>JASAUF010000667.1:16290000-16732500 GCA_030180095.1 Magnolia changhungtana | reverse complement strand
CACAGGCATGCCATTTCTACAGGCATGTCTTCTGGGCAGCTAAAACACTGATTATTGTCAAAATGTTGGATGTGGGTATGACTTCCATCTTTGAAGCATCTGGAGGACAGGTTCCAAGTTTGGAGGCTTGATACTAACTGGAGTTCTAGAAGTGCCATTACTAGAGTTTGTGGAGAGCAATCTCCTCTGCTTCATCCTTTACGTGGGTGTTGCCTTCGATGGTTTGCATGGATACATCATTTCATCACTCCTGTCAACATTTTTTAATGTTCAAAATGTCTAATTAGCTGAAAGAGTATCCTACAAAACATATTGTAGGAAAGCGTGGTTGTATGGATGATCTTGCAAATAAATAAATCAATAAGGCAAATAAAATCTTGTATATAGTAGATTGAAAGGTTGTTACAGTTCTAAATTTGTTAAAGGATATAGGTAGTGACGAAAGATTGAAATGTTTATAGGATATGGTTGTTAGACTTAAACACTGATTGTCAAAAAAAATGTTGGATGCAGTATCCATCTTTGAAGCCTGCAGGCGTAGGTTTGAAGTTAGTAGGCTTGATACTAGGTGGAGTGTTAGAAGTGCCAGTGTTAGAAGTGTATGGAAGATATTAGGTTATTTTAGTTGGCAACGAAGTTATTCTACAAGATCGTAAGAATGAAGAAAATGTAGACAAATGGAGGAAAAGTACCATGGTACATATTTGTAAGAATAAAGAGACAAACAGAGCTACACTAACAATTGTGCAATTGAACTCATGAGCGATACTATGAAATTTTTAGAGAGTGATTGACCAAAACCTAAGGCATGAGATAGATGTATCAGAAAAGCAGTTTGGTTTCATGCTAGGGAGGTCTATCACTGTAGCTATTTTCCTACTTAGATAGTTGATAGAGAAATATAGGGAGAGGAGGAAAGATCTGCACATGGTCTTTATTGACTTAGAGAAAGCTTTTGATTAGGGTCTTTAGAAAGTGAATCTAGTGAGCGTTGGGAAAGAAAGGAATTTCAAGAGGATATATTGACATGAATAGGGGTATATATGAGGGAGTAGTAACAAATATGAGGACAAGTGAGTTCCCAATTACTCTAGGCTTGCACTAGGGGTTGGCAGTGAACCCATACCTTTCCGCATTGGTTATAGACAAGTTAGCGAGGCATTGCGGGAAGAGATCCCATGATGTATTGATGCAGGACAATTAAACACTTTCTCTAAAAGCTCGAACTATTAGAGTATGACGAATTAATCCCTTTATCTCATAGCTCAGGCCCCACATCTCATGGGTTTTAAGACCTCGGCCGAACCCCCTTCGTGGGCCCCAAATCACATGGGTCGCCCACTCCGAGTGTGTCCCTGCATCCCACGGGCTACCCCACTTGAGCCCGGTGTGAAATGCGCATTAATCACCCCTGGTGAGGAGTCTTGAACACGAGACCTCCTCCGTGGGCCACACCCAAGCCGAGTGTGCCCCTGCATCTCACAAGTGACCCCACTCGAGCCCAGTGTGAAAATGCCCCTGCATTATGTATGTTGTTTGCAAATGATATAATTTTGAATGACAAGACGAGAGAGGGCATACAAACAACTAGATTTGTGGAGGTTAGCTTTAGAATCCAAAGGATTTAAAATTAGTCGAACTAAAACAGAGCACATGGAGTCAATTTAGTAACAATAGGAGCGGGAATGAAGAACTGGTTGAGATTGCTGACCGAGAAGTTTCCTAAAATGACCACTTTCGATATCTTAGGTCATTAATTCATGAAAGTGGAGATATTGAGGAGGATGTTGCCCCTAGGATTCAAGGCAAGCAGGATGGAAATGGAGATGTGCCTCTGGAGATTTATGTGATTGTCCTGTATTGCTCAAACTAAAAGGGAAATTTTATGGGACAAAATGTTTGAGCAGTTAAGGAACAACATTTTCATAGGTTCAGTGTAGCTGAAATGAGGATGTTGAGATGGATGAGTGGGAATGCAAGGAAGGATAAGAATTAGAAATAAAGGAAAGTAGACTTAGATGGTTTGCTCATGTGCATTGGAGGAAATTTAGGAATAGCACCAATAGGTATTTAGATGAAGGAAAGTAGACTTAGATGGTTTGGTCATGTGCAGCAGAGACCTAGAATTGCTCCAGTTAGGAGTGAGTTGGTACAGGTTGAACGCTTTAAAAAGGCAAGGGGAAGGCCCAAAAGGACTTAGGTGGAGGTAGTAAGGAAAAAATTGATGACCTACTGTGGCATAACTTATGGCCCTTGATAGAGTGGAATGGTGGAAAATGATACATGTGCCAACCCCAATTAGTTGGGATTAGGCTTAGATGATGATGGTGATCATCATCATCATCATGTTGCAGTTCTTTGGAATGATAACAAGTAAGCAATGTAACATTTGTTTTTGCAGCTTGTTTTATAGGATGCTCTTTCAGCTATCATTTAGGGTCTGGCATTTCAATTGTTTTTTTTTGTTACAAATGTAGTCTATCTCTGTGGGAAGTATTACAGCATACTAATTATACAAGTTATTCCATGTGCTCAGTATGACGTCAAAGCACCGCTAATCTCTCCACATTGATTTTTTATTTTTGTTATTTTTACTATATTTTTTACATATTTTATTGCATTTACTAGTCAAACTTCATTTGGAACTGTTGGCAGTTTTGTGGTATATTTGGCTGGAGCGGAATGATTGGATTTTCAACAATCTTAGCAATGATGTGTTTCGAGTAAGGTGTGCCAAATCGGTTACGTATCGGCCGTAGACGCCGATAGTAATGCTGTGCCAGAACTTACGCGATACGGGTCAAAACGACCGTTATGAATTTGATGTGGCCATGTAACGGCCGTTACGGGCCATAACAGTTACGGACCATGAACGGCCACGTTATGGCCCCGAAAAAAAAAAAAAAAAAACAAAAAAAAACAAAAAAAACATACCTTTTTTTGCTTTCTTTTCTTCTTCTTTTCTTTCTTTCTTCTTCTTCTTCTTCTTCTTCTTCTCGGCAGATTCTTGCGCTTCTTCCTCTTCTTCTTCTTCTTCTTCTTCCTCTCTCTCTCTCTCTCTCTCTCTCTCTCAATCTCTTCTTTTCCCTTTCCGTCTTTTTTTTTTTCTTTCTTTCCCTTTTTTTTTTTTTTTTTTTTCTTTTCGGTTTCTCTCCATTTTTATTTTTTTTATTTTATTTCCAGAAGAAGCTTTATATCGTGTCACGCAAAGTTTAGGCAATGACTGAGTCACCGACACTCCTCAAGCTCCAAGTTGTACGAACGGTTCAAAGGAGATCAAAGTTATATGGGCTCCACAGTGATGTATTTATTACATCTACACCGTTCATCAATTTTCAGAGATCATTTTAGAGCACCCCCAAAAAAATGAATTATATCCAGAGATCATCTGGACCACACCAAAAATAGCAGCGGAAATAATGATTTTCACGGTTAAACAATTTGTAGGGCGCACGGTGACATTTATTTTCCATCCAATCTGACCGAGTGGGCCCCACCATGATATATATATTTTTTATCCATATCGTCCATCCATTTTGCCACATCATTTTAGGTCCAGATCCAAAAAATTAGTAATATCCAAATCTCAGCTGGACCACACCATAGGTTAATGTTGTAGGTTATAGGTTATCGTCCATCCATTTTTATACTTTTTTCTATTTACGCATTTATTTTGGCCCTTTTTTTGAAAATTCAAAAAATCATTTTTTAATGATTCTTTTGTTGTTTTAATGATGCCATATGATGTGTTAATCATAGTAGAACATGTTAATGTGAATTTTACGTAATTGGGGTGCCATTTTATATTTTTTAAATATTTTTTTCTATTTACGCATTTATTTTAACCCTTTTTTTGAAAATTCAAAAAATCATTTTTTAATAATTCTTTTGCTGTTTTAATGGTGCCATATGATGTAATAATCATAGTAGAACATGTTAACGTACATTTTACATATTTGGGGTGCCATTTTATATATTTTTAAATATTTTTTTCTATTTACGCATTTATTTTAGCCTTTTTTTTGAAAATTCAAAAAATCATTTTTTAATGATTCTTTTGCTATTTTAATGATGCCATATTATGTGATAATCATAGTAGAACATGTTAATGTGCATTTTACATATTTGGGGTGCCATTTTATATTTTTTTAATATTTTTTTTCTATTTACGCATTTATTTTGCCCTTTTTTTGAAAATTCGAAAAACCATTTTTTAATGAATCTTTTGCTGTTTTAATGATGTCATATGATGTGCTAATCATAGTAGAACATGTTAATGTGCATTTTACGTAATTGGGGTGCCATTTTATATTTTTTAAATATTTTTTTCTATTTACGCATTTATTTTGGCCCTTTTTTTGAAAATTCGAAAAATCATTTTTTAATAATTCTTTTGCTGTTTTAATGATGTCATATGATGTAATAATCATAGTAGAACATGTTAACGTACATTTTACATATTTGGGGTGCCATTTTATATTTTTTAAATATTTTTTTCTATTTACGCATTTATTTTAGCCTTTTTTGAAAATTCAAAAATCATTTTTGAATGATTCTTTTGCTATTTTAATGATGTCATATGATGTGATAATCATAGTAGAACATGTTAATGTGCATTTTACATATTTGGGGTGCCATTTTATATTTTTTAAATATTTTTTTTCTATTTACGCATTTATTTTGGCCCTTTTTTTGAAAATTCAAAAAATCATTTTTTAATAATTCTTTTGTTGTTTTAATGATGTCATATGATGTGATAATCATAGTCGAATATGTTAATGTGCATTTTACATATTTGGGGTGCTATTTTATATTTTTTTAAATATTTTTTTCTATTTACGCATTTATTTTGGCCCTTTTTTTGAAAATTCAAAAAATCATTTTTTAATAATTCCTTTGTTGTTTTAATGATGTCATATGATGTGATAATCATAGTTGAACATGTTAATGTGCATTTTACATATTTGGGGTGCCATTTTATATATATATATATATATATATATATATATATTTTTTTTTTTTTTTTCTATTTATGCATGAATTTTGACCCTAAAAAATAATTGCAAACACCTAAATGTAAGATATTTTTATATTACATTCATTCTAATATATCTATCATTAATAGTAGATAGTTAGAAAATTAAATATATGAATTTTGTAGTCAAATTCAGGTTATCTGGTTCATAAATTCATCAGACAGTCCGATATAACTTCTCACCAAAGAGTGGACCGTTACACCACTATAAACATGTTCCAATTTATAAATGAATGCATATTTGGAATGCTTAGAATATTCCGGATTTAATCCATATTTTTTCATATTTTTTGACAAAAAAAATATTTTGCTACCAACACGCCCCATATCGCCGTTACGCCCCCGTATCCGTATCGGTTTCTGATGGCACCGTTACGCCAACCAATACCGATACGGAATACCTTGGTTTCGAGTGTTTAGGAGGGTCACTCGGTCAATCCAGGAGTGGTATCTTCTTGGGTCCTGGGTCGGTGTAGTTTGGGTTGCAGGGTGGGTTTGTTTTTGGGTTCTTGAGCAGTTTTGTTTTTTGGTTTTCTGTTCAGAGGGGTTTGTAAAGTTTCCTTCCTTTTTTTTCCCCCTGGTTTGGGTCTGTCCAGTTTGGGTGGTGGGTTTGTATTTTCATTGTGCTTCTCCTTTTTCTTCCTTGTTTTTCTTTCTTTTGTATAGTTTTTTGCTCTCTTTTGGTTGTTGGGCCTGTCTTGCTCCCAACACCCTTTAAATAAAACTGCCTAAATCATTCAGTCGAACTGGGATGAGAATTCATACTGAAGGGTTTTGTCCATGCTCTTGACTCGAAATATGAATTATGCAGGATTTATGGTAGAAACCAACCTTAGAGCTTTGAACGTTTTTACAGATCCCTCAATTTTCCAGCTGTCCATACTTGCCAATGACTGGACATCAAATGTTGGTTCGTATGCAATGTGCTACAATCTTATATAATTGTTTCAATACCTTGTAGTGTTTGTAGGATTTTCATTTGACCTCACAAACTATTTACCTTCAATTGATCCCACAAAATGTATACTAGACTAGTGAGAAAAGTTCTACTCAATAATTCTCTCCATGCTCCAGCTTGTCATGCTTAGTAACATGAACCAGGAGCGAGAGCAAATATTAGCGCGCGGATGGAAAGCAGTAGTTCTAAAAATGTTCGGATGCCTAGGAAGCTTCTATATAAAATAATTTAATGAATTCAAAACATATAATTATCTGTAATTGAATATTTTAAACTTATTTAGGGTGCAGTTGGTTGCACCAAATGTCATGATATTTCAAGGTTAATCAGTCTAATCTGGTGGAAAATATCATGAGATTTCGTGATATTTGGTGCAAGCAGATGCACCCTTAATGATAGTTTTTATTGGAAAGTTAGAATATATTGATTAGGAACGAGGAAAGCTACAAATTCTTGGAAATTGATTGAGGTAGAGATGGTTGCAGTCAAAAGCATAGCAGTGGTAATTGGTGACTTTGTGTCAAGAGCAGTAACAGGCGGGTGAGGAGTGGGATTCCCAATCAGTGAGGAGTGAGATTCCAATTAATAAATTGTCTGGATTTTGTGCTATTGCTGGTATCATGATATGGGTCGCCTATCATATAGTTCCTCTCTAGAAATTGTCCTTTAAGCAACTTTTCCAAACCGTAACTGCTTACTAGCAGTTGTTTCTATACATGTTAACATCTGTACATGCCACGTACTAGCACCCACATGTGCTTATGTGTTTGAGATCCAGGCCATTCATCAGTGAGCCCCCACAGAATGCTTAAGAACCCATAAATTTTAGGTCCATGCACCAGGTTGACTGCATGAATACAGTGGGAATGGGGCACTTAGAAAAAGGATGACAAACGATCCACATCAGGAGTACATATTCCACCATATGAGTAAAAATGTCTTATTTTCAAACCAGGACATGTTCAGCAAACTGCCTACCTGATGAACGCCTGGATCCAAACCTGGCCAGATTTGGGTCCGGTACCTCAAGTATGGTAACCAGAGCTGGACCTGAATCGAACCCCCTTTTGCAGGTCTGGGTGCATGAGTACAACACCTGACCTGAACCTAACGTGTTGACCGCCCTACCTTAGTGGGACCTTTTTTTTTTTTTTTTTCTTCCTTTTGACGGGATAAGCTACAAGATCTAGGAACATGATGATGATGATGATGATGCATAATTGCCCCTTATTGTAAGACCTTTCAGCAGCATGCAATTCACACCTGTGTCTTGCCATTGGTCCCTGCAACAAGATGACCACTTTCATTCTGACCAACACATTGTTTCTGCCTTGTTGGAGTTCACCAATCACCTCTTCCATGAGTCTTGGGCCCAATTGATTCCCAGCCATCCCCAGTGACTACTCCTACCTTGGGTGGCTACAGATCGCTTACAAAAAAAAAAAAAAAAAACAATGATTGACTAGCTACTTTGGCATAATTGCCCCATATTACTTTGGCTAGCTACATATTACCCCATGAATTACCATCAAAATTAAACTTCTAGAAACCCACAGGAGCAAAACCCTAGCCTAGTTGGGTTTGACACTACCTCTACGATCTTCATTAACCTCCATCCACCCTTTTCATTAATCAGCATATCTAAACACCCGTGATTTTTGCGCATGCTAACGGCTGAGATAATCCTCTCACAGACCCTCTCAACAACACTCCAGAGCTTTTTCTTATTACAGAAGGCACAACTTGGGCTCCTTCTAAATTGACCACAATGCTGCAGGGAGCATCAAAGTTCAAATATTTCCTTCCCTTCAGTGATCCAAAGTCATGGTTCCATGCCGCCAACAAACTATCGACCAATTTAGGATTTTTTTTTTTTTTTTTTTTTTTTAAGGTAACGAGATTTATATTAAGACAAAACAGGGTACAAAGGAGGAGGATAATCCTGCTGAGTTAGCGAGAAGAGATGCCTCCATTAGACGGAAAAATACAATCCTTAATATAAGCAAAATTATAGGCCCATTCTGCAATGTACTGCTGCACTTTCTGAATGGTTGCTTCTGCCGAAATATTGATATCATTGAAGCATCTCCCATTTCTAACTTCCCAGACCGACCACCAAATTGCCATGAGGCAGATTTTCCATATCTTATTTCTTTGGATTCCTAAATTGGAACCAAGCCAAGCTTTGAAGAGATCCTCAGCAGAGCAAGGAAGGCACCAAGAGATATTTGATGAGTACATCAAGCGTATACACATGCCCCCCTATGCACGTACGCAAGGAGGGCCCCACCATCGATCTGGATTGATGATGACATCCAGGGAGGGCCTCCTAGTTGGAGGACTGCGTTTTGGTTCATTGGAGTGGACCTGATAGTCATGTGCATCCCATCATGGGTTCTCATAATCGTGGCCCATTATTCTAATTAATCTAGTACTTTGGGTTTTGCTTATTATTGTTATTAGGAGTATCGTGGACGGTTTAGATTGCTTTGATTAGTTGTTATTTTGTATTACTTCGGCGCCAAGTAATAGGTTGCGCACATGGCGCGAGTTTTGGAGTATAGGGTTTTATTATAAATAGGCACTCATTGTAGTCTTTTTTATTCATGAAAGATTTAAAAAAAAAAAATTATGTGTTTTTCTACTCTAAATTTCTGAGTTGTGGAGATTCAATTGGGTGTGAAACCCTCCCTTCCTCGAAGGGCTGACTACCGTGGTGCGAAGCCACACCTATCCTGATTCGCCCCCACCTTCTTCCATCCATATTTCTCCTCCTACAATCATCTACGCTTCAAATCCATCCTCTATTGCAGCCGTTTTTCTCTCTATAGTAGATTTTCAGAATTTGGCCTTGCAGGAGGGCTAAAACTTCGGTGGAGCACCACGCACAAACCGTGCATCGGATCGAGCTGAAATTTGGGGGTTTTGGAGTCCACCCCTGGCCGATCAAGGCCAAGCTGGCCTTTTTCTGAATAGTGGGCCCCACACACATGTGGCCAGGATCACATGCACGTGCGTATGGGCCATTGTTGCTGTCCACATGTGCGGTACTTCTCTGCTTCGCTTTCTCCTCTCTTTCACTCCTCTTTCACCCAAAATCCCTAAACCTAACTCTAAATTATTTAAATCCCCAATTTTATGCACTTTCTTCAACCTTAGGGTTCCCCGAATTGAAAATTCTAAATCCCTTGGATTGGGGGAATTATTTCTGTGCATGTGTGGATGAATTTACCCTCCTTTGATTCTTGTTTGGTCTATAATTTTGATTGATCCGGCCCTAACATGTGTAGGTCTGGATCTGCATAAGATTCCCTTGGTTAAGTGTTTGAACTTTTGTGTGGGATGTGGAATTTTGTGTAATTGTTTCTAAACTAGTGTGATCTAAAGCCTGAAAATCTTGCACATCATACTTGAATTTCATGTCCTGCATCAATATTGAAGGATCTGAGGATAGCATACTAAACTTGGGAGGCGAAGGGGCAATGAACAAACAAATGGTCCACTGATTCATCCGATCGCATGCAGCAGAGGCATATATTCGGAATAATCATTCCCCTTTTCCTCAAATTATCCATGGTCAACACTTTCTTTTTAGCCACTAGCCAACCAAACGCCGTTATTTTTGGAGGAACTTTTAATTTCCAGATTTTCCTTAGCATATCCTTTTCCTTTACTGCTGGATTGGAATCGATGAAGTCATACAGAGATTTAACTGAAAATGGGTCCGAGTTTTCACGTCTACAGAGATTTAATTTAGGAATTGATTGGCCATTCTAAAAAAATTAAGGAAATGTGACAACACCTAGAGTGCAAATAGGCAAATAAATTAATCATAAACTTATTTAGTCTCTCCTAAACACAGATAGCAACCATTGGCGATATTTTTGTCTATTGTTGAGTATGATTGATGGTTAAGACCTTAGCGAAGCCAACCAACCTGCTAAAAGCTAATGGCCTGTTGGTTTGCCTAGTGTTGTACGTATTGATATCACACATGGCATCATACCTTTAAGAATGGGAAATATTGTAGATATGAAATAATTTCATAGCCCAAGGTATTCCATAACGGTAATGGTGGCTGTAATGGTCACCACCATCACCATTACGATATGGGCTGTAACTGCCCTCACGGCCTTTTTATTTTTTTGAAAAAGTCTGTTTCCGCACTGTTACGCAACCACTGTGGGGCTGTTATGGGCCTCTTTTTTTTTTTTTTTTTCCTGTAACAGCCATTACGGCCTTTTCGGCCCCGTGATGTAGCCATTACATAACCATTTTTTAATACCATGTCACAGCCTCCGGGAAACTTAGGGGAAATTTTATGAAAATTTATGGGATTTTTTAGTGTTACTTCAGGAGATGTTAAAAGACTTGATTACACACTTTGCATAATAGGTTTCCTTTTCTTAAGAGGACAAACTATGGCTTTTCAGCCATAAATGATGCAATTATACCTAAAATGAGTTCATATTATTTAGATGCCATACAATACGAGCAATAAAATACTCAACACAACAAAAACTAAAAAGAATGAAAAAATTTAACTTGATCTCAAATCCACATGGACTAACGAGGCCGCTCAAAGTAGTCTCTAGCCCCATTGGAGCAGCCATAATATTGTTTATCCACGCTGCAATATTGTGCCCAACTCATGAGGTTGTGATACTAGGCCCTGTACTCTTGAACATATCAATCGTACTCATCCTTAAAATGTGCACAAGTATGCCTATCAGTGGATACCAAGCAATCATTGTCTTTCTGAATGGCACAGGTTTCAGCTATGGCTGTGGCTGCGGCTGCAACTGTGGTTGGACACCTCCATACCCATATTTGCATCCTTGATACATCCGTTCATAGACAACCTTGTCCTTTTCTTTAGGCTAATGCATGACTGAAGCCATAGTCATAGCTAGAGTTTTAAATATTGACGATATTTGCCGATATATCCCATGATATATCTTGTATCCCACCTGTGCGATACGAAACACACAGGTGGTACTGATATATCCCACCTATTTGATCCAGTGAGCATTTTCAATTTTCGATCCATGTTTTTGTTGTAAATCACGTTAAACCAGTGTCAAATGATTAAAAATATATGATTATTCATGTTTTCCATGAAAAATCATGGATTTGGAACTTCGATTTCGAGATTTGGGGGGGGTCAAAATTTCTCAATTTCTCACAAATCAATTGCAATCTTTGTATCTAAACAAAAAATTAAACATGTATGTAACCTGTTCTAGTGATTCTTCTTTTGCTTTTGAATGTATTGCTTGTGTTTCCATACATGTCTTCTTATGTTTATAAATCTTATGAATATATTTTGAATATACTTGCATTAGTTCAATTGGAAAACACATATATTAGGACCCCATACAAAGGAAACCCCTATTATGTATACTTTTTTTCTTTTTTTTTTTCCCCTTATGTTTTGATTTCTAATTGTGTATTGATGTCTTTTTCAACAATCCCTGAAGTTTCGTTGAAAAATTGGACCAATTTCCCAATGTTCCCATGTTTCCCAACAACAACGATACATTATGCAATACAACTGATATATACTATGTGATAACCGATATTTATCTGTATTCCAAGGGTGTGATACATTACGTGATAACGATATTTAAAACATTGGTCATAGCCATAGCCAATTACTTTGAAGAGGAGAGTTCCAACCGCATGCTCGCCAATGCGACTACAACACTGGTCGACTATGATCCCTTTTTGGGGCCAAACCTATAAAACCTACTGACATCCCGATGTTGAATCTGACAATTCAGAAGCACTGTGAATAGAGCAGCCCTTTGGGAGTCCTTAGCTAGAACTGGGAATGAAGTAAATCTGTCAAATTGAACTATTCTTCTTCTAACATTTTGATATGCATTTAAGATTCATAGTTTATCGAGTAAGATTTTCAGCAATTAGACATTTTGTGCAATTGTTCAAATCAGCATTGCAATCTTTGATGAACTCTTTTTTATGCTGCTTGTCATGATTCCTTGGAAGTTGTCCCAACTTTTATGCAAGCCATGATTAGGATATATTTTCTAATATTTTCATTTTCAGGGGTGTTATGCAGTGCTTAAGTGGCTGATTCATAAAAGTTGTGAGTGTTAGGCAAGTGAGTTTCAGTACTGCACCAAGGTCATATATGGGCAGAGTTATCCCTGTAGCTTGTGTGACTACAGAGTCATGAAACTAGAAACCTTCACAAGTGTTCATTCCTCATTCAACTTCGTTTGATTTCTATAGAGCTCCCTTGTGGTAATGACACTCAAATTGGCCTTGCAGTTCACATCATGTATCTTGCATTCTGTTACCTGCTTGTTCCAGACACTGGATTGTGGCTCCCTGTAAGATATAGAAGCAGAAATACATCAGTTTTATTCATATGGTTTCCTCCATTAACGTTCACTCCTTGAAACCCATTTGGAACAATATCAATTACCTTGAAGTATTAGGATTCATATTTTGCCATTCTTTTAAGCAGATCTTGTTTGTTCTGCGTAGACTGTAATCTATGTTAGCCTTAGTCTGTTTTGCTATTGTTGTCCGAAGGGATAGTTATTTTATTTGCATGGAAAAGCAGAACATTCTGATGCTAGTGCTAAATCTTTATGCTAAGTATGAGTGTATGATTACATCTTGCTGTGCTGGAAACCTTCTTGCATTTATGGAAAAAAAAAAAGCAGAAATTTCTGTTGCTGCTGTTGTAAGATCTATTTTCTGGCCATAATATTTGTCTCACCTTAGTGAGTGCTTGTTTGAATGGAAGAAACAGTTTTTCTCTGCTAGGATAGTGCACAGAAAACCTATTACTTTTGGCATCATTTATACACAACAGTCTGCAAGTTAACATGAAATGATTCCATTCAGGCAATGTGCATTTCACATGGACTTCAGGAGCTTTTATGTTGCTTAAAATGTTTGATATTTGTCATAGTCTCTCTCTTGTTTTGATTTTATTTTTTGAAAGCTTTGTTGTTCTTATTGATGCTGTCATAGCTTTGCAGATATCTTCTAAGAAGAAGTGCACTAGAATTGTTTATGGTCGATCGGTCAAACTTCTTCTTTGATTTCGGGGTATAATCCATGTGAAATACACACTTCTGTTTGTGTTTTGTTTCAATTTATTGACAAAAACCATGTTAACATGGCATCCATCCATATAATTTCCTTCCATCATATTCAATATTTAGCATTTTGGTGGTTTTTGCTGCAGAGTACTGAAGGTCGCAAAAATGCCTATCGAGCTATTGTTCAAGTGCGGCCTCCTCATTTAAATAATATCTATCTAGCAACACAGGTCAATATTTTGCAATGCTTGAGCTCTAGATGTTTTAGATCTTAAAGCATTCTATCCTTGTATACATTTTCATGTAATTATTTGTTTGGCTTAGAGACCTGAGCAACTTCTTAAAAGGACTCAGCTTATGGAGCGTTGGGCTAGGTGGGAGGTAAGCAAGACTGAGTTACTTGAAGGTTGCGACTTCCAAATCGCATGACTTAAAGCTCTACCTTGCCATTTTCAACAATTAAACATTTTTAAACCAAGAAGAGCTCAGCAAATTACATTTTCCTGCAGATTAGCAATTTTGAATATCTAATGCAGCTTAATACCCTTGCTGGACGTAGTTACAATGACATCACGCAGGTGCATTTGCTGACGAGTTGTTTCTGATTGTTGTTTTACCAAGACACTTTTTTTTTTTTTTTTTTTTTTTTTTTAAATAAAAAAAATTTCCCTTCTTCCCCTAAGAGTCTATGTTCTCTGCAGTATCCTGTTTTTCCATGGATTCTCGCCGATTACAATTCAAAAAACTTGGATCTTGCAGCTCCCACTTCATATAGAGATCTTTCCAAGGTCACTTTAATTTTTTATTTTTCTCTCTTGGTTACTGCAAAGTTGCAACACTCCCTGTGGTTTCCTTACCCAAAATTCTTATATGGTTGCAGCCCATCGGTGCATTAAATTCTGAAAGGCTAGAAAAGTTCCAAGAGAGATACTCAAGCTTCGATGATCCAATCATCCCAAAGTTCCATTATGGTTCACATTACTCCAGTGCTGGAACAGTAAGCGAATTCAGTTGTTGATTATTTTTTCACCCGCTTGGGATTGTTGTTACATTATACTTCTACTATACTACTCTTTTATCAATTAAAAAAAATTAGGTCATCACTTTCTACTCGATATAATTTTCTCCCCAAGTTATGTTTTGGTTTTTACTTTTAGTCATGGTTGAATGACTCCAGATATTATTTGCGTGCATGATCAGGCATGTTCCACAGTTTCACAAAATAACAATTTTCAACATTCTCCAGTCACTTAAGCCATGATCATAGTAAGAAGTGAATCTAGAATAAAATATTTAAGAACTTCAACTAACTTAGGAATGGAAACGGGGAATTAGTTATAGGATTGCTGACCAAGAAGTTTCCCAAAATGACCACTTCTGTTTCTTGTGTCAATAATTCATGAGATTGGAAAAGATTAGGAAGATGTCCACAAAATTCAATTGGGTGGACGAAATGCAGATGCGCCTCTGGAGTTTTATGCGATTGTCGTGTACCACTCAAAATAAAAGTGAAATTTTATAGGATAGTTATAAGACCAGCCATGCTTTATGGGACAAAATGTTGGTTAGTTAAGAAACAGCATGTTCATAGGATAAGTATAGCTAAAATGATGATGTTGAGATGGATAAGTGGCAAGACAAGGAAGGGTAGAACTAGAAATGAATGCATTCGATGGAACCTAGGAGTAGCATCAATAGGTAATAAGATGAGGGAAAGTAGACTTTAGATGGTTTAGTTATGTACAACTGAGGTGAGGAACTGTGCCGGTTAGGAGGGAGTTGTTATAAGTCGAAGGCTCTAAAAGGGCAAGGGAAAGGTTCAAAAGGATGTGGGTGGAGGTGGTAAGAAAAGACTTAATGACCTATAGTCTAACTGAAGTTATGGCCCTTGATAGAGTGGAATGGCAGAATAAGATTCATGTAGCCAACCCCAATTAATTGGGATAAGGTTTTGATGATGATGAAGGAACCTCTTGTGGCCACAGGGCATATAAACGGATTTGCTCTATTTTATCCTATTTGTTTGCCCACAAGGCATATAAATGCAACTTTTTATCTGAACTCTTTCTTGGTCTCAACAATTAGATAATAGTAGCCTACTTCATTCAAGATACACAATGTCCCTTATATTAACCAATATTTTCAGTATCAATAGTGATCAATGCATGGCACCCATGGGATATGTAAACATGTCGAGTATCATAGGGAAATATCATATATATCATGTAATGTTTTGTTGTATTTGGGAAACATTGGGAAATTAGTCAATTTTTTCAACGAAACTTCAGGAGATGTTAAAAAAGACATCATTACACACTTAGAAATCAAAAGATCACAAAAAACAAGTTAAGTTCTCTTGAAGCTTGGAAGTTGCTGTCAGGAGATCTGTTTATCAAAATTGAGAATCTTTCCGATTCTACGCATCCAAATCCAAGATTGCCATTTTTACTGACACCTAATTGACCGAGCATGTAGTTGAGGAATTCCCAATCTATGTAATCATACGCCTTTTATATGTCCAGTTTGCAAATAATTCCCTTCCTACCTTTCTTGTGTGGCCAACATTCATAAACACTTTCAAATTAAGGCGAACTTATTGATCTATCTTTTTTTTTTTTTTTTTTTTTCTGAAAAATCCAATAATCTCCGCCAATTTGTAGATCACCCTCAAACATGTCCAAAGTCATTTTTGCATGAAATGGGGGAAATTTCATACTATTATTATTATTTTTCCAAATCAGAGGTTGAAATCTAATAATTGAGCATATAGAATAATAGATCTCCAATTTAGTTCTTGTGATTCCAAGTGATTTACAACAAAAAAGGGATTAAAATCGAAAATTCCTTGGGGGCTATTTGGATGGCAGTAAATGGTGGTAAATGAGAGGAATTGGGTGTAAAGGGAGGTAAATGGCCTTTGAGGTGTGTTTGGATGGAGTAAATGGATGGAAATGAAATGAAATGCGAGTAAATAGGCTTATAAATGAAAACCTCTATCAGATGAGAGAATTGGAAGTAAATGGGGTGAAATGCCTTTTTGGGCTCCCTTGGAGAGTTGCACAAGTTAAAAAAGGTGTCGCAACACACGTCTGCTGTCTACGTGGTCCACAGATGATACTCCGAAACAATCTAACTATTGGCTACATTACTAAAATCATATCAGTAGAATGATCCAAATTGTCCAAAGGTTGGCCATCTAATTGGATGGTTAAAAATGTTGGCAAGTTGCTTGTTTTTTATCCTTACATTTATGGCCCGCTTGAGGATCGAAATTTCCTCATTTTGGCTAAAGTATATATTTCAATGGGCGTATTACAATCATTCTATAAAAAATACGTATGGACGCTAATTTGAGATATTAAAGCTGATTTGGGATATCACATATGTTTCTATGGATATATTGAAAAATTCCAATGCATTTCAATTCCTCCTATTTACTCCCATCCAAATAGAATATTTGGATTTCAAATGCATTTCATTTACTCCCATCCAAACAAAATATTTGGATTTCAAATGCATTTCATTTACTCCCATCCAAACACAACTGAGTAAGTCATTTACTCCCAATTCATTTACCTCCAATTCCATTTTCTATTTACAAGCTCCCAAACGAGCCCATGCCGTTTGAAAATCGGGCCTGCGCATTGTCCAATCTCAATTTCCGTGCACGAAAATCCAGTTGTTCCTCCAAAAGATGGAAGAAGATTGGTTGGTTTACCTCAGGAACAGATTAGAAACAAAAAATTCTGCGAAAAATGGGATTTTTAAAGTTTTGGGGGAATTTTTTGAAAAAAAAAAAAAATGGAACTTACTGTCAGTGTCAATAGCATCAAGGATACTGACTTGGTATTGTTGATATGAGCTATCATTAAACTGCGATATTATCAAAATATTGCATTGTGTCAACATATCACTGATACAGTGCAATATTCTGAGAGATATCAACTAATACCTGGAAGTCCATAGACTTCCAGGCAGTTTCGTATCGCCCATGATCAATACCGATAGTATTGGCCAATAGATATTGCAAACATTGATATTAAATACAGTGTTGTAAATAGCTCATGCTTTGTAGTGTAGCTTGGCTTTCATGTTATGTGGCTCATGAAAATAGCTCAAGTCACGTGTAGCCTATGCTACATGCATATTAACCTACGCTACATGCTATGTAGCATACAAAGTTACACTACAAGTTACTTTTCACTAAACATTAAAATTAATCAATCTTGTCAATTATTTTGTTATATTTTTCTATTTTCAATACAAATTAATTAATGTTTTCAGCGATTTAAAATAGTATAACCAATAGGATTAATTCAATTCCATTGCTATTTCTTTATCTTTGTACTCTTATCTTTGCCTATTTTTCTTAGTATTTTGGGATGTGTTTGGTTGCGTCAAATTTCACCAACCTGCAACCTTATTAAAAATCTAGAAGTAGCTTGTAGCTTACACCTCATGACACTACTTAAATTACACCTCACACTTTAGAGGGGTGAACGTGATGCTATACGCTATTTGCTATTTGAAAGACTGATTAACTAAGATATCTTCTTGCTTGACCTCCTTGATATGATCTACTGCTAGAATATGGTGGTTCCTTGATTATACTTTTCATCTGATAGTTACTTCTTTGACAGGTTTTGTATTATCTTGTTAGGGTGGAACCATTTACTACCCTTTCAATTCATCTACAAGGTGGAAAATTTGATCATGCAGATCGGATGTTTTCAGATATAGGTGCTACTTGGAATGGTGTTCTTGAGGACATGAGTGATGTGAAAGAGTTGGTAAGAATCTTCTTAACTAATACATATATGCACCGTCATTAGTTTGGGTCCCTGATGGCTTGTGGATTGTGATTAGACATCTCAAGAAAGTTGTTAGTTTCTTTTCAGTTTTATCATATTAGTTTAAATTTTGTATGCTAATATGGTTATTTGTTTCTTTAATTACTGCATCTTTAGGTTCCTGAGCTCTTTTATCTCCCTGAAGTTCTTACAAATGAAAATTCGATTGATTTTGGCACAACACAACTTGGGGGAAAGCTTGGTATGTATGTAATTTTGTACTTGGAATCAAAGAATTGCTATATTTTTCTGAAATTGACATCCCAGATTTGATTGTCTGTTGATTTCTGATTGTAGATTCAGTAAAACTTCCTGCTTGGGCTGACAACCCTGTTGATTTCATTCACAAGCATCGCAAAGCTCTCGAAAGTGAGCATGTATCTGCACATTTGCATGAATGGATTGATCTTGTATTTGGGTAGGTCCAAATTGCCTGAACATATCATTTTAGTAGGCACTCTCTCAGCTTCTTTCCCTTTGTTCTACCTTGTATTGTGCTGTTTCATTCTTGCTAGTGTGTAGAATAGCACAATTAAATACCAGTTCTTGTTTTGGACCATTCCCTGATGTTAACATGGGTAAATGTGACCTTTCAGATATAAGCAGCGAGGGAAGGAAGCCATTTTGTCCAATAATGTATTCTTTTACATAACATATGAAGGCACAGTTGATATTGATAAAATTTCAGACCCAGTAAGCTTCCTTTACCGTTTTGGTTGCTAGTTGGGTGATTTATTATAGTTACTTATTGTTATCCCCTGGAATGATATGAAAGGTACAACAACGTGCTATGCAAGACCAGATTGCTTACTTTGGACAAACCCCTTCTCAACTTCTGACAATCCCACACCTGAAGAGGAGGCCATTAGCAGATGCTTTGCACCTGCAGGTACTGTTTGATTTTGTTTCAGAATAAACCCAATAATCCTCGTCTTTTATGGAATAAAATTTTCAAAGTCTAACCCTACAAATGAGTTGTTTAGTTATAAAATTGTGTGCATGAGTGTAATTAGTGTTGTATATCATCTATAGTGAGATGGCCCAATGGATGAATTTTCAGAGGACCAAAACAAATGATGATCCTGTTAGTAATACTGTTAGTTGCCTGCAAACTGTGGAAGCTAATATAGTCCAAGGATGTGTGCTGTTGTCACCCTTTGGTTCAGAAATAGATGTCATATGATGTCCAGTCCATTCTTTTGATAGATACTGGAATTCGAAGTACTGTGGCGTCCATTAATACTAATTGGATGGTGTTTTGGCCCATATATATAGCCGATCGCTAACTTGATATTTTTATACAGCCAATACAGCTATATACAGCCAACAGCTGAATACAAGAATATATGAGCAATATATAGAAGAGGTGATGAGGACATCACATCACGTACACCCTTACATACATATCAGAGGAGGAGGCAGGCCACTCCACTTTCCTTGTGGCTAGGCGAGTACCCGTGATCTTGTTGAAGACCTCATGTGCATGTGCGAGCATTTGAAAAACCCCACATTGAGAAGATGTACATGAGCTACTGTATGGAGTGATCTAGACCGTTAGATCGGAGGGACGCAATGATCGGGCCATTAGATCGCATGGATCACATAGTCAGGCCATTGATCGTTGATCGTTCACATCAGTTTTAGACTTTATCATATTTTAGGATTTAGTTTTTGATTATTTTATATTTGGACACATTATGGGTGTTTTAGATGATTTATTTAGACTAGGGTTATTTTCGTTAAAGGTCACAAGACAGAAATTTTTATAATTTTTGAGACTTCTTGGATCTATAAAAACAGGAGGGCGTGTGACCTCTCCTTTATTGAATTTCGTGATTAAAAAAAGAGAAAAGCTCTTACTTTCTTCTCCCATCTTCATGCGATTTGAAGATACTTCCATGCGATTTGGAAGGAAGATTGGTGCGAGGTTAATCTTCATCAACGGAGGTGCGAGGTCTCCATCTATCCCCACACCGTCTTCCTTTTTCTTCCCCATCCAGGTATTCTCTTTAGGTTCTTAATTCTTCCATCCCAAATCTTCATTTTCTCCAAAACCCAACTTTCTCATACCCATCCACAAACCAAACTCTAACTGCCCTAAACCCATCCTCCCACGCTACATGTGTGACCGTATGGCCACACGTGTGAATCCCACTTGCTCCTTTTGGCTTCCCACCGTCATTATATTAAACCTCATTCTTCCATCCTTGAAACGCTAACCCTAAACCTAAAATCCCTAACTTTCCCTCAATTACCCAAAATCTAATTTTCACCCTAGGTTGTATTAGGTTTCCTATTTTGAAATGGACTATATCCTATACTAATTGGATGTCCCTACATCCATTAGATCCTAGTTTTGTTTTATTTAATGATCTTATGTTACGATGTTCGTAGCTTAGGCTAGGATTACACATGGTTTTCTTTTGATTTACATGATATTTGTGATGGATATAGCGACGTTTGTGTTTTTTTTTTTTTTTTTTTTTTGTTAAATATCTTAATTCGGTTATTTGATCTCACATGTTACTTAGTTCATGCATCGGTCCTGCATCAAGAGGTCTACTAGAAGTTTAAATCATAAAAGCATTCAATATGTCTTATCTATCTAGGGGATTGTATACTCACCATACAACACAAAATACCTATTCGGCTGTATACCAAAACCATACTTATGATATATAAAGAGTTAAGTGGTGTTTAAACTCTTTATATCAATTTGTTGGCACTGAATATCTTACGCATCAGCTGATTGTCTATAACATTTACTTGTACGGTGCACATAGCTTGTTCCAGGTCTATACGGTTGATATTTTGAGAGGTATAGTTCGTTTAAATGTCTTCATCTACAGATTCTCTGTCATTTGATTGGATTTAAACTCTTTATATGTTATCTAGACTCTTTAGAGAAAGCTTAGGAGGGACCTAGGCATGTCTTTAAAGTACTAGCTGGGGACTTTGTGAAGTACTTCCCTAGCTGCCTTAAATGGCTCACTAAATGGACTGTCAAGGCAAAGGAAATCTTGTACCTTGGGCATGCCATTTAGTGGTTAGGTGTAAGTGAAGCTTAACCCCCTGGCGCCTAACCTCAACATGGGGGCAGTTTCAGAAGACAGTCTCTGCTTCCGGCAAACCTGAGGTTAGCCACCAGAGCGCCCCCCCTACAGGAAGCTTAGGATAAATCCATATGTGGACCAATAGGATCTATTTCTTGCTTTTAGTATTAGTTGACCAACAGGGTTCCTCTCATGTTTTTTAAACATTAAAAAAGATTATGTGAAGGCTTATATAAATAAAGCGATATATATATATATATATATATATATATATATATATATATATATATATATATATAGTTGTCAAGATCATATTTAATCCTTACAAAAGAAATATATGATCTCTAAATACATAATCACGATTAACTAAAATGAGATGAAGCCATTTTTAGGCATCTGCCAAACAGGCCCTTAGGTTTACTGTGAAATGATCCCATGTAGTTGCCTCTATTTGTTCTTGATTTCAATTATTTCTTATTTTTGGAATGGTTTAAAGATATTTTGACATCTTTGGGGAGCTCAATCCCGAACTGGTAGGTACTTTCATATTCTATTTCTTAAAAGTTTTGCATCACCATGCTTACCTGGGTGCTGATGTGTTCTGGTTCCAGAACTGCTGTTTTATGTATAGCTTAGCATGGGATTTGATTTGAGGCAATGCCATTCTGTTGTCTACCTAGATTCAACATTCAATAGATGTCAAGTAGTGGGAATTGTAACATTGGGCCATTTACACAGGCTATACCATTCTGTTGTCTACCTAGATTCAACCTTTAAGTGATGGCTTAGTGGGAATTGAACATTGGGCTCAAGGTGTTCCATATCTATTACGATACAGCCGTAAAGTTCGATACATATAGGTAATGGCCATGATCATTACACGATACGAGGGTGAAATGGGGCAGTTAGTTTTTTTGGACCATATCGGCCGTTACCGGTGTCGTAACGGCCATTACCCCCGTAAAGGTCGAAAAATGACTTTCTTTTTTCTATATGTAAATTTATTTTTTCACTTATCTCATTCTAAAAAAACTTTCCTACATTCTACGGCAGATTTTGACCACTTGTACTATAGTTTTTAGGATTAAAATCGTAGATTGAAGTGATTTGGCAAATAGAAGCTCCGAGAGCAATTTTATAAAAAAAAATAATAATAATAATCGAAAAAAAATGGTACATATGCATTTTTTTTTTCTGATTTCTAATTCTAATACTTGATTATGATGTGTAAACATTAGAGACACAACCATGTTCATAAATTCACCAGACAACCCAATACAACACTCTCACTTAAGAGTGGACCGTTACACTACCATAAACATGTTCAAAAAACAAAAAAACGAATATAGATTTGGAATATTACATTATACTAGATTTTCTAGATTTTTTTAAGAATTTTTTGGGCAATTTTTTATGAACTGTTACGGGGGTCGTAACGGTTGTTATGCTCCCATATCAGCCGTTATGACTGATACTTGTGTTAGTAACACTGGTGAACATTACGGCCACTTTTACCAATACGGAATACCTTGATTGGGCAAAATGTCATTTCTTGTGGCAGTCAACTTCAACATGCACAATCCACTAATGAAATATTGGGGTCAACTAGTGTAGTAAATGGAGTCATGTTGAGTATTGTCACTTGGAATAAACCTTGCTTCTAGTAATTCTTTTCTGCTGTTTGTTTTGTTAAATCCCTGCATGGATGCATATCATGTTTCATATTTGCATGGTTTCAGCAAGAGATGTATTCTTATTCTTCAAATAGTCTAAAGATGCAAATTTGGCAAAGTGTCTCAAAACCAATGTCTCACTTTTAAAGTATGTTTCAGTGGCAAAATAAGGGTGATTTGCTTTATAATTGCTAAAAGCCATTGCATGTATACCAGATTGAAGAGATGTTTTTTTTTAACCTGATTCTGAATCTACATTACTCAGATTGCTTGCCCATGTTGAATGTGTTGTTTTGCATTAGAAATTGAGTATTCTAAGCCCTTCTTTTGTTTGTGTTGTTGCCTTCAGACCATCTTTCGGAATCCAAATGAGATCAGACCATACATAGTTCCAAATCCAGAGCGGTGCAATGTGCCTGCTGCTGCTATTTTTGCATCAATGGACTCTGTTATAATTGTTGATGAAAATGCTCCAGCTGCACATGTTGCGATTCACAAGTGGCAGCCAAACACACCAGATGGCCATGGCACACCTTTCCTATTTCAACATGGGAAAGCCATAGCAAGTTCCACAAGTGGAGCTTTCATGCGCATGTTCAAAGGGCCAGCTGGATCAGGTTTGGAAGAATGGCATTTCCCCCGGGCGTTGGCATTTGCAACATCTGGAATCAGAAGCTCAGCCATTGTTGCAGTCACATGTGACAAAGAAATCATCACTGGTAGGGTAGTCATTGTCCTCAATCTAATGTCTTAAAAAATGGATTGCAATTTCCTTGGTTCAGACGGTCCGTGGCTTCTTGGTAGTGATCGTAGTTTTTAAAAGATGCATATGATTCATAGAATAAGAGAGCTCCTGTCACGCCTTTTCTTAATTGTTTAAGAAGCTGTGCTGATTGTAAAGAAAATGGTTAAAAGCCACAAAAAGTAAAACACAAAAGAAAATTGGTTTAAACCTGATTTTTGAGCACATAAAGCAAAACAGAAGAAAAATGGGTTGAACATTTCTAACACAAAAAAGGAAAACAGAAAAGACAAACGGTTTGAACTTCTCCCTCCCTCCCTCCCTCTCTTTCTCCCTCTCAGAAATCTTTACACTATGGACGCACGCTTACTGAGTGCATTTACGTTAACATCTACCTACCTATTTTCTTCCTGTGTGGTATTTGATCACTTCATCTGTATGTTAACCAGGTGGCCATGCAGATAACAGTGTGAAGTTGATCTCATCTGATGGAGCAAAGACCATTGAAACAGCATTAGGGCATTGTGCACCAGTCACCTGCCTAGCTCTCTCACCTGATAGCAACTACCTCGTGACGGGATCTCGAGATGCAACTGTGATACTGTGGAGGATACACCGGACATCTGTATCCCACTCAAGCAACATTTCGGAACCTTCCACCACAGCAGCAACACCTACTGGTAGTCCTCTTGCGGGTGGTAGCTTAAACAGTTTTACAGATGCTAGCCGGAGGCGTCGTATCGAAGGTCCTATATATGTTCTAAGAGGCCATCTCAGGGAAATAACATGCTGTTATGTCAATTCTGATCTGGGTATTGTTGTTTCATGCTCTCTTTCTTCCGATGTGCTTCTGCATTCTACAAGGCGGGGTAGGCTAATCAGAAGGCTGGCCACTGTGGGGGCACATGCAGTCTGTCTTTCATCCGAAGGAGTAATAATAACATGGAATAAGTCAGAGCGAAAGCTCAGCACCTTCACGATCAATGGGATTCCCATCACAACAGCAATTCTATCTCCTTTTTCAGGCAGCATCAGCTGCATGGAGGTTTCTCTTGATGGAGAAAATGTTCTGATCGGGACAAGCTCATGTTCTGTTGATAAGACAAGAGAGAACTATGGCACTGGTGATAGCAGAGAGTTGGGGTCAGACCAATCCAAAATTGAGGATCTTACATTATTATCATGTGAGAAAAATGTGAATAGGTTGGCTGTTTCAGTGCCATCCATTTGCTTCCTGGATTTGCACACACTGAAGGTATTGGGAACTGAAAAATTGAAAATGGTCAGCATTTCAATTCTATTCGTTTTGTTAGTCTTTTTTTATCTGTAACCTCCTTTTAACCAGCAAGAATCCTGCTCTTCAGATATTTCACACCTTGGAGCTACCAGAAGGACAAGATATTACGGCAATGGCTCTGAACAAAGATAACACAAATCTTCTGGTGTCAACGGCAGATAGACAGTTGATGATCTTCACTGATCCA
Organism: Magnolia changhungtana; assembly: GCA_030180095.1. Taxonomy (NCBI): domain Eukaryota; kingdom Viridiplantae; phylum Streptophyta; class Magnoliopsida; order Magnoliales; family Magnoliaceae; genus Magnolia; species Magnolia changhungtana. The sequence goes on along the minus strand of JASAUF010000667.1, from coordinate 16,707,626 downwards.
GCTGTAAGTAGCCTTTTTAATAGTTACATGATCTTTGCTGTCTTACAATTCGGATTCTTTAAAACTGGTGACATACAAAAGACTCAATATTTCCATAGCTTGTAGCTGATTTTCAGTGATTTGGCACAAAAATAGAAGGAAGAGAGTTCGACTGTTGATGGTGCCAGTCCATATATTAGCTGTGGAGGTTTCAGTTTTATCTTGGTCTACAGTTGGAAGTTTTGGTTTCCAATGAAAATGCAGTAGGCTGGCACCAAAGTAGAAGTGAGATATTTTAGGGACCTTCCTGCATATAGCTCCACTCGCTTGTGAAAATGCAGGAAAACAGAGGCCTGCTTAATGCAGCTTCTGTTCTCCATGCTGCCCAAATGCCATGCCTGCCTTCCCCCCCACCCCAAATATCTTAATTGAACCAGCAGTTTTACATTGTTGTATGTCACTGTTTTAATGTTTCTCATCTTGGCTTTATTTAGCTGTGAGTTAACAATTCCCCTGGGTTTCAGTTGAGCTTGAAGGTGGTGGATCAAATGCTTCGGCTTGGTTGGGAGGGTGATGGGCTCAGTCCTCTCATTAAATGAAAGTCTCAAGTCCCTTGTATTTTGTTCAGAGAAAGGGGAGTGTAACAGATGCCTCTGAGACAGTACCGAGCTCCTTCGCTGTATCGAATGCAGATGTTAGTGTGGTGAGCAATCTTGCAAAATGCGTGATTTCTGTATGTAGCTGAGGGATTTTTGGATGTAACATATGTACCCATAAAGCCGGCGGGATAATTTTACATGTCTAGACTAATCTTGTATAGGGTTTTTTCCACTCTGTTTTGCCTTGATTGCATTCGTTCAGTATTCATTCCCATGGAAGGATCTGGTTTGTCCATGGCCATTTCCAATTTAGTTTTTCTCTGTCTTTTTTATATTTTACTCGTTTTCCAAATGAAATTTTATATTAATTTGGTGAAGGAATTGAATTCCCTTTCTTCTTCTTTTTTTTGTTTCTCCCTCCCTAATGCATGCTTATTGCTTTTCTTGCCAAATTTAGTTAAACCTGGTTCATTCATATTTTAGAAATGGTGGTGAGCCTTCAACCATACACGTGGCATATTTATAAGGTGATCAGGACTGTCCATTCCTTAACCTGATTGTGGATGGAACTTTACAAAAATCACAACTATCTTTGGTGGGGCAGGACCATCAACTGCCCCTGAGAATCTTCTTTTCCTTGGATTTGAAATTCTTATAACATATAGATAATAATAATAATAATTATTATTATTATATCATGATTGGAAATTCATATTACCGAAGGACTTTCTTCAGTCTTTAGGCATATAGACCATGCATTGGTACTCCTATCACCCATGGGCAGCACCACGATTCCCATAATCCTCAATGAGATACCTCGTCTCATTGAGGCGGGGTATATACTATCCAACTCATCTCATTGAGACGGGGTATATACTATCCAACTCATCTCATTGAGGCGGGGTATGTACTATCCAACGCAATACTCAAACCAATCTGCATCCTTGCAAAGGTAGGTGGTGTTGGTAGAGGCTGTCCAAGGCAACAATCGAACAAATCTGCATCCTTCCAAAGGTAGGTGGTGTTCATAGGATCAAAAGGAATGCAGGTCTTAATCCACGGAGCACCAGAGGTAATCAATTCCGTCTTTGTACGTCTTAGCTGCAGGATCCCTGCACGGAAGAATTTCATGGACACGGTCGGTGAAGCACAAAACCGTCCGCGAACCATGGCAGCCAGTGTCCTTGGTTTCAGCTTTTGGTAATACGCTCATTCTCAAAGCTCAGGGCTGACACCCACTTAATAATAATAATAATAGATGGTAGTGGCCATCTGATTTTTCTCTTCGAAGTTGGACGAACAGGTATTTTTCCTTTAACGATCCATTTGTTAGCCATCCATTGGAGGGTTAGATTTTCTTGGTCCGTGTCATTTTAGAGATGCTCTCCAGCAACATCGTGAACCGCAATTTGGATAATCTGGAAATCTGTACATGAGTGCTACATGTGGGGGAGGGATTATAACCATTTTCAAATGGTGGTAAACAGTCATACGAGTCTACCTGCGTTGAGTCTTTTGACAGTTCATGTACTCTTCAGTATCCACAATCTTCACCTCTTATTCATTTAGTTCTTGATGATTTTCTTGTCGGGAAATTAATATGAAAGAGCTAGTCTCTATACGGATATGTTAAAGAAGACACTATTATTTTATTATTATTTTTTATCTTTTTAAACACAAAGGAGGTAAAAGAAAAGACACTGGTAAGACAACCCTAACCATTTGTTTGTATTACGCCTGTCAACTAATTGATTATTTATGCCTTTTCAAATCCAACTGAAGGTGACCACCCACCACATGCTAGGATCTTCTCTTCTAGGTAGCTTTCTAACCATGGACCTATTTAGCTTGAAATTTGGTGGTTGGTACATGTGTATGATGTCGAGCGATCTGTATCCTAATAGGGCTCAATTCAAATTATGTGATTTGGAGAGGGAATGGTTCATCTTTTTAATGATTTCTTTTTTCCTTTCAACTGAAAGGACTTTCTCACCGTTAAATCTAAGATAAATCGATTCGTGTAATGTAAGAATAGAAAGAACGAAATTGTATTAATAAAATGAAAATAAAGATTTAAAAATATAATAATTGGAGATCCAACGTTTGTGGCGTAGATGAAGAGGCCTTAAAGCTAAGTATTCCTTGGTTCAGTGATTTGAGCATAGACGAAAAGAATTATACTACTGAAAAGAAAAATATTTTCCTTAGTCCAATGACTTAGGCATAGACAGGAAATTACATTACTCCTGAGCTAAGTCGGTCCAACGTAACAGTGTCGACGGATTGGATTTAATTAATAGGTTAAAGCTGGTTTAGTGTAACAATTTAGATGGGTTAGATTATACTACTCATAAGTTAGGATAAACTATAATAAGATAAGCAGCGATATGCTATAGAGTTATGTTGGCTTGTGTTAGCTAGAGCTCACAATTCCTTGATCTTTCTCTTATTTATAGAATTTTGAAATGGTAGCTAGAGAGATTTTCGTAGTAGTTGACTCAGTTGTGTGCAAGTGAGATGCATGACACACATTTCATTACAATAGTTAACTAAACTTACTCTTTTAAGTTATTTATGACTTTTTGAATTCTGATTAATTTATCAGATAAAACAACTAAAAAGATCTCTAATTTATTTCTTACTGAGATTTTGCAGTTATACATTATCATTTGAGTCACTAGGTGTGACATAGTCAGATCAGGCGTAAATAGAACCACCATAGGTACACGGTCCTAGCCTCCCATTTACCTTGGGATGTGTACGGTGGAAAGGGGGTTCTATTTATTGATACAACTAAATTGGCTAAATCAAACAGTTAATATCGGTAATCAGTATGATCTTCAATCTATGCTCCATACACGTAATAGAAAACAGACAGTGGGCTCTTGCTTGTACTATTGTTACAAAGCATACAGTTTAGCGAAGTGCTGGAACGTTTGATGGGGGCGATCAACCTCCAAAGGGCTGTTATTTCGTCAACAACAGATGATCCGGACCATACATTCATTAAAACCAAGTCCGTGGCGCACTTTCAGTCCAAAAGCCCGTGGAAAGCGAAGAGATGGAGGCCATGGTCCATATGAAGGGTGAACCTGGTGGTGTACGTAGCTTCCTTGTTCTCATCCATGAGCTTGTATTTAAAGAAACGAAGGAGAACAGCGGCCAGGATCTTCATCTGTCTGTAGGCGAACTCCTTTCCCAAGCAGATTCTCGGACCCGCCTGACCACAACCATTTCAATCAATACACATGTATACTCGTGCCTATGTTTTAACTAAAGAAATCCTAATATACACCTTTAAAAATAATATATATAAAAAATATTTTAAAAAAAAAACTATCCAGAGCGCTGAGGCTATTGACGGCACGTGCCGTCATGGCATGCTTGTGCAGGATCTGGACCATCCGAAGAATAGACCTGCCTGGCCCGAAACAAGAAATTATCCGCTCATCAGTTGGGCGTCACGTCATGTTCAAGACAGACCATTGGTCCCTTCTTTTTTTCTTTTCTTTTTTTTTTAAAAAAACCTCAATTTCTATCTTGCACATGTGGCCCACTTGATGGGCCGACTGACAAGAGCTTTGGTCCAGGACTTGGTCACAGTATGGCAGACGTGATGAATGGTCGATATCTCATAGAGTGGAAAGGTGATTTTATAGTTGAGAGAGGGCTTAGATGATGACGTGGAATTTCCCTTTCATCTCTCCACGAGTGAATTGCCCAAGATTGCGTTCTGCTCCATTATATTACACGTTTACGAGAAAGCTATAGCATAGTTGGCCAGAGCGACGTGAATTGATACTCGGTTTATTGCTACGATGCTTGGCCCACAAGCTGATTGGGCAACCGGATGGTGTGGCCCACTGGATTGGTTATGAGCTGAAAATCTCATTGTTTGCGATTGCGTGATCTTGTATGATTAAAGAGTTGGTTGTCTCTATTGCCACTCAGGATCAAGTGTGTGTTTTCTGCTCACTGGGGCCCACATGCTGAGTGGTACGATGACTAGAACCTTCCATGTAGTGGACTCTTATGCCATACAGCCACCGTGAGAAACTAAATGCTGAATGGATGATTCTGACCATTTCTATCTTAAGATGAATTCAGAGCAATGAAAAGGAAATTTTCAATGACTTGCATTCGACTCTAAAAATCATCTCTAAAGCGTGAATATGGAGCGATAGCTTATTTGTGGTTTTGATTAGGAAATGGACGGGTGAAATCATATTACCATCTTAGCATGTGGACCCAAGTGGGTGGTGACAGACACTGGATCCTGATCAATGGGCTAGCTTTTATACGTTGAACGTGTACCATTGCCTGCCTGAGATCACCATCGTACACTGAGAGTTGTTCATTTGTTGGGACCAACTTCCAGTGGGCCACAGTGCAAAGATTGCAGCAGTAGGACGTTTAAGTGGGCCATATTACGGACAGCAAACAGAGCTAACATCCCCGTAGATCTTGTTTCAGTCTTGGAAAATCTATATGCAGAGTGAAATATGTTGCTGACCTGAAAGGCAGTGAATTTGAAGGACGATTCGGGACGGAAAACTCCATTCTCGAGCCATCTCTCAGGTTTGAAGTCCTCAGCATCTTCTCCCCAAATGTATGTCATCCTTCCCATAGCATAAGGCATATAATTCACCATGTCTCCTTTCTTCACTCTAAAACCATCAGGGAATTCATCATCTTCATCTGTATTCTTCGCATCCTGCAATACAAACAACACCCAAAAATGAACCTTGATTAGATTTTAACTTAATTCCACTAGTCTAATTCATTGAGGCTGTGTTTGGATGTCCCAAAAATGTCAGCCTGACGGCCGGCATATATCGTGTGTGTGTGTGTGTCTTTATATAGGAAATCTAACTAAAAGATTGGTATATTACCACTGGAACTGCAGGATAAAGCCTGAGAGTCTCAGACAATGTTGCATGGAGATAGTGCATCTTGTCAATAGCATCTTCTGTTAAACTTGCAGCGAATTCGCTAATCGAAGCATTCTCATTCACTTCGGACGCTTCTCTCGCTTCTCGAGCAACCTTCTCTTGAATGAGGGGATGCTTGCAAAGCATGTAAAAGAACCAGGTGAGCGTGGCTGATGTGGTGTCCCGCCCTGCGATGATGAAATTGAGGATTATGTCTCTCAAGTACTGATCTGTCATGTTATCTGGATCCTTTTTTCTCTCTACAAGAAACCTTGACAATATGTCTTCCTTGCTCCTCTGTTCACATAGACAAAATGCATGCAGGTGGAATTGAGTGAGATCCTAAATTCGAAATTTGATTTTTCTAACATCCTGATAATTGGACAGCTTGGAGTTAGTGTCCAATAATCCTTTACTATATAGCCCAGTTGTGTAATACAAATTAGTTTCCTTACATCATTCTTTTCGTTTTTCATCTGGTCCCTCTTGCGACGAATCAACCGGAACACAAAGTTGTCCATCACCTTTACATGTTTCTTCATAGCAGCTTCAGTACCAATATTTAGGAATCTCTTAAGCTTCCAGAAAACATCAACAAATCTCCAATACGAGATGACATTCGCTTCATCAAAAGCCTTGTTGAATTGATTTCCAAACTCATCTGATCCCGATAGGCCGTTTAGATCAACCCCGAATCCAACCTTAAATATTGAATCTAAGGTTGATTTCATCAACAGATCCTACAATCAAGTAAAACAGAATTTGGATAAAATCAAGAAGTAGGACACTTGTGCATTTGATCAGGGCAAATCCAAATCGCCTACCATAGCTGAAAATCCCACCTGATCAGTGTGACCTTTATAGAATGTCTTCATTTTTTATTTTATTTTTTCTGACTGTCAATTTGTAGGAAAACCATCAGGATGGATAGGAACATCTGCTTGCTTTATTTTTCGCTTCAGTCCATCCATGCCTGGGCCCACAATTTGTACAATCAGTGTTAACCACAGCTAAGTTGATCTGTTTTTCTGCAGTGAATCTTCTCACTTCCATATACATGGCCATACGGTTGGCGAACACGGCCCATCGATCAAGTGGGCACCACCACCAATGACACATTATAGAGAGAAACCAACACATAACCAGAAATTCCAGCCATCCAATCTGTTAGCTTCGATCCGATGATAAAAAAATCAAAACAGTCAGAGAAGTTCACATTCAAAGGGCTAGAATCATCTAGCTGGTATATTCTCTGTACCATGGTTGGTCCACAGAAGAGCCAACACGATGGATGATCCAGATTTACCATAGTACAACCATGTGTAAGATCATAGTCCTAATTCACAACAAATCAATGCAAAGAGAGCAAACACATCCCATGAAAAATGCAACTAAAAGAACCTGCATATCCATGGCCATGTTAGCAGTTGCAGCATCTGAAGCCTTTTCTGCCAACTTCACGGCATTGTCTCGAAAGACACAACTGCTGAATTCCCTCAAAACTCGGGTGGAAAATTCGTGACTCGCAAGCTTTCTCTGGTGGGGACATTTATCACCATCCACCGTGAAAATCCCATCTCCGAATAGATCCTTTATTATGTTATAAATATACTCTCCCTGTAGTAGATTTTCATACATCAGATACTAATTACAAACAGATTGGTTTTCTTAATTCAGTTTCAGGAGGAACCATTGAATCAACCATCTAGGTGCACCTGTCATGAATGTAGAAGATCCAGACCATTGATCTGCTGGGTCCTACCTTAGATTGGTTGTATCCCAAGATCAAACCAGTCAAATGATCATTGCCCATCCAAATTGGACACTTGGTAAAATGTCCAATCAATGGTCCACAATCAATGGGCGAAAGATCAATCAACGGATCTAGCGTACGGCCCATCTCCATGACAGGGTCCAACAAATTAACAATTGATATGAATGGGAATTACATGATCCTAATCCTCGATCAGGGGCATACATAGTTTCGTCTAGTTTCCAGTTTGAACAAATGGGACCATCCTTCAGTGATCCGAACCCTTCATTTGATGACCCACCATGAATGGATCAAACCCAAAAAAAAAGGTTTCCCAGATTCCAATTTTAGTATTTTTCATTTGAAAGCTGACCACTGTCGATTCCTTTTCTTAAATATTTGCAGGATATCAACCAAAGAGCTAGAATCATCCAATAAAGGAGAATTCCGAATCGTCGTCCATCAACGGTATGGATCACCAGAAAACAGACCCCACTTGCACAAACCAAGCACCAGAAAATCATATCCTCTACGGGAATACAATATAATTAAACTTCATGATTAGTTTGTTGAATGTAATTACCTTGCTGTAGTTAGAGAAATTGGTTTTTGTTGGAAATTATACAGATTATTGTAATTTCTGTATAATATGGAAACCAAAAATTTCACGATAATCAGAAATAAGGACATGCTAAAGCACGTCTAAAAAACGCTGATCTTAAAGCGTTATTTGCCCTTACTCAAGTAAATTGAGTATACTGATAGGTTACAGGCAAATAGCTTCTACGATACGACGAGCCTGATGTGGGTCTGCATTCAGCAAACACGAAGACCCACTAAATGGAACTCTAATATATACTTTCTGGTAGTATTACAATATAGAGAAAAAATCTCAAAGAAAGAAAAAGAAAGAGAAAAATGGTTTTGACCACTGCACTGGTCAGTTCAATTCTTCAGCTACTGGTTCAGTTAAACCGTCCTAGACCACACCGTTGGTCTGTTCTTCAAACTAAGGTTCAAGCCTAGCTATGTTGCTGGAAGCACTAGAGTATATAAGTTAAGGGGAGCTGGCTGTCTTAGTTTGTATGGGTCTTGCTAGAGTGAGTTGAGATGGATTGGAAACTCATCCAGGTCCTCCTTTTATAGGCTATGGTAGCTGGGGGTTATAGTCCAGGGAAATAAGTCTCATGACTGTTTTTTAGCTGTCGGAGAAAACTAGCCGTTTTATGGCCGTTTCTGACTGTTATGCATAGGCCATTAAGCTGTTGCATGCTGACTATTATGAGACAACAGCTAGCCGTTTTCTAGCTGTTGGGCTAGCCATGCAGCAATTACAGCTGGACCCTGCACTAATGGCACAACTCATTGTGATCTCTTTGCTGACTCTATTTTCCAAATTCTCTATATAATCGAAGAACTCTCGTTCGGTCTCTAGATTTTCGTCCGAATCAACCATCTCACGCCGTGCCACGCCACTACGCACTTCACACTTACTCACATGCATATCTCGCTCCGATTCGTGAAAAAGAGCCCAAGCCCGGCACTTCCATAGTCATGATGGTGCAAATATTATAATACGCCACTATTATCATTTAAACCACAGATCGCCCACGCCTTTCCCCGAGCCTGTGTGGACTATTCCCAAAAACCCACAAAACCATAGTTTTCCACGGACAGGTAGGTAAATAATATATATTATATATTATTTTTTATTATTAAAAATATATTTTATTTAAAAATCAATATTTTGCAACAGTTTTGAGGATGTATTCTATATTGGCTGGATCACAGGTGTAGATTCGATCATGCGGAAAAGCAATCAAACGGTAAGTGGGGTACTTGTGGGCCGGCGATGTGAGGTAATCAAAGAGGCTGTTGAATTGAATGAGCTGACATAATATGGTCCCTACCACTGGATGGCGCTGATCTTTCCTTACCATTGCCTTCAAGTAGGAGATTTGCAAGGCCAATACAAAGCCTATGAAAATCAGAGCGACTGCAGCGATGCCAGCAATGAGAAGGGAGACTGCAACGTAAGCCAATGTAAAAATATCCATTGATGAGATTGGTTGGATATTGGGAGAAAGAAGCGAAGTGAGTTATACTTGTATAAACTAGAATTGTTCACATCCAACCGTTTGGACGGTAAGTTACCGTCCACACAGTGTATAACTTCCAACCTATTATGTGAGTGTGAAATCCACCCCGTCCAATAGGTTGGATTCATCATGAAAAACATTTGGTACAAAAATCAGCCCTATTTCTTGTCAGGTGAGCCAACGTTAGAAAAATAACTTTTAGACGGTTGGATGACATACTTTCTTGAATTTGGACCTTAATGGTTCTTATTTCTACTATCCATTACTTATCCACCGATTATTAAGAAGCCAATCAATTGAATTTTAGTTTAAGAGCCAGGATCGCATTTTGTGTGGCCTAATGTAAGTTTATAATATTTCATGCCAACCATTTTTTACTGCTTTTGCATCTTGAGTTGTATCCAACTCCACATAGTAACGAGGGTTTTTCTTTTACGAGCCCCATTATGCTGCAGCAAATTACGAAAATGCTTCAGCAAACGGAAGCAGATTAGCTGTTACTGGGTAACACCTTAGGGGGCGTTATCCTAACTGTGTTGTTGAAAATCAGTGGTTTTTTAAAAAATAAAAAGAAAATTTGAATTTTTTAAAATTTCGAAAATTTTCTACCAAAACCTTTTTGAAAATTTTGAACTAAAAAGTGTAGTATGTGTGTTTTGTCCCACATCGGAAATACAAAGAAGGGTTATGTGGTTTATATGAGATGTTGTGAAGAGTATTCTTACTTGGAGTTTTTGAAGGAGGTGATACTCGGGTTGCGTGTTCCATTGCGTAACACTAGAACACACGCACGCGCGCGAGCTCAAAGTCGGATCATAAATTCGAAACGTTCAACAAATTTTGAAAAACGGCTATCTGCCTTGAAAGTCAAACGATCCCAAAACGGACGGACCAAGATGATCCAACAGTCAAATCCTTTGATCCGACGACCAGAAACGGCTAGAGTTAATGATCAACGGTCAGAAATGTAATCCAAATGTTTTAAACCATTGATAGCAGTCTAACAACGGTCCACTACTTAAGTCCTATATAACTGGACCATTCCAGTCCGATTTAATTATCTCAACACACCATCTCTCCTATCAAATCAGAGATAATCCAAATCTCTATTATAAGATACTTTGATCATCTCTATCGTCTTATCGTGATTGCTGCACACTGAATTCTGATAAGGTTTGTCTTATCCTGGAAGCAATTTGACTGTAACCCATTAGCCCTTGATAAGGGGGCGAATCAATTGTTAACATGTGTGGGGTCCAACTTGTTGCATTTTTTGTTGCAACCAAGATCATGGCCTAAAATAAGCTGGAAGAACAGATGAACGGCGTGGATTTATAATTCATACATCGAGGTGGGCCCTACGGTCAGGGTCTCACCCACGTTGCTGGTTCCTGGGTCGCTCACCCACTTTGTTTGTTTAATCGGTTAATCGGTGGAAGTAAACCATCAAGAACGATTACGAGGTAGGGTAGTCTGTTGTCTACATTACGAATATCCGTGTGCGTTGTTTGGATGCCGATCGGAGAGGAGTCGTGTGTGAGAATGTTGTTCATCTCAATCGGAATGTGAAATCCAACTCAATCGTGGGAGATGAGTTTCCGGAGACGAAGCCCTTTAAAGAGCAGCAGACTGCATGTGAACCGTAGTCCGTAGATCTGCAGGCCACCGAAACAAGTCATGCTAGTATCTCCTCAGAGATCGCAGCCGCCTGTAAGTCAGCAACAACCGGCGATTTCGTCTTACGCAGCGTCGACAAAATTAGTGGTCGATATACCTTTATTTCAAGACGCCAGTTTCCTGATAAAGCCTTTCGAACGAAGTTACTGCACTGGGAAGCTAGGTGGGACCCACCGTGATGTTTGTGATAAATATCCATCCGTTTTTCCTGCTCATTGTAGGACAAGAAACAAAAAATGAAGCAGATCCAAAACTCAAGTGGGCCATCGAGCGACCACCTTTGAAACATTCGTATGGCCACAGAAGTTTAGCATCAGGCTAAGGTTTTATTTTTCCAGTTCATCCCAGTATAAATGATTTTATAAATGGCCTAGATGGGATATAAACATAGTCACTTTTTCATTCCAATGTCCTAAAATGAGAAGGTAAAATGGATGGACAGAGTGTATTTATCACAAACATCACAGTAGGCTCCAGATAACATCCTAATGTGTTGCTTAGCATTAATTACATACTTTCAAGTAAATACAACATAATTTATTTAACCAATTAAATAGTAAAAATCAATGGGTTGGTATCATCTTCCGAGTGTGATTTTTTTTTTTTTTGCTGGACCACGGTCGACTATTCCTTCCGCAATTTAGATGGTCTAGATTGCCTTACAAGATGCCCTGTCTACGGTGGATATTTCGTGGCTTAATTGCTTTCTTTTCTCCGCCATCCCAGTTTAATTATACGGTTCGTACTTGTCCAGATTATACAGCCCAGGTGGCTACATTTTTATATTATACAAACCGTCAATCTGGTGGCCCTACGTTTGATGAGCCGTCCTACAGAATTCAAACGGACAGGATAATCCAAGCCTCATGGTTCTCCTTGTGGAGCGTTGGCTGTTGGTCATCTCATTTTTTTAACCGTACGTCCATTTGAAGGCCATGAATAATGGATGAAAAAGATTAACCGACAGATATGATAATCATATGTTGCAAATACTCTGCGAGGTTCGTATGATGGACGGTCCATGTGTAGAGGTGTTTACAATTGCCATGAAACAGAGGGAAGATTCTTCCGTGAGGTATATCTTATATCCACACCGTTCATTCCTTTCTCTGGCTAATTTTAGTAATGAAATCCTACACATGAGTAGATCCAAATTTTAGTGTTAGGAAATAGGTTCATAGAATACAAGTTTACATCTACAAACATGGACTATTGATTATAATATGAGTTTAGTGTAGGGTAATGAATTTTCTGTGAAGATCGTGACTTCAATTCCAAGACGCAGAGAATCTTCGGCCATTGATTAATTAGAATTTAATCTTACAAGTCTAGCGACTTAATCGAAGGTCACTAACTACAAGCTTATCCATTCATCTTACCACATATCCGTTTTGTCTTGCGATGGTCGGCCTCTAAGTTTGTCCAGGCTTTTGGTTTTGTATAAGTTGGATCCATGGTTCACTGATCTAAACTGTTATTATTGCTGTGGATGGCCAACGCACCAAAAATTCCTTATGTGGAAAAATCCTATCCGCCCAATAAGTAGCTGAAAATAGATGGTTAAGGAAGAATGGAAAAATCCCATATACATTTTGGGTACTACCCGTGCCGGTCTCCGGCTCACCATGGGCAGGGCCTGCGAGTGGCCACATTGATGCAAGAGTTTTATCTTTACGGTCCATCTATTTTGTCATATCATGTTAGGGTATAAGCTTAAAAATATGCAAATCCAAGTGTTGCAGCCAATTCAACTAAACAAGCCCACACTGTATGTGAAGGCTTGTAATGGTATTATGATGCACGGGTGCGTTAGATTCTACTCAATTCAAAGGTTTTGATGAATTGTTAGATATCCCTACGTAGAGATGGATAAATTGGATATTAGACACAAGATCTAATTATCCTTTCAACCACCAATCTGCACTCTACTCAAGTGATTTGTGAAAAGGTAGGAATTGGCCCTTCCGAATGAGTTCATTTTGTCATGTGACAATTGAAAACTAATGAATTTTTTTTTTCAACGTGATTCGCTATCATAGTTCAACAATAACAATAGAGAAAGAATGTAAAAGCTAAATGTGTTCTTCTATTAATGATTTTTACAATAATAGTGCTCATAACCGGCTTCAAAGACAACGATTTGTTTATTGCCCAATCGGAATTGAGCTTCATAGCAGTATAGTCGTGATGTGCAGAATGGACGTTTGCTTGTCGCTTGATCGAATCGGGCGTTATGGCGAGACAGCCGATGGAGGGTGGATCTTCAACAATCTATTTGTTGCTCAATTAGAACCGAGCTTTGTGGTAAGATGGCTGATGAGGTGACAGTCTATTTATGGTCTTGGTCGAAACTAAGCACATAACGAGACGGTCGTGACTCGACCACCTGTTCATTGTCTAGTGTGGACCAAACTTTGTGGTGATATAGCCATCAGAATCACCATGCGTATAGCTGGAAAGCCCTGCAGCTCCCGTTTGAAATCGAGTGATCTTCCTTGTGATCCAGCATGATGTTGTGGATGAAGGATGGAAAAATAAACTAAGGACAATGTTAGGCAACCCCAAGTGTAGGGTTTAGTGTAGTAATAACTCGGTGAGACCGAGATCAATCCACTAGGACTCTGATAAACCCAACTAAAGCTAGTCTAAAATTAATGATTCTGATGGTTTAAAAATGTATTAAACAATAGATAAAAGCAAATAAGGATCTAATGATCCACTTCTATGCAATCACAATATCTAGTTCATTGATTCATCTTCAATAGCTCGACTAGAATTAAATTCCAATTTGTTCTAATTGGAAGATTGTTCACAACCCCAAGTGTAGGGTCGTGATGTAGTAAAAATCTTGGTGAGAACGAGGTCGAATCCATAGGGACTAATCTTGCGTGTATTCTAAGAGTAATTAGAATTAGGACTAAGTGAAGATCTAACCTAAATCAGAAAAGTAAGGGAGTAATTGTGAAGTATTTGATTAAAAACTTTAGAAATTTAAAGGTGGAAACTAGGGTTTTCAGGGATTCACTTGCAGATATTAGGATGTTTCCTTATTTGATTCAAGGAACTCAATTGGAATCAGAGTCATATCATATCCAATTGGAAGATATACAATAAAATCATATCCGAACTTCCATTGATCTAATTCTCAACGGATGAAAGTTGTGAGGATTGGAAGTGATTCCATCATCTAACCGTGCCTAGGAGAATATGGCAAACAACAGGATATACCAACGCCACAACCAAACATAGGAGAATTGTGAGAGTTAGAAGGGATTCCGTTACCCAACCATGCCCAAAGGACGATGGTGAACAACAAGATTTACTAACTTCACAATCTCTACGCGGAAAAAGAAAATACTTCAAGCTATTCAGATCTTTGTAATTTGAGTCACAACAAACCATTAAAAACTAAAAGTATTCCTTAAATATCAAACTAGAATCAAAGAAGTTCAACAATAAAAAGAATCAAAAAAAAAAAAAATCTCAATTATGCTACAAGCTTCACCCCTTAGCCATAGCTAAGGGATCTAACCAACCATAGACATGATTGGATTCAAAACCCTAGAAGAAAGCATTAAGAACTAAGAAGAAAGGAAGAAGAACTCTTGGGAAGCGGCTCTGCCCTTTTGCTCTACTTCTCAAACTAGATGATCCCCAGGGATGCCCGGGCTCTCCTATTTATAGTTGTACAACACCTCCTTTCGCACCGACTTTAGAAAATCTGAAAACCACCTCAAATTTACGTACGTAACTCATTCAATGACATCGAACTACCTTCGATGTCATCAAGCGAAGTTTCGATTCATCGAGAATGTGTCCAAAATAGGCCAACGAGTTGCTCTAAAATTCTTAAATAAATTCGATGTCATCGAGTAGCCTTCGATGTCATCGAGCACCTTCTTCGAGTCATCGAGAATTGCACCCGATATGTCCAGCGACCAACTCAATTTTCTTGTATAAATTTGATGTCATCGAACAATGGCTTCGATGTCATCGAACGGGTCTCGATGACACAGTCTTTGTGACTTCTGCGCTTGTTCTTTCGATTTTTTTAAATCTTGAGATCTTGAAATCTTCAATCTTGGTATTCAAAGATCCATTCTTTACTTTGGTAATTCTTCAACACTAAATCCATGTTTTTAGCATTCTTTTCAATCCAAGTTCTTAAATTCACCTTGCAACACAAACACATGTAAAATATACCATTAAGTCATATTGTGTTTGCAAAATCAAGATATAAATGGGGGATAATATGCAATATTTGACCCTCAACAAAGATAAATTTATTAAATCATTCAAAAACATCCAATAGTGTATGAATTCAATTGAATGATTCTCTCATGAAACACTCGGCAATTGATCATGGGAAAATCAAAATATCTATTGTGCTCAAAGTTTAGAATAGATCAATAAATTTTACAGATCAATACTATCTCTAATCAAGCCAAGCAATTACACTTCTAAGCATCCAATGTACCCCAAGTTTATAATGGATTAAAGCTCATACAATTTTAATGCTCTAAAAGTATAATTCAAATCAAATTCAATTAGATTATCATCAATCAAACTAATATATTGAATCAAATAAACTAAATTGTTATAATTAAACTAAAATCTTCACCTATTAACCTTATCTAAGAGATTAACTACTATAAGTATCTCTAAAAACCTAAAAACAATCTAAGAAGAAAGATCGGAGAAGAAGAATGACACCACCGAAGCTCTACCTTCGCTTTCTCTCTCCCAAACCCTAGATTGGTCATAGGTATAGATCGTGCACGTTTGCACTGACTTAAGAAGATCACGAACTTTTGCACTTCCGCACACCGTCAATTAATGTCCTCGATCGATCGACATTAATTGAAGAATATTTAATTGATCAAATTTTCATTCTCAATTGATCGAACGTGCAAAAAAAGTCCAACAAACAAATTTAAAAATTCATTTCGTTATCAATTGATCGAATCATGCACTTTTAATCAATCTAAAGTGTTAAAAAGTGTCCAATGAGTTTAGCCAAAAATTCAGATTTTTCTCGATACTTCACTCGATCAATTAAGTCCGCTCTAAGGTTGATCAATCGATCAAAGTCTCCGCTCGATCAATCGATACTTGTTGATTCTTTAGTATGTGGTTGTATTTGTTTTTCAATGTTATTCTTTAGTTTAGTAATTGAAATCTTCAATTAAGCATGTCAATCATTCAATTCTTCATTAATTTTCTTTTGGGCTTTAAATCATCATTTTGAGCACAAATTTGACTTTGACTCTAAAATTCTCCTACATGAAGAATGAATCTAATTAAGCCATATTATCATAAATTTGCATGAAAAAGTGATGTGATAGATGAGATAAATACATAATATTTAGAACTTATCATACTACAAACTAGAGACCCTATGCTATGAGCAATGATGGGGCTGAAACTAAACTAAAATAAATAAATAAAAACATAAATGTCCATGGTGGACAAGCAAATAAAATTGTGCTTAATTGTAATGACGTGAGGCCTAAAGCTTTTCGTGGAGTGTTGTTTATATAGGCTTTTGGGAGGTTGTGGCCTTACATAATCTTTAGTATCATGAAGAATTTTGACGATCAGTTGTGAAAACATCTTTGATTCTTCCACATCAGCTTGGCCTATTCCATACGACCACGTGTACAAGAGATATATCTCATGTATGTCGACTGAAGTCTTCACATCTCTAGATTCCTATATTGGAAAGTTATTGTGATCCTTACACTACTTAGCTTTAACATCCAAGAGTTACTTTTGATAAGGCTTTAGCATTTAAAACTAGATAGAGATCTCTTTTGATAGAATTCTGACATTTAATAGTATTGAGAGAGAGAGAGAGACTTTAATGAAAGTCTTACTTTTTGTAGAGAGTGTTTTTTTATAGAACTCTGGTATGTAATGCACTCTCTCTTATGTTCAGGTCTTTAATTCCTCCTCTTGAAGTGCACCACATATGGCATGACTGTCATGTGGCATCCCCTGGACCATTTATCTGGGCGTGTCAGATCATATGTAAACATTAGTCACAGTACGCGTATCACGCCCCAAACCCGAGGATGGACAGCTTCCATGACGCCCCAAATCCGGCACTCGACTTCCATATACCAAATCACGAGTTCAGCGTACCATAAGGAAGATTTTTTACTGAAATTATTATTATTATTATTATTATTATACATATATATAATAATACCTAAGCATAAGGATCCATGATCAAATTACCATTGGCCCACTTGACTATGGGACTGGGCCAATAAACTGGTCTGGGCAATCATCATTGGCTCAGGCCCATAATGGCCCAGACATGAGCCTAGATTTGAGCCCAGGGCCAAGCCCAAGCCATTGCCGCCTCTAATTCCTTTGATGCCCACCAATCAGATGAACATGTGATTTCTGAAACCGTTCATGCTAGAAACCAGTAATCAGCTTACTGCATGTACGGTGGGGAGATGCTGTAAAATGTCCAAGTTTGGAGCAAAATTGATTGTACCGTCCATTTTGCAAGATTTTACTTGAAAGGCTAAGATCACCCAATCGCAGTACAATCCGTAGTGTACCCTTCATAACCAATGGTTTGGCATGATCATAGGTAGGCCCACATGCTGACTGGTCTGCTTATCAGAATCGTCCATCTTGTGGACACTAAGCTATACTGGCAACTGTAAGTTTCTTGCACAGAACAGTGTAATTTGAATTCTTGTATCCTATTCATGCAATTTCAAAGTAATTTCTAAGTGCCAGCATATCATCATCCATCATACTCCGCAAGAGTATGAAAGTTCTTCTCCAGAGTAAAAATGGTCTAGCCGTTCATTTTGCAGGCCCTTATCTGAACGCTAGCGACCACCCGATCGGGCAATGTTCGGTCAGTATCCAATCGCGAGCCATACATTACGAATAGATATGGCAAAATGACTAGAGGATATGGATAAAACCCATACATCATAGTGGTCACTCCCTGCTATGCTTGACTAAGGAAGGGTAGTACCTAATAGTCCAATCATTAAAAGTAAAGAGCTTTTTACATATAACACCCGATATTTTAGCTATATGCCAAACAACCTTCTTCCTTTTCAATGTTACAGATAATTTCTCCCATTTTCAATACATGATCATAAAGCGCTTTGTTCTCAACTTTCACTAAAATTGATCATTAAATGAAACCATTGATTGTTAACCACATAAAATGACTCTTTTGCCTTTGACCTTATAAAGATAAGAGAAATTTTAAATTTTTCCTTTTACAAGCTTTTCATTATAAAGATAAGAGAAATTTTAAATTATCCCTTTTACAAACATGAAAAGCTTACGCATGGTATTTGGAAGGTTTTGATCCACCATTTGGACAATCTTAGATCAAATGCTATAGATGACTCATCATTTATAGGTTTGGATCCTATATATATCTATGTTGGGGCCCTTATGGCCGGAGGCACCCCATCCAATTATATTCTTATTAATTATGCCCAATCAGAATGTTCCTTTTCACACAAAAACCTTGCATTACCCGTCTCATCTAATTTTGTACAAGTTAGTATACCTCCATCCACATCACCCCTTAATCCAATTTGAACGGCCCCACAATCTAGTTTGGGCTATCCAAACCCTAAAATAAAGCCAAATTAGCCATCAAGTGATAACAAAAATTCAAAATTCACTTCCACATTTTTTTCATTAAGAAACTGTTAGGTGTTTCCGCATTCAACAATCAAGTAGTTAGATGTCAAGATTTAGTTACGGATCATAATTGGGGATTGGATTTTCATTTTTTACGATGACCTAGCTATGACATTATTTACTTGAATTTTTTTATTTTTTTTTTTTTTTTTTTTACATTCTCCTCATTATAAGTCACTTTCAAATCTTATTTTAAAAAATCATTAAAATAAAACCATTTCATATCCTTACCTATAAACTTCAACTAAATTATCAAATCACCACCCCAACCATCCAAAAGAAGATAGCCAGTGTCTAGCTAAAAGCTTTCAAGAGCCAATCACAACAACCCATACAATATTTCACCTATTAACTACCCACTAATAATCAAAATGTCATCACCCTCACCTATAAGAACCCTTCACACCTCTCATTTTCAACTGTACAAAAGGCCTTGAAAATTAAATAAGTAAAGATGTACGTCCTATAAAAAAGGGTAAAACATTCCCATTTCACTAAGACTATTTTCCATAGGTTCCATATGAGAAGTTCCTATAATAGGGAGCAAATTGAAGAGCTTCATTAATCTTTTCTTATTAATGAGTGCAAAGATTCTTCCTTCCCTGCTTACATATCTTATTAAAGCCCGCCATCCTATGATTAAAGATTTTATAGTAGAGTAAAAGATCTAAGAATTCTAATCATCTCTTTCAAAAAAGTGTAAAACTTTTTCTTCTCTACGTCGGCTAATCAGTGCAACTCTCTTATTATTTTCTTTTACATTACTCTTTATTTATTATATTGTTAAATTTCTCTAATAATACAACCTTTATTGTAGTTTTACTTTATGTTTTATGGGGATTTTCTCCTCATTGTTGTCGATATCATCGATAATTGCTGGATTTTTCCCGCTGGTCGCTGGACAGTTTTTTTGGTCCTGTCGATATTATCGATGGACTTTAGATGATATCGAAGGCTGTCATTGAGAGACCTTCGATGACATCGATAATTGTTGAATTTTTCACCCCTGGTCACTGGACAGTTTATGGTCCTGTTTCGATACCATCGAAGGACCGTCGATGATATCGAAGCTATCATCGAGAGACCTTCGATATCATCGAAGAGTTATGCAAATGCGATTGTGGAAACGTAGATTCTGCAGATTTTATTTCCTATTTGGATTATGCCTCTTTATATTCTTATATAAAGGGGTGTATGCAGGATTGGGGTGTATTCTAGAGTTTTCTAAGTTTCCTAAAGGTACTCTAAGAGGGCTTAGGGCTATCAAAAGGTGTGAGAGAGAGAGGAAAAAAAAAAGAGGAAGCTTGTGGAAGGAAAATTCTGTTCGTAGAAGTGATCTACTTCGCAGTCCATATCTCAGCACTTCTACGTCCTCGTCATCAATGAGATCTCTCTGTTTTCTTTTATTCTCTTATTGTTTATCCACTCCCGCATGAGTGAAGAAAGTTTGATCCAAGCGGTGTGTGCTTGTGATCAGTTGTAACGTTCTACTTTATAGTGGATTGTTGACCTGGAAGAGGTCTCGTGATTTTTACTTCTTTGAGAGTTTTACACGTAAAATTCTCTGGTGTCGTGTGGTCTATGCTTTGAATTATTTCATTGTTTTATTATTCCATAATTTTAGTTTGTTTCAGGAGGCTAGATCCTAAGGTTTTGTGCAAGCCCCCAACAATTTTGTGCTTATATCATTTACCATGCAACTAATATTCTACAACTAATTTCCAAATAGTGACAAACCTGATAAAGTAAGGCTGTATTAATTTGTACAAATAGGAAATAGTGACTCACACCTTCTTTGTCATTTTGGCTATAGCTCCTTAAACAATAATTGCGCACTTTATATTTATATCATTTAAAACCAGGATGAATATATCTATATATGTTCCAATAGTACTCTTATATATATATATATATATATATATGAGCCCGTGCTGTATTTAAATGCCAAGAACCACTACATACAGGTTACTTGACATTTAATACGTGGACCCCATCCTAGAAAATACACGAAGATCGAGACCTTCCTTAATATGGAGTGTGAACATGGTTTTGTACGTAACTTGCTTCTTCTCATCCTCTAACTGGAATCTAAAGAAACGAAGGAGAACCATCGCCACTATCTTCATCTGTCTATATGCAAACTCCTTTCCCAAGCATATCCGTGGACCCGCCTGCATATCAACACGCATGTAGTAATCATCAATCCAACGGCCCTAGAAATGCTAAGTGAACATTCGAACGCGACACCCGATCGTTCATCTGCTGGGCCCCACCGGGTGTTCTAACTTTTTATAAGTCCGTATGACATGCCAAGTGGGGCCAACCGGATGAAAGATGCATTATATTACAACTGTTCACAGCATCATATGTGTGATTGTGTACAGAACGCGTATGAAAAAGAAGGAAAATAGGGAAGGGTACTAACATGAAAGGATACGAATCTGAAAGGTGAATCGGGTTGGAAAAGGCCGTCGTGGAGCCATCTCTCGGGTCTGAAATCCTCAGCATCATTCCCCCATATGTATGTCATCCTTCCCATGGCATAAGTCACATAGTACACTCCATCTCCCTTATTCACTCTGTAACCATCTGGAAGGACATCATCACTTTCTGAACATCTCCCATCCTGCCATGCATTAGTAACGATGGTGATGATTTTCACACATGGATGGAAATGGGACCAGCCCATATATGATCTATGATACACTAGTCATGCTTGAAAAATGATCCTGGTGGTTGAAAATATTCTTTTCAATGTTCTGCATTTATCTACACGCAGTGATGGTCTGAACCATCTACCAGGGTAAATTTATGAATGTGGCCTGTACGTAGAGTAGCATCTAGAAAATGGTTGGCTCGGATCAAACCAGAACGGGTCCGACCAAGTCCGAGTCAACTTGGATGAGTTGCAAGGGTCTTGTCAGTCCGAGTCTTAAAACCATGTTGGCAAACAGCCCTGAGCGGATCTTAGACTTGAGCATGCTCAACGGGGCAATGTTATAAAATCTAGGGCGGGCCCATTCATCTATGGGCCTTAACATCATATCTGAGCTCATGGGCTGAGAAAAATTAGATCCAGGCCCAACCCTTGGTCCCATCAAACCGTCCGTACACTTGGTAAGCTCATTGTAAGACTTGAGCTGATCGAAAAATAAGAAAGATCCAAAGATCAAGTGGGCCACACTGCAAAAAGCAGTGGGGGATTGAACGTCTACCATTGAAACCCTTTACGGGGTCACAGAAATTTCTGATAAATATGATATTTATTTTTCCTCTTCATCCAGTTCTGTGTGACCTTATGAACAGATTGGATGGAAAATAAACATTACGGTGGCCCTTAAAATGTTTTAACGGAGAGAATATCATTGTCCCCACTGCTATTTGTGGTGTGGTCCACTTGAGCTTTGGATATGACTCATTTTTTAAATACATCATTATGGGACCCATCTGAGGTCATACTGAGTGAGCCTCATATGAGGATTGAGTCGGCCGTTACGATGGCGAGTCAGCCCAAACTAAGTAACTAGGACTTGACTCAACCATGTCCATGAAACATGGTTATTGGGACCTCAGAGAAATCGTTACCATGGGAACAGCAGGATACAGTCTCAAAGTCTCTGTCAGCGCCGCATGGAGATACTGCATCTTGTCCAGTGTTGAATCTGTTATCTTTCCTACAAAATCTTCTACATTCCCTTTATCATCGTCTTCGATGATTTCCCTCACTTGTTGTGAGATCTTCTCCTGTATTAGAGGATTCTTGCACATCATGTAAAAGAACCAAGAAAGCGTGTTTGCAGTCGTGTCTTTGCCGGCAATTATGAAATTCAGTATTATATCTCTCAGATAGCGGTCTGTCATCTTGCTCGGATCCTTCTTGCTTTCCACAAGAAACCTTGAAAGTATGTCTTCCTTGTCATTCTGCAATTGGATTCATGAAAACAATATTCAAACACTCAGTAGCTCTATGGTGCATTTGGATCTTGAATTAAACTGAATTGTAATTCATTTGAATTCATATCTAATTGAATTATTGCAATTCTATTTGATTGGGCATCCAAATGTGGCCTTATGGATCACATGGAATCGTGTGTAGGATACGTACATAATCACCTTGATGAGACAGCTGCTCTCTTTTGTTACGAATTACTCCATACACAAAAGCATCGATTGCCTTGATGTTCTTCCGAAGAACGGCTTCTGATCCAAGGTTGAGGAATCGTTTGATCTTCCACAAGAAATCAACATAACGCCAATAGACCAACGCACTCGATTCATCAAATGCTGTGCTGAATTCATTCCCGGCCTTGTTCGCTCCCCCCAAGCAATTCAAATCCATGCCGAATCCGACTTCGAATATTGAATCCATCGTGCATTTCATTAACAAATCCTGAAAGAAGGAAAGCCCATCTCATCTAGTTCCAGATAATGGAAACAAGAATCTCTCTTTAAACAGTCACGATACCTAAAACCAGTTGTAGGTCAGCTTAACATACAATGCCTCTCATGATGTCTTATCTGCCAACATGGCACATGTGTGGGACATCCGAGAGCTCAATAGATGGGCCCTGCAAGTATGTTAAATCAGATCAGACCGTCTAAAACATCCATTATTTCACGCAGGGTGGACAATCGTAAATGGGTCAGTGGACCAAATGGGGTACTAAACCCGACCTATTTGTTAAATGGTATGGTTCTAGGTCCAAGAAACCCATGCACCTGGACCGACTTGTTTGTTAAATGGTAAGGGACTAAGTCCAAGAACAAACCCAGTTGCTAAATGGGTCTGGATCTGATTTCCTTTATAATAGACATGACCATGACCCATTTAGTAAATGGGCGAGCTTAATGGTATATGTTTCAAGGGACCCATTCAAACTCGAATCTGTCCAAACCCAATTTTAAACCCGCAAAAATGCTTAGCACCAAACACTCTAGAAGCTTTAACATATTCCCAGGATTAGCTTCGAACTGCAATTTCTGGAGGTATGTAAATTTAGCTTCTAAGGTTTTAATATTAAATAATTAACTAAATATAGAAAATTATTTCCTATATTTATTGACTAGATTTTATCATTTTATGCGTAATATCTATAAATCTTAAGTCAAACAATCATATACTAAAAGTGAATGATGATTGTAATGAGTTGGAGGATGGATTTAGCGTTGAATCATAGGATATATATCTTATTTAATTTTTTAAATTATTAATTTTATTTCTTAAAATTTTAACTGTTATAAATATTTTTCTTTAAATAATGTTTGAGATAATTTGAAGTTCTTGGACAATGCTTGCATCAAAATTGAAGATGCTTCCCACATTAAGGAGAGTTCATGGAGACTGCACCATTGCTAAAGTGGAGTAACATATCAAGTAAAGATATAATTATCTCTATCATTTTGATCTTTACCTGCACAATTATTTATATTTTTTTATTACGAGAAGTTACTAAATTTAATATTATTAGTTGATATTTTATTATTAATTAATATTAATTAATTTTGATATAAAATTAAAGTGACTTAAACCCATTAGACCCAACCAAATACCTTAGACCTATTATAAGTGGATTGATCAAGTTCAAGGTCTAGATGTGACCTATTAGATGTTGTCAGAAGTCTTAAATCTAACTTTTATGTTGCTCGACCAGTCGTGGGTCAGCCTCGACCAGTCGAGGAAGCTACTCGACTAGTCGAGCACTGCACGACTAAAAGTCCAGCGAGCATATGATTTCGGGGTCCGAGGTGCTCGACCAGTCGTGGCCTATGCACGACCAGTCGAGGAGTCCTCTCGACCGGTCAAGCAGTCTGCACGACTAGTCGAGGTTACGCAGATTCATTTCCGAATTTGATGCGAACTGCGGATTTTTTGAGTTGCCTTTCGCAGGGGTGCGAAAGAAAAGTTGCCTAAACTATAAATAGATGTCCCTAAGACCCTTCTAGGGTATGAGAAATAATTCTAAAGCTTTCTAAAGGGGTTTTAGGGTTATCAAAGGGTGTAGCAAGGGTGAGATTCGAAGTTGTTCGAATCGGGTAAGTCCTCTCTCTTGTAATTTCTCTTCATAATGGATTTCTGTCGCTTTGTGCCGTGGTTTTTTCTCAAATGGGTTTTCCACATTAAAACTTTGTGTTCTTCTATTATTGCTTGTTACTATTGAATTACTATCCTAAATCTAGATCTGTGTGATTCCACAGTTCAAATCCTCAACAAGTGGTACCAGAGCAATCATTGAGGCACAGATCTGAATCTGCAGGATTAGTAATAATGGAAAACGGCAAGTTTGATATTGAGAAGTACTCAGGTAAAAATAATTTTGAGTTATGGAAGGTTAAGATGATTAGCTTGTTAACCAAGCAAGGCAAGATCAAGGCTCTTAAGGAGCGAAAATCTACCATGAAAGATGATGAATGGGAAAACCTTGATAGTAATGCTTTAGCCTCTATCCATTTATGTCTCACGGATAAGGTTCTCTATAATATTTTGAGGGAGAAAACTGTGGCTAGTTTGTGGGCGAAGTTAGAGAACATCTATGCAAAGAAGTCCTCTAAAAATCGCTTACACTTGAAGCTAAAGTGTTATACCTTCAAGATGGCAAAGGGTGGAGATCTAGAAGCCCATATCAGCAACTTTAATAAATTGATGTGCAAATTGTTGGATATGGAGGAAGTGGTCAAAAACGAGGAATAGGCATGTATATTGTTGAATTCTCTTCCTGCATCATATGAGTCTTTCACGGACACGATGTGTACCGCAAATAAAACCCTAAGTGTTGACACCGTTATCTCAGCCCTTTAAGGGAAAGCTATGAGAAAGTTAAACAGCGACATGAGGGCATCTTCCGCTACACTGATTACGAGGGGCAGAGATTCTGAGCGAGGTACAGGATCCTCAAGACCTAGATCCAAATCCAAGGGCAAGGGCAAAGAAAAATTAAAGTGTTGGAATTATGGGTTGTCTGGACACATGAAGAAGGTTTGTTTCCTATATTTATTGACTAGATTTTATCATTTTATGTGTAATATCTATAAATCTTAAGTCAAACAAACATATATTAAAAGTGAATGATGATTATAATGAGTCGGAGGATGGATTTAGCGTTGAATCATAGGATATATATCTTATTTAATTTTTTTAATTATTAATTTTATTTCTTGAAATTTTAACTTTTATAAATATTTTTCTTTAAATAATATTTAAGATAATTTCAAGTTCTTGAACAATGCTTGCATCAAAATTGAAGATGCAACCCACATTAAGGAAAGTTCATAGAGACCGCACCATTGCGCTAAAGTGGAGTAACATATCAAGTAAAGATGTAATTATCTCTATCATTTTGATCTTTAACTGCACAATTATTTATATTTTTTTATTACGACAAGTTACTAAATTTAATATTATTAATTAATATTAATTAATTTTGATATAAAATTAAAGTGACCTAAACCCATTAGACCCGACCAAATACCTTAGACCTATTATAAGTGGATTGATCAAGTTCAAGGTCTAGATGTGACCCGTTAGACCCCACCCATTTATAAATGGGTCTGGCTGGATCTCCCTTTACCAAATCTAAACCCGTTTATAAATGGACCTGATGGGTTGGACTCATATCCGACCTAGACTCACATATTGAATAAGAGGGTTTAGGTCCAAAATTTGGACCAAACCTATTTAGTAAATGGGCAGGTCTAGTCATGGCTAAACTCATCTCAAACCTGATCATTTGCAGCCCTGTTGATGAGGGAACAGCCTGATTTTTAGCGATCACTGAGCCCACCTGATGGATGGATTAGATTGCACACACGTGGAGAAAGAACCTCTGGTGTGTGTAATAGTATTATTAGAACTTACTTGAAACTGACCCATTTAACTAGTCCAAGTTGATGGACCCCAGACAGACCGGATAGATCCTTTTCCTTACCGGGTCCAAACCGATGACACCCGAACCCAACCCGATTTCCTAACAGGCCAACGAGACCTGCACCCGTTAGAAAATCAATTCGGGTCCTTGGTTACCCGTGGGTCCAGGTACCCATAAACACCCCTACGGCTTAGATATCCTGATCTAACCTACAACTGGTTAGTACTGTTGATCATTACTTTCTCTTTTTTTTTTTCCTTAAAACCTGCTGTTTTTTTAGTACTCACTTGGACATCAAAGGCCCGTTTGGTGGCCACGAACTCGGAGACGATTCCTGCCAATTTCGCGGCATTTTTCCGGAACACGCCGCAGCTGAAATCCCTCAAGACTCTGGTAGAGAACTCAAAGCTAGCGAGCTTCCGCTGCTGGCGCCATTTATCGCCATCAACGGCAAAGATACCATCACCGAAGAGGTCCTTAACGATGGTGCAGTCATATTCGCCCTTGCAGTAATCTTCGAAGGAGCTCTTGAGGATATGTTCAACGTTCCGCGGGTCTGCCGTGTACACCGCGCTGTGAGATAAGCCAAGGAGACGGAACGTCCGGTGCTGACGGAGGACGTCGGTTTTCTGATCATAGAGCCTATTGAAATAGAAGAACTGGTGATAGACGGTTCCGATTACAGGTGGGTAGAGACTGCTGTTAATTGATTTTCCTGTGTAGATTCTGAATAAGAAAATGGAGAAGGAGATGAAGAGAAGGAGGATCGCTGTTGCTGCTAAGATGAGAAGAGAGGAGAGTAGAGAGGAGAGAAAATCCATGCCTGGGGTTGGCTGAGAAATTAAAGTAGATGAACGTGTATTGAAAATGGAAGCTTTCTGATCATCTCATATAGAGCGAAGAGATCAAAGGAATTGACTCTGTGTTTTTAGAGGTTATGGTCATTATTTTACTTGGTATGGACCACCTGATTATTTTATTGGACTAATTTTTCGGCCTCCATCGAAAACACAAGAGGGCTTACCTTATGGATGGATTGGATGTCATTTACACATCGGTACGGTGACGCTGTGGTATAAGTTTCTTCTACAAACGTTATTTTATTTGGTTTCGAAACCGCCTCTGGTTCAACGCCACGTAATCTGTCTGGTTCATTGCGGCTCATGACCGTAAATGGGCCCATCTTTCCGGACTAAGATTTAAACATTAGCCCCAAGCCCTCCCTGGCCTACTGGCTTATCCGTGCATGACCGCGCCAGGACAAGCACACCAACCAATCAGCAAGTTGGGCTGGGTTAAGATGTGTTTTCAGGCCTTTCGTATATCCAAAACACAGGTCTGGGCCATTTGTTATTGGATCTCAAAAGTCATTCCTGTCCCGAACCCATGGGCCTAATAAGCTTTGGCGAGATAGACCTCTAGAGAGCTCATGGGACGAAAGAAAAATTCAGCTTTTGTCTTATCGACTTAGGTGTGTCAATAGGTGAGGAATCTCCTTCGGTGATATGGGTGGTACAAAAGGTCAAAAACTACATTCACGGGATAATCCTAGCCATCCATAAAAGGAGAAAAGTTGTCACCCGCCCAGGTTCAACCGGGAAAAGTCCTTACGTTGGCCGGCTCGGATTCACGGATCAATGTGATAACCACTATGAGGCCCACCATCTGGAGCTACCATCCGTACATCATGTACGCTGGTAATCCAGACCATCGGTCTGTTGCCTGCCACGGTGCATTGACCATGCTGGAAGATCTCAGCGACCAATCTTGAATCTTATTTCAGTTCAATGTGGAACGTTGTCGTATTTCTTTTGTCAACCGTTTATCCGTGGGACACAAATCAAATGGTTTAAAATTATCCTGTGGATGAGATTTTTGAGGCGCAGTCCATCCACGGTGGGCTGCAACAGATCAACAACATCGATTACCAATCACCGACTCAGGGACCCCACATCAGAATTCAAAACCCAAGTATACTATGAAAAGACGCGGGTCATATCAGAAATTCCCAACTTGAACATCGTTTTATTCACAGGTGCTATCTTTTGGAAATTTCCGCTGCTTGCTCCGCGCGTGCGAACAAGTATTTGTAATTGTTAGTGACTTTTTTAAAACAAACTACCAGGGAACCAAGTTATCAATCCGGTCTGTCCATCAATCAGACGTGTATAAAGAATTTGTTCTATGATTCTACAAATTCCCCAACGGTTCTCTGATAGAGGTAATTTGTTAGAATCTTTAAGTTTTGTGTTTGCCATTATATTTCAATGATCCAAGCCGTTTATATAATGCACCTCAGCTTGGAGGGGTAGTAGCCAAAAAATAGAACTTCTAGAGTGAAATATTTCAATTATTTTATTGCATGATCCTTTTCTTTGAATATGAACGGTGTCTTTATTCTTATAATAAGGGGTCGTTTGGCACCGTGGATTGGAGGGTATCTGAGGGGGTTTCGACTCCCTGGTTGTTTGGCAACACAAAGCAACCGGATGCTTCCAGGGGGTTTCCAATCCCCTTTTGATGGAAGCGGATTACGTCCTACCTCCGCCGGACCTTAATCCATCCGGTCAGAGCTCTGTCAAGGCCACCGTGATGTAAATGTCTTATCCACGCCGTCCATACGTATTAAAAGATAATTTTATGGTGTGATCCAAAAAATGAAGCAGGTCCAAATTTCTAGTGGATCACACCAAAGGAAACATTAGTGATAATGACACCCACCATTGAAACCTCTCTAAGGGCCACTGTGATGTTTTTTACCATCCAACCTATTCATAAGGTCATTTAGACCTGGATGATTTGAAAACACAAATATCAGCTTGATCTGAAACTTCTGCAGCTCCTAAGAAGTTTTTAATGGTGGGCCTTCAATCCCCACTTTGTGGCCCACCTAAGCCTTGGTTCTGCCTAATTTTTGGATTTATAGAGTATAATCATCTGTTAATAGGGATGGACGGCATGGATAAGACGTTTGCATCACAGTGGCTCCCACAAAGCTCTGCGCAGGTGGGACGCAATCCCTTTCCCTCTTTGAGGGGTTTGCAATCCACCGTATGAGCTTGGATTACCCCTAAAATCATTTCAGTAGTTGCAGGTGTAACATGTGTGTCACTATACACTATCATTCTATCGGGCACATGGCCCACTAATGATAATCAGCACCATCCAAACATTGTACAGCATTGTCTAAACATTGTCCATGTGAATCCAGGATTAAAAATCATTGGTTAGTCACTCAGGCATGATCTTGTGCTTGTGGCCCATCCGAGACTTGAATTTCATCATTTTCGGGCAAAGCATATATTTCAGCGGGCTTATCACAACCATCGTATCTCATTAATTAGAAATATTAAAGTTGATTTAGTAATTAAATTTGAATCCATGTAAATATTCTATGGGTAGATTTTGAATTAAAGTTGATTCACATTCTAGGGTGCCAAACACAACGGGAGGATTGCAAATCCAGGGGGTTTTACAAATCCACGCTCCCCAACCAGGACCAAATCAAAGGGCTGAAATATCAATTTGAGAGTTGTTTTAGGTATCCTACCAACGGCTAAAGTCCCCAAACATCCTATTCTGATCCATCATGTAGTATTTATCTCTACATCACATTCTAAACAAAAAAAAATAAAAAGAAATAAAAAATGAAAGAAAAAGAAGAGTATAAAAAGGAGGAGAGGGTTACCACGTACGCAGCTCTTTGTCCAAAGGAATCTTTTGCTTTAATTTATAGAAAAGCGACAGCAAGTGATTTATACCTGAATGTGATTTCAGTCTTGTATACACGGAAGCAGGCCGGGCAATCTAAACCACAGGGATATGGATACGGATATGGTAGGATTTGATTGGATAACATACTACTTTAAAAAATAAAAAATGAGACGCGATGAATTACATATTAAATTAAATGATTGATTCACCAAGCATATCTCCATAATCCAAAGTGGGTAGGATTTGATTGAGCTATATGCCATAGTAAAAAATGGTGCCCAATCAAATATGGGCTCAACTGAACAACTCTCAAACAGAAATCAGATTGTATATGATTGACTCACCAAGGATATCCTTAGTAATCTAATAAGATGGTATTTGATTGGGCCATGTCTTGATGTCAGAGTTAACTTTCAAACATACTTTGTGCTGGGCTTTATAACAACAAGTGGCCTAATCAAATCCAACCATATCATGTCACTCAAGATATCCTTGGTGATGGCGCCAATTTCATCCCTTATACGGACCATCGACTGCCGCAAATCTAGTCTTCCCTATAGATGAGTAATAGGGAGCACCCTACATGCGCTAGCCAGCAAGAGACGCCCCCTATGTAGTAAGGTAAAGAAAGCAACGAGCGGAGCTTCACGAAGCGAGCCAGCAAAGTCTCGCGCAGGAGCGCTCACGTTTTTCAGCTGCTAACGCCGCCTTCTTTTGAAGCTCGTTTTTCAGGCACTAGCGCATTTGACCTTAGTAAATAAGCTTTGAAGCCAACACTTTCTTTTTCTTTTTCTTTTTTTCAAAACGATTTTTCGGTTTATATTATGTTAATTATATTACACAGAGGCTCCTGGCGCTACTCTATGGCAGACTCCCCATCTTCAAGTGGGAAGAACAAGTGCCAACGTGGCAACCTTTTGCAATCCAGATCGTTCCTCAGAAATCCCTCTCAGCTCATTTGTCCTAACACAAAAACCATGCTGGTCCGTTCGTCAGAGTTAGAGCTACGTACAAATGTAGGTTTAATGTAAAGCTTTTGTTACTCATTTCCTAACCATCCGTTTATTCACCCAAATGATGAGTGGACTGACCAGATTTTTCAATATAATTGAACATTCACAGTGAGGACCACTTGACTATTGGACTGGGCTACTAAACTGGTCTTGGAAATCATCATTGGCCCAGGCCCAGATTGGCCCAGACATGAGCCTAAATTAGAGCCCAGGCCCAAGCCCAAGCCCAAACCCTAGCCATTGCCGCCCCTAATTCCTTTGATGGCCACCAATCAGATGAACATGTGATTTCTGAAACATAAGCATGTAGGGTGGGGAGATGCTGTAAAATGTACAAGTTGTCCCAATCTCTACTTGCAAGTAAAGTTGCCAAGGCAAAAGTCTACATCCACGGCATTCTAATGGACGGTGGGAGCAAATTTGATTGTACCGTCCATTTTGCAAGATTTTACTGCTTATCAGAATCGTCCATCTTATGGTTTGGCATGTCTATGGGGTGTTTTTTTTTTTTTTTTTTTTTTTTTGTCATCTCGGGCCTGGGTTGTTCCTCTGTAGGGTGCCTGGGTCCTTTGGGGTTTCCTTTTCTCTGTGGGTTTTTGGTTTGTTTATGGTCAGTTTGTTTTCTCAGGTATGCACTAAGTGTCAGGATGTAGTTAGTCTGTTAATTTGATATATGAAATCTCCAGTTCTTAAAAAAAAAAAAAAAAAAAAAAAAAAAAAAAAAATGTTGGGATTGGACGCCTACCATTAAAAAAATATAAATAAAAATAATAAAAATAAAAATAAAAATAAAAAACCGTAAGTTTCTTGCACAGAACAGTGTAATTTGAATTCTTGTATCCTATTTATGCAATTTCAAAGTAATTTCTAAGTGTCAGCATATCATCATCCATCATACTCCTCAAGAGTATGAAAGTTCTTCTCCAGATTAAAAATGGTCTAGCCGTTCATTTGGCAGGCCCTTATCTGAATGCTAGCGACCATCCGATTGGGCAATGTTCAGTCAGTATCCAATCGCGAGCCATACATTACGAATAGATACAATACACTCCCATATTCTCCTATTAGAAGCGATTTAGGGCATACATTCCCGTATTTTACGACCATTGGCTATTAGAAATAATACAGTGGATTGAGTAACTCCAGTTTCTGTGTGCATGCGTACGGTTCACCGAGTCAATAAGCGGTTGCCTTTAGAGCAACCATTTCAGTTGCAGTGTTATTCTCACGTGGAACGTAGCTAGGTGGGGCCCACGAAGGGAAGGGAGAAATTACCACTTTCCCTCTAGCTCGCCCAGTCTCCAAATATCGGAAAGCTTCGATCACGTCCTTAAAATGATATGGGCCATTGGGATCGATCACAGCCTTCAGCTTCCCAGTCTCTAAGTACGGCCTGAGCTTCTCTAGATTGTCCCCGCTAACAGTCAAACTCGAATAGATTGCCCTTGGATGTGTCAGTGGCCATGTTATGTCGATGATCGGAGCCTCATCTTTCGCCACTACGAACGACTTCTTGCAATCCCCTGAAGAATCATAACAAAAGTACTAATCATCTACTAAAATGTTTTAGGTTTTGGGCTAGTTAGGTTAGATCATCTAGCCCAACCTATTGATGGACTGGCTGGGTTGGGTAGGGTTCAAGTTGCGCCTGAGCTATTTACTTGGATAGGCTACATTTTCTAACCCAAGCTTGATCCACTACCCATTTAACTTGGCCCAAGCTGGTCAGCCAGTGACTAGATGGCTATCATAGTTTGATCATCTTGATTTTAAGACGATGGACCACATATGTCATGGCTCAGAAAATCAATGGTCCTAATAGACATTCCCAGGTGATCTATACCTACCAATGGTGTCATATAGGACGTCGAATTTTTCAGTGATCTCTTCATATTTGATCTTGGTATAATCGAAGACGGTATCTGCTCCCAAGCTCTTAACGAAATCCACCTTCGGAGTGCTTGTTGTCGTAGCGATGTGAGAAGCACCATAGAAATGCTTGGCTAGCTGAACAACCAAGGTTCCCACACCGCCTGCACCACCGACCACAAAAATGCTCTGGCCCTCCTTGAACTCAGCTGTTTCAAAGCCTTCAATAGCAGTCTGAACAGCCAGCGGCAAGCTGGCTGCTTCCTCAAATGTCAGATTAGCAGGCTTTGAAGCTACCAAGCTTTCCTCAACCACAATGTACTCGGCCAGCGTTCCTAGCTGCTTAAGTGGGCCAGGGGCATTGAAGTCCTGAATGTTGCCATAAACCTCGTCGCCGATTTCAAATTTAGACACACCGTCGCCTTTGGCGACCACAGTCCCAGCCATGTCACACCCGGGAACCACCTGCGCAGTGAGTATTAGGACCTCGTGTTATAGGTTGTTGAAATATCAAGTGCCTTAAGAGAGTTGTATGCATGATAATTCTAATTGATTGTGCACATGGCACGCTAATAATACTCCTAAACAATTCCTTCATCGGCTACATCATTAAAATCACACAAATAGAATGATCTAAACTATCTGCACATTAGCTATGAAAATCAATGGTTAAAAAATATTGGCAAGTTGCTCATTTGCATTTCTTATATGTGTAACTCACCCAAGACTCCCAGTTTTGCTGAAGTATATATTTCAATAATTTTATTATAATGATTCTATCAAATTTATACACTAATTTAGAATATCAAAGTTGATTTAATAATCAAATTGAAGTTCATGTAAATATATTTCTATTTTTTTTTAATTTCTTTTAGTGCATTTCAATTAGAAGTTGCCAAACATAGCCGTTGAGGATTCAAATCACAAACCCTCCACATAAACTCGCACATGCAACTACATGAGCACGCATAAGAATTCTGAACCACATATCAAGGAGGGCCGAACAAGGGTAGATCATTTGGCCCAAAACTCAGGCTGCTCAACTACCAAGAAGGCTATAGATTTGGGAAAATGGACGTCTGACCCACCGGACAATTCCACATGTCACAGAATTGGATGCTATACATGTACCAGATTGGCACGTGTGGAAGACTAGATTCTGGCCACAACGAACGTGCCCTGGTCCACAAATCAGGGCTCAATCATCTATTTTTCTAACTACTCACTTCAATCCCATCGGCCTGACTTTCGGGCCAGGGCAGGATCATGATGGTCCTCACCTGGAAAGCCACGTGGATATCTTACACGTGCACCGTGTGGGCACATGTGCCAAGAATGGTGTTGTAATGATAACTCACAGGGAAATCGGTGGGGAATATAGGACGCTGGCGCATCTTGGAATCGATGGGATTCAAAGCGGCAGCTCGGACTTGCACGAGCAGTTGGTTATGTAGAAGAGTGGTTGGGAAGGGAAAGTCTCCCAGCTTTAGGACCTCTTTCGGACCGTATTCCTCGTAAAACCATACCTTCTGCATTTTTTTTTTTTCACTCGCAACCTCAGTGCTCTACCCCATTCCTTCTCTTATGTATTTATAACAAGGGGCTTGAGATTCTGTAACCGTTGATCACATCTATCTGCATCATGGGACCATTCATGCCCCTGCATAAAGATTAAGTTGGTTTACTCATCAGATGGGCCCTGTGTTGCGAGGAGATTCGCCTTACAAAGAAAAATGAGAGGTTGTCCATATTCACATGGTACATGTGCGGCCCAAATAATGAATGAACTGGTCTGGAAAATATCAGTACTTGATCAATGCAAGCAAAGGGAAATTGAAAATGAAAAGAGTAGAGATTTATGTCCGTTTGGTAATTTTGCGCCTACCCCCTTGGGTAGTAAAATAGAGCTTTCTTCTCCAAAAATTAAAAAATATTAATAATAATATGAGAGCACCTTTCTTCTACTCTTTCACTGTACATAAGTATCACATAGATTTATTATCACCTCATTCACGAAAAGATATCCTCTGCCACTGTACAACTTGCAGACATTTTCACCAAAGTCCTTGGTAATAGTAAATTTCATCTTTTACTCAGGAAGCTGGGCATTAAAAATCTTCATGCACTAACTTAGGTGTCATGCACGGATTCTAACTCTTCCTCTCCTTAAACATGTATAGGATACAAAAAATCACACCAGTCATATGATCACTTCAGTTGTATTAAAAAGGGCATTCTTGATTTCTTTCCCTCATGTCATTTTGAGGTTTTTAACCCATCGATCATTAACAGTCTGGAGTTTTTCCCTACTTACCCATTTGTAGTAGGCAGAGTCCTCCAATCAGTGGTTTAGATGACCCAAAAGGTTTGTTATGGACACATCCTACCCACTGTAGGCCCTATAGATGAAAGGCTGGGATCTACTAAGTGTACTGAATTGAATGTTTGATGACTAACTTAGACAATTTTGAATGCAGGGCATCCTCTGTTGAAAAATATGTGATGATGAAGGCAAGATAACTTTGCACTCTACACATACCAACAGTTGCAGATGTGTACAAGATCAGAGGTAACACAGGGCCCACTGAAAGATGCCCTTTGGCCAAAAATTAGTTGGGTCCACTCATTTGTTGGACTGTAAGTATGCTGTGGCCCACCTGAGGTATGAAATGACCTGATTATTAGGCCAGAAGATCTCATCAGTGTAGCCCACCTGATGGAAAGATCCATTTTTCATAATGGTATGCGCGCATGGAATTAACAAACCTCCAGATTAGATTTATCTTGACAGAACTTTCTTCTGACTGTACATTGATGTGTATCAGGATAATGGCTTCGGATTCTTCCCATCTTCAGAAAGCAACCAATGATGTGGAATAACAGGTAAAAGAATAATGAGAATGGTAGGTATGGCAGGATAAGATAGGATTGAATTCTCACTGAGCCTCAGGTTTCAAAACTGGGGCCCATGTCTAATGGACCCTGCTCGAGAAGACTGATAATGACGATGGAGACCCACTAACATTTTCAGGGAGAATAGCTGCCTGTTTCAAGGTTTTCTTTCTGATAGGATTGAAAGATGAGGAATGAGATAATCTTAATTTCTCACTAAGCCTCAGGTTTCAGAACTGGGGCCCATATCTAATGGGGCCTGCTCGAGAAGACTGATAACGACAATGGAGACCCCACTAACATTTTCATAGAGAATAGCTGCCTGTTTCAAGGTTTTATTTCCTATAGGTAAATCAATTCCACAGCACATACAGCATTTTGGCGTAGAACAAAAACCAGGCAGATAATCTAATTGCAGCAATACCACTTGCATATGGAAGAAATCAGAATTTGAAAACTGATTGAAATTCAGTCTCCGATTTCACAAGTTTGGATATGACGGCACTTTATAATTTTCATTAAAGGCCTGTTTGGATTGTGAATTACATCAGTAATATATTGCAAAAGCTTCATTATTACGATTTTATAACATTTGTTTGAACATGTAATTCGAAAGTCAGATGCAGATGTAATAGAAGATAAAAGAATTTGTAATCATTACAATTTTACATTATATTACAATGAAAATCCCCTATCCAAACATGAACATCAATATGTTTTTATCAATGTTTTGACAATTAAGTAACGTAAAAGTATCATCATTACAAATAATTACTGATATAATTTGCAATCCAAACAGGCCCTTAATATACACTCTTGATTTAAAACTTGTAATATCCCTTTAGATCCATTTAGTACTAATTCAGTATGCATTTGAAGTGGGAGCAACACTGTCAAGTGGTTGAAGCTTCAACATAAATCATTGTCAATGAAGATTCATTCCCGTCATCCTTAACACCCTGATCCATAGCTCATGTGGTAGACTGAGTGAAAGATACCTCGTTTCAACACTGAGGTCTCGGTATCGGTTCCCTAGTGGGGGTGGCTAACAGTGATGTGTGAACTGACAGTGGGGTGTACTAACAAGCTAACCAAAAAAAAAATCCCGTCATCCTTATCGACCTCTTGAGCATTGAGTGGATGTTACGGCATCTTTCTAGTTGATTCAGGAATGGTTCCATCAGGCATTGATAGTGATTTGGCATTTGATGAGACGACGTCAATTATGCAGTGTCGGCTGGGCCCCATTCATTTATGGGTAACTACCTGAATATGATTATTACTGGTAAGCTACAATTTTGTTTTCTGCATCTATTTTACCGATTCATATCTTGTTTCATGGACTGAGCTCCTTGATTTAATCAACCCATGTAATAGACTATTACATAGTGTCTATGGGAGTTTTCTGCTCTCGTTGCTGGTCCCAAGCCCGAATAAAGGAGGGTTGCACCAGGTTGGCAGCTAGCTTGAAACTTTTTCCATAACTTTCATTATGGATCCTGACAATATAACATTCCAAACTCATGCTAGGGCATTCAACTTTAGTTATGATTCTTGATAGAGTAGGGTACTTAGAACAGGATTTGTGTGGCCAACCTCAGTTGAGACAAGGCTTAGATGATGGTGATGACAACAACAATATCTTATGTTATAGTATGACCTAGAACTGCACCGGTTAGAGTGAGTTGGTTGAGGTTGAAGGATTTAAAAGGGTAAGGGGAAGGTCCAAAAGGACCGGTGGATATAGTAAGAAAAGATTTGATGAACAATGGTTTAATAGAAAATATGGCATAAGGAAATTGACATAGCCGACCCGATAAGGCTTCGATGATGATGATGTCATGATAATGATCTTATGCTATTGGTCTAAAGGATGATTTTTAATCGCTTGTCTAAGTAGGAGAAACAATGGGCCCAGTAAAATCAGGAACAGGCTAGGCGTGTTTATTAATTTAGAGTTCAAATTCAGGCCCAGGGATGAACCATATTGATCATAAGAGGACCCAGGGTGGCCTTAATTCAGGCACAGGCACAACCTGCGGGCCTAAATTTCAGGACCCAATAGTAGGTTGGGCCCCAAGAAGCAATAAGCCAACCCATCCTGTTGCCAGCTCTAGTTGCAAGGGATACTTCACTCTCCCTTGTTCATGTCCTCTTACTTTCTAGTCTATTTATCTGGTAAAGATATGACAGAGCATTATCTATCGTTGTGGAGCCCACCTTCACGTGGCAGGCAAATGGTGAATCTGAATTGTCAGCGTAGTGGGTCTTCCCTTGGATAAAGTCATGGTTCAAAGATCTCACTAATAATATAACTATTCAAATCTTATTCCATGAATGTCAGGTGTTAGTGTTTTAACTATCGCTTTTTTTCTAAGAAAGACAAATTCATTGAGCCAAAGAAAAAAGACATACGAACTCAATACCAGAAGCAGAGGTGACCCTTTTGCCACCCTACCTGTGATAGCAAAAAACAAAGGACAGCAAAAAAGTAGAAAGTAAATGGCGTGAAACAATAGGAGAAAGATAACTGTCTTCCTCGAGTGATTAGAATCTTGAATCCACTGGGAGAATTCTTAAGTCCACAAGAAAATAAGAAAAAAAAAATTCAGCTATTTTTTTTAATAATTAATCTGAAAATGCTCAATTACATCAATTATATGAAAGAACCAAAACCCTAATAGAAGTCCTAATTCGAATAAAATGGAAATTACCCAAAATAGCAAAACTCTTAGTTACCCGAAATAGCTAAACTCTTCTAAAACCTAATTTGCTAAAAATAAAAAGTCCAAATAAACCTTATTCAAATTTTTTCAACATAATTACGAGCAACTTCTAAAATATGTATACTCCTAAAACTAAAATATCTGAACTCCTAAAAATTGTAGTGTTGGATCGGAGGGTGCGTTTTTGTGGCAAAACAAATGAAATCGGCCGGCATAGTGAGCTAGTTGACCTAGGAAGCATCGTTACATAAAGATCCATAGGTCGTGCATTGCGTGATGATGTTTGTATCAAAAGTTATGGCTAATTTACAATATATACTTCGAACAGCAATTTCTCCCTATCAAGAATGAATTTCTTCAAACCGGACATGCCTAGGGCCTAGTTACTCCATGCCCAACCTAGGAATGGGCACAGATCTGATGGACCTTTCGTTTGAGTTTCTTTTGGTCCAGCCGTACAAATAATGCATTTGTGGCACGTCCTACATCAATCCCCTCTACTTGGAAAGAACTCATTATTGAGTTATTCAACGGACTCAACTCATGATACTCATACAAGTCTGCCACATTGAATGTCTACGAGATCTCCATGCCCTCAGGAAAATAAACAACATAGGCATTTCATTGATTTTTTAAGGATCAGAACGTGGCTGATCTTCTTATTCCTCAACTTATTATAAGTCCCAGTTGAAAATCTCTCATTGTGTAGGTGAACTAACATGTTATCATCCACTTTAAACACTGTCTGGTGTCGATGTTTATCAGTCTCTTCTTTATACTTGACATTAGACACATATAACTTTTTTGCATATTTGTTGCGTATAAGGCTGGCACAGCACACGAACTCATGATTTCCTTAACTAGACTCTTATAGATCAATTCCTCCACTTACCCCTTTAAGATCTCGCATTTCAAACTCATCTGATAATGTGGGTGATTGAGTAGGCTTGACCCTGGAATAAGATCAAACGTGGCAACTCGTGAGGAAGTTCATCATGCATAATCCCCTTGAACTCATGCCATTAATTTCAACTTTTCTGTAATATTCACAAGTTCTACTTTTTTCATCTTTACAACTAATGCATTGATCTCCCTTATCTCCTCAAATTCTTTAACGAAATCACATACAATTATGAGAGACCTGTCACGCCCTGACATTTGGGTACTTGAATAGGGTATTCGGGACCCAAATCCCAAGTTCGTGAGTTTTAATATGTTGATATTTATTACAATCCACATGATTCCATTAAATTTCATAGATATTTAGAGTCATCTAAAAGAAAATTACTAAACTCTCTTGATATTTAGAGTTTTAATATACTGTTTATTAAATTCAACTCTCTTGACATTTTTTTACATCGAAATTTGGAATTTAAACTAAGCCTAAAGAACAAAAACTGAATTGAAATTTAAACTAAACCTAATTTTCTAAAAAAATAAAAACTAATAGTAGAGGCCCACCAGCTAGTAGTATTCCAGTTCTACACCTACGCATTTTTTTTTATAATAGAGTGAGCATAATAGCCTAATAGGGTCATTTCTTACCCGAAATTTAAAATGTTCATATATCAATTTTTATAAACAAAAGAGAAAAATATAATATGGATAATAAATTAATATGAATTTAAGCACTAGAATCATAAATATATTATGCATGTGATACTTTGCATGAATTCTCATAAACAATATTTATAATCACTTACAATACCGTACCCAAGTGGATGGCCACGTTGCATTAACGCCCACGCACCGGTACCTCGTGGTGAGGGACCCATTTATACATTAGCTGGTCAGACTACTACTCCAGTTGTACCTCTGACGTATGTCCGCGCACATAATTGTACTCATTCGATGTACACAAAGGAGACTCCAAAGGATCCATTGGGTTTTAAGGTCTTTTACCTACGGGACATAATCGCCCTACTTACTGGTTTTAGGGTCTTACACCCGAGGGACACGATCGCCCTACTTGCTTACGTTATATCCAAAATATTAATATCGATGCTCAATGAATGCTAGACATGCATGTAAGATTGTACAGTGGAGTCAAAAATAACAACATAAAGCTATCATGAATTTATTCACATGTTTTTACTACTCTTACAAATTATTATAAAAATCAATAATTATTGAATTATCAAAAAATATATATTTCTAATTAATAATTTTATATAAAATTTCCTCGAAACTTTAATATTTTCAATACTTTAAAAAAATGCTTTTAATTTACTATTATTAAATTTAGGAATTACTGAGATTTGATAATGTATAAAAAAAATTATTTTAAATTCTAACTTTAATTAAATCATTTTTTACTTAAATAATATTAAATATAATAAATTATATTAGCATAAAATAAATTATTTTTATTTTTATTCACTAAATTCTAAAATTTAAATTTTATTTTAATTATAACATAAACTTAACAAATATTTTTTTTGTTTTGATATTAAATTAAAATTTAATAAATTTATATAAATCAAGTATTTTTAAATTGAAAATTAAATTTATATTTATATTTAACTTTGGATGAAATTGATTTATATCAATCAAATTATAATCTAATTTATTAAATAAATTTCAAAGCTGATGAATTTGATTATTTTAATAACAAATTTATTTAAATTATTAATTTCTAAAACTTTAAAATTAAAATTTGATTTTTTTTTAAAATCAAATTATACTTTCAATAATTTATTAAATAAGTTATATTATATTCTAAGCTAATTAAGATTCA
The DNA here is from genome assembly GCA_030180095.1 of Magnolia changhungtana. Taxonomy (NCBI): domain Eukaryota; kingdom Viridiplantae; phylum Streptophyta; class Magnoliopsida; order Magnoliales; family Magnoliaceae; genus Magnolia; species Magnolia changhungtana. Next base: position 16,666,080 of record JASAUF010000667.1, on the reverse strand, counting down.
TTTTTTTTTTAATTTAAATATTAAATTTAAATTTTATAATGAACCAAATCGATTTAACTCAACAATTATTTCAAGGTATATTTCAAAATTTCAACAATTAAGCTAAATAATTAAATAAATTTTAAATAAAAAGATCAATCGCATAAATAATTAATTTAAGTAATATTAATATTAAAATTTGAAATAATATGACATAATAATAGGCTGAAAATTTTAAACTTTAGGTTAAGATCACCTACTTGATTTGAAGTGATGGACCAAACCTTATGCAGTACAAGCCCGACGTATTCACTCAATGTGCACAATGTCTAAAATCGAATCTTGACTGACTCACACCTATGCACCATGCACACACTGATTATTGTTTTATGATTCTAAGGGTGGGCCCATAATCATGTCGTAAGCTTGTGGCTAAACCCATATTTATAAGGCTTATGTCATAATTGTTTTTGCATGTTCTTTATATGTAAAGCAATATACGAGTAACGGTGTTTCATGCATGAAAGAAATGAATTTTTAAAACTCCTATATTACATACTAATTTCATTACTATATTTAATACTAATATTAAAAAGTTTCAACCCACGTAAGCATATCTCATGCTAATATCTCTACTTCTATCTAAAATAATGTGCTCGTAAGCAAGATAAGGAGTTTGCTTGTTTGATTTTCTAATTACAGAGGTAATTCTAGGTAAATGGGTAATAATTATTTACCTTTGTGTTGCCGGTTGGATTTCCAAGGTGATTTGACCGTCGTCTTTCATTTATAGCACTCCTCAAGTCGGCAAAGGAGAAAAAAGTTAAATTGTGGGGCCACCTTGATGTTTGTGTATTATCCACACCGTCCATCCCTTTAGCCAACTCATTTTAGGGCATGAGCCAAAAAAAAGAGGCAGATTCAAAAATCAAGTAGACCACACCACTGAAAACAATGGAAATTGAACTCCTATCATTGAAAGCTTCTTGAAGACCCTGGAAGTTTTGGATCAAGCTGATATTTTTGTTTCCAATTTATCCATGACTTTGTGACCTTATTAACGGGTTGGCTGACAAATAAACATCACTGTGGACCCTAGGGAGAAAACAACTTTCAACCATTGACGTTTTAATGATCCTTATTTCCTAAGGTGTGGTCCACTTGAACTTTTGATTTTTCTCATTTTTGGGCTCATTGCTTAAAATGTATTTGTTAAAAGGATGGATGGTGTGGATAATTCATATATATCATGGTGGGCCCACATATTTAAATCACTAATAAAAAAGTTTGTATGGAACGATTTTCCAAACGTAATTCCTGAAGACTTTCAAACAGGTGTAGTAAGTAATAATCAGGTAATTCCGTATATTTACCGAGGGAAATTAAAAATCAAACAGCCCCTGGATGTGTGCTTAGACGGTTCAGAGGATGAATAGTTTAGATTTCTAGATGGGCACTCCACATGACAGATTCCAATTCAACCGTCCAGATGATACGGTTCACCACTGGATGGTTTTGATTGGTTAGACCAGACCATCTATTGGGAAGTAGGTCAGGGATTGAACTCTTTGGACGGTTTGGATTGATGTGAGGAAACATTGACTAGTTGATAAAGGTGAGAATGAGATTTGAATGGTCCAAATGGATAGTGTTTGGAATGCTAGACCTCCCACGTTTCACACAAAAGGAAGAAAACCCTCCACAACATTATCATGTCATCGCCTCTGATAACAACTCAGCATCAGGCACATGGCCAGCTAACTTTAACACACTTGTAACCCCAATCAACACCCATTCTATCTCCTTCAACATGGCCTCGGACATCCCTCGCACTGAAAACTCATGAACAAGTCCATTGACTTCAATCATGCTACAACCAGGCATTGTCTTGTTGATCCCTCTCCCCTTCATAAGTGCCCTTACTCTCTTCACATCCTTGAATCTCTGTCCTTTGGCATATATATCAGACAACATAACATAGAAAGCATGATTTTGGGGTTCCAACTCAATCAAATACTGGGCCACCCTTTCTCCTAAATCTACATTCCCATGCATCCTACAACCCCCAAGCAAAGCACCCCAAATAAACACATCTGGCTCTACCGGCATCCTTCTGATAAGCCCTTCAGCCTCTTCAAACAGTCCAGCTCGACCAAGTAAATCAACCATGCACGCGTAGTGCTGAGCCTGAGGCTCAATCATGTAAATCCGTCTCATTTTATCAAACAGATGCCGCCCTTCATCAACTAAGCCAGCATGAGCGCACGCAGACAACAGCCCAACAAATGTGACATTGTTAGGCTTTGTCCCTTGCATCTCCATCTCATTCAAAAGATCAAGTGCCTCTTCTCCAAGCCCGTGAGTGGCAAATGCTGTAACCATAGCTGTCCACGCCAAGACATCTTTCATCGGCAACTCATTAAACACTTTAACAGCCTGTTCCACGCACCCACATTTTCCATACATATCAACAAGAGCAGTTCCAATTACCATATCGAATTCTAACCAGTGCCGCTTCAAGTAACCATGCACCCACTTCCCTTGATTGAGCGCAGCCAAAGAAGCACAAGCCGAAACGACACTACACATTGTTATCTTGTCCGGTCTGACGTTGTCACCCTCCAAAAGCAGCATTTCATGGAACAAAGCCAAAGCCTCCCTTGCCCGCCCACCTTGAACAAACCCAGTTATAATCGAGTTCCAACTGATGATATTCCTCTCCTTCATGACCCAAAACACATCCAAGGCTGAATCCAAAGCCCCACATCTCAAATACCCAACAAGAATCGAATTCCAAGAAACCACATCCCGTTGGGGCATTTCATCAAACACTTGCTCCGAATGATGCAAGAGTCCGCATATTGCATACACGCTCATCATGGCATTGTTGATGAAGATGTCATTATCGTATCCAAGCTTGAAGACGTGCGCGTGCAAGCTTCGTCCCGCACCGGGGCCGAAGCGCCGAGTACAGGCCTCGAGAAGGAAAGGGAAGGTGAGGTTGTTGGGTAGGATCCCGTTCTCGAGCATGCGTTTGTAGAGGATAAGGGGCTTGGCCGAGGGCTCGGGCTGGCGGGAGTGGGCTCGGATCATGGCGTTGTAGATGAAGAGGTTTGGGTCTTGGATGCGTTGGAAGATGGCGGTGGCATGGGTAAGGGAGCATGGATCGGGGGTGGAAGCGCAGAAGACGAGGAGGCGACTGAGGAGGAAGGTGGTCTGTTTGGAATGGGGGGAAGGACCATTTGTGATTATTTGGGCATGGATTTGTTTGAGTTCTTGCATGGACTTGCATTCTTGTATCAAGGAAGTAAGGGAGAGGGCAAGGGACTTGCTGAGATTGAGTCTCGTGGGCATGATCGGTCAAACCCCCTCTCATCTCCACCGTTGAGTGAGAAGCTCTCTTTTATCAGGCCTGTAAGGTCTACGATTTCTCCAAGTGACACGCACCAAATGATCGGGGATGTCCTGTCCCCTTGGGTTGAGCTGTCGATAGGCAATATACCCGAAACTCACACAATCGGATGTTTCTAGCTGGCCCATCAGCACTCAATAAAATCTTAACCGTTAATTAAGGACGTCCTCCCTATTTTTTAATCATCCAGTCGCATCCTGGATGTGATGGTTTGGTTTATATATATTACCCTCGTAAGGCTCAGTGAGAGGGGTATTAGAGAAGTTCCCGGTTCGATCATGGTTCTGAACTCTTCATCTGGCGAGAACCACTAGCGTCTGGTCACCACACTTTTTCCACTGTCTAGGCAAAACCAGTCTAGTGGCTAGGACGCAATTTTGAACCACAAACGAAGTCCAGATTGATTATTTTAGTGTCCACGTGTCCAGTGATTTGAACCATGAACCTTTATATATATATATATATATATATATAGAGAGAGAGAGAGAGAGATATGCCTAGTCACATATACACCAGATGAACAAATTACAGGATGCAGATGTGGCTTATTTCTGCACAAGGTGATCTTCAAGGTGGCGCCCATCTATTAGAAGGGTTTGCACATGTTGAAGTTCCTTCATGGACCATTGCCATAAACGATCCGTGATCATCCAAAGATGAATGGTAGCACATATTGGAAGTTACATACCTATCACAACTCAGTAGAAATTAGTAGAGCAGGCATTTGCATCGAGGAATTCTGATTTGGGGCAAAATCCCACTCAATAGAAATACACAAATCATGTATTAGCTCATGTCCGCCAAACAAATTTGTAAAATTTCAGGTTCTCATCCCATAAAAATACTATCGAGTTGTCATGTTTCAAAATTGTAAAAGTTACGTAAACCATTCAAACAAAAATAATTAAGTAGAAATCACTTAGTAAGAAATGACAACCAAATTCTAGCTCTTCATTTGTCACAGCTTTGGCAATAGGACACCTCCCCTCTCTCTACCTCCATATCTTCCAGCAATCCCACTAGTGTTTCTCGAATGCTCTTTTTTTTTTCTCATGAAGAAACTGTGCTTGTCTATCCCATTCTTAGTTTCTCGTAAAACCATATATCTATCAAATTGCAAAATACCCCTCCATATCTCTCTGTTCCCATTCAGTTGGCCACTCACCACCTACGATCCAATCTGTTCCTGTTCCAACAGCCACTCACCACCTACGGTCTGACCTGTTCCCATTCCCACGGCCACTGCCACCACCACTGGAAAATCCACCAGTTCTTCTATCAGGAAAGCCACCCCTGCCACCTCTCCCTCCAGAAAATCTATTAGCACCGCCGCCGCCACCACCACCGCTGCCAAACCTTCCTGAACGCCATCCACTACCCCCTCTTGACTGTTCCTTATCTTGAAGGGGTGGCAGCTCATTTGCAACCTCAATGCTCACCATGTCTGCATTTTGTTGACCTGCATGAAAGGCACTCAGAAAATTAGACGGCCAAATACAAACCTGTGAAGAGCACTTTGCAAGAAAGGATGCTTTTATTTTTATTCATTTTTTTAGAGGTAGGAATGTTCACTGCACAATACTTCTTGCAAGACCAATTGCAAAGCCTACACACGTACATGCAGCCAGTGCATTTGCCAATACGTCAAACACGCACATCAAAGCAGTCCATCAGATGTTCTGCCCTAAAAATCAGGCCTTCATCATGTGCGCCAGTGTATGACAGAACTGAACGGCTAAAACATTTTTTTATGGCCATCCATTTCTTCCATTCAGTAGGTAACATCTAATGAATGGGACTGCCAAATTTTTGGGCCTACAATGTGACCTAACTGATGGGCTGCTAGGTTTTGCATGTAAACATCTAGGAATATAGTTGGCCTAGGTTAAACCTTAAAACTACAAACTTTATATTGCCTCAATCGCCTAAAAGCAGAATTTGTAGCATGGGCCATAATTACTACAAAAATGGCAAATTACTTATTGTGATTATGATCCCTAAAACAAATAGATTATACCTGCTAAAATCAAGTCGACATCTTCAGCTGGCACATCAAACACTGCACCTCTGCCATCAGCCGTAAGAGACATACCCTTAATTCTGTCAATCTTTTCCTCTGGCAAGAATCTCCTCAGCACACCGAAAGCATACCTACAACACCATTCAAAAAGGCCAGAATCAAGAGTGAACCCAACCAAACCGTGGAAAAAAAAATAAAAAAATTGTGCAGGCTTCTGAAATCTTTGTACATATCTTCCTGTTCTTTCAGATTTCTCATGATTTTCAGAGGAACAATTCATGCTTCACACAGAAGCACTATTTCATAGCAAGACCAGCTTTACTGAAAACTGGTAATCCATTATGGCCACCTTCAACAAGATAACATGTATAGATGCTGACTATAATATAAGTGTCATTGAAAAGATCATAAATGTGCAGAATCAAACCTCCTGAGGCACCTTTTTAAAATTATAAAATAATTTGAAAATTCTCCCACTTTTTACAAATTCTTAGACACTTTTTTTTTCCTGGAAAAAAAGGGACTCCAAATAATTACGCAGTGAGGGAATGATTGTAGGGGAAATTTTCAGTTTTCAGTATGGAAGAAAAATGTTTTAAAAAAGAAGCAAAGGATTTGTTTTCTTTTCTTTTTTTCCTTTTTTGTAAAAATCCCCAATTTTTTCACAAAATCTTCCACAAATCCGAGCTTCTTAACAAGGATTGAAATCCCTAAAAATGTAAGAATGGCAGGTAACATTATAGTGCTCACGATGGTGTGTAGATGGGCTTTCCAGCCTCAAGAAGTAGAGTCACATGGTTCTCCAAGGAACTGAGTAGCGATCTCTTCTTGATTTCAGTATAACCCTGCACAACACATTGAAGTTCAGCACCCCTAGGATAGCTATGGAGTACAGAGATGCATATATGTGAGACTTACAGCTGTTTTTGCCAGTGCTTTTGCAAGTAGATCAACCGCTGATAGACCAGAGGAACTCAAAAGCTCCTCTGCTGTTGATCTGAAAACTGGTACCACACTGCATTTTGCAACAAATAATTATGAATATATTATGGAGTTAGAACTCCTCCACTACAATTTCAACAAAACAACATGAAATACCTATCAGAGACTTGGGAGATTGTTTCAGCTGCTTCTAAGCCAGCCGACTTAGCAATATCAGCAGCCCGAGGAGCTGAGACGTGCTCAAATTTTACACCTGATTCTCTTTCCAATTTAGAAATGGCATATGACTTCTTTGGTTCATATAATAATACAGCAACTCCAGTATTGCCTGAAAATTACAGCCATTTCTCAGTAGCTTATCAAACCCCATAATCGTAAAACAGATATTTTGAGTAGTAATCATAAACCAGAAACTGAATTACTAAATTTGCAAAATACCAGCTCGTCCTGTGCGGCCTGATCGATGGATGTAAGCTTCTACATCTCGCGGGGGCTCACACTGAAACATGAGCAAATAAAGTCAACAGAACGTAGCCCAATTTAGTTCATGCTTTGAAGCAAATCCATGTCAAAGTAAATGCAAACCTGAATAATCAACTGCACATCATTGATGTCCAAGCCACGTGCTGCAACATTTGTTGCCACTAAAATCATGAACTTGCCTGATCTGAATCCAGCAAGCGTGACCTATAAGACATCAGCCCCTCAATCTTAGAAAAAAAGAAAGAAAAATCCTCCGTTGATGATGTCAATTGAGGCATGCTTACAGCTAAAAGACAGGCTTAGGGTTTAACATTTTCAAAGAAACAATAGATGAAGCTGGGCTATTTCTCTGGATGGATGTGCTAGCTCAATTTATTAGAGAATAGATCCACATATTTCTGTATCAGCAGTGAACTTACTTCTCGTTGGGACTGCTGTATGTCCCCATGCAATGCCCGTGATCCGCGCAACAAGTCAGAAAGTTCAGAGCAGGAACTCTTTGTCTCAGTGAAAATAATAGTACGCCCTCCACTGAATTAGGACAATAAACAGGATTAAAGAATCACTATATACACAAACAGAAACGCGCAAACGTTGTAATTAAAACAGCCAACCTGCTATAACAACGAATAACATCAGGAATAAGTTGGGATCTTGCTGAATGAGAGCAGGGAAGGGCAATATGCCTAACATTGGTACTAGCTTTCATTTTCTCATTACCAACAAGATCAATGGTCTTCTTCTCGGGTTTGAGAAACCTTGATGAGATCTGTCGATACATAGACAAGTGTCAGAAAGTCTGGGGGGGAGGGGGGAGATAAAGGCACAAACAAATGCTATTTGATATCCATAATAATGACAGGTTACGGCCCTAATCTTAGGAGCAAAGATGAATGGAAGAGAGAGAGAGAGAGAGAGAGAGAGAGAGAAGAACCTCTTTCACCCAAGAAGGTAAGGTAGCACTAAAGAGAAGTGTCTGGACTTTGCTTACATCATCAACCTTACCTGCAGCACCAAAAGTGCAAAAGGTAATTTTTTTCCAAGGCACACCAGCATTTAATTAATAACAATGAGGTTATATGCAGTGTGGTAGCTGCAAAGTCAACCTATAAGCATACGTATGAAGGTATTAATATTATAATATGTGTATCCAGGCACTAATATTATGGTGCCCATCCAAACTAGCATGTTACAGCTCTCTTGAGAATAATCATCTGAACTTAAGGAAATGAATAATCATCTTGAGTATCCATGCAATGTCTCCATTGAATGCACTCTATTTGTGTTTGAACTTCTCCATGAAGAATCAAATGAAATAATATAACCAAAATTTTCTCAATAAAATGTACACTTGAAGAAGGACCCATACCAAGAATAAGTTCAACATCATCAACGAAACCCATCCTCAGCATTTCATCAGCCTCATCAAGGACACGGAATTTTAATGAGCCCAAGTTGATAGTTCCCTTCTCTAAAAAATCCTACACCAGGTGAGCATTGAAGTTAACATACATATGCATCCATGAAATAATGTCAGACTTCAAGTGAAATCAGTTTTAATTAAAACGTAAGCAACCAAAAATCATAGAAGGAACAAAGGCTACCTTTATCCGCCCGGGGGTTCCAACAACTATATCAACCCCTCTTTTCAGGGCAATCTCTTGAGGACGATAAGAAGCTCCTCCATATAGACAACAGCAAGATAATCCCACTGCCCCACCATAAACCTCGAAGTCTGCATGAACCTAGAAGGAAAAAAGAAAGAAAAATGAAACTCACATGTTGAGTATGCAAAATAAGAAAATATATGCATGGGTTGGGAAAAGAATCTCCAAAATAGAAATTCTTAAAGTACCTGTGTCGCCAACTCCCTTGTGGGTAGAAGTACCAAGACACTTGGTGGCCTTCCATATCCTATCTTCCTTGATTCCTTGGCATGCCCATTCGTTAGAGACTCCAAAATGGGCAAAACAAAGGCCAATGTTTTCCCCTACAAAAATCACACAATTCAAGAAGTGAGCACACAGCTAGTGTTAAAGCAAACAGATGCACAGTCCATCTATGGACCACTTGATTGCATGTGTAGGACACACATGCGAGGCCCACATGGGATCATGATGGAAGGAGGCAATGTTAGTTCTTTATGTTTGTGCTTTAAAATAATTGGGAAATGTCATGATTACCCTCCTTTCTAACCATTACAATGCAGTGTTTGAGTAAGGGCATCATCATCATCTACGCCTTATCCCATATAATTGTGGTCAACTACACGAATCCTATTCCACCATTTCACTCTATCAAGGGCCAGACCTTCAGCTAGACGATAGGTCATCAAGTCTTTCCTTACTACCCCCATCCACATCCTTTTGGGCCTTCCCCTTGCCCTTTTAGAGCTTCAACTTGCATCAACTCACTCCCAACCAGCGTGGGTCTTGGTCTCCGTTGCACATGACCAAACTATCTAAGTCTACTTTCATCTTACTACCTATTGGTGCTACTCTTAAGTTCCCTAGAATGCATTCTTTGTTTAAGGGCATATTAGTCATATTACATGGCTTTAGGATTTTCTTTTGTGTAAAAGGCTACAACAAAAGCATTTTTGGACTTGGGACATGAATGCTCATAGTTGATGTTCTCAGTTGAGTTTTTTTTTTTTTGAGTAATGAGCTTCTATGTATGGCATGTTTTGCCTATGAAATTAGCATGGGTTGCTAGATCTATCATCATCCCTTTGTTTCCTTCTTGTGGAGAATGCATTTGAACAACCAAGAGCATGCATTTGAACATTCATTTCTTGGGCCAGTGGGAGGGATGTAAGCTGTGATCTATAGTTTTCTTTTGCACCTGTTTGAATAGAAAAAAAAAAAAAATGCTGCAGGTTTTCCCCATCAATTGCACGTTGCAGCAAAGAGAAAAATAAAACATTACTGTTGACTTCTGATTATGATTTTATCCATATACTGACAGATTTTTTTATTTTATTTTTTTGCCACAGAGTTTGTTTTACAGTACACTTCAATTTTCATCTTAAACAAGTGGGGCCATGGATCAGTTACCCAGACCCAACTGAAGATTCTAGCCACCAATTTTGACCCTTTTCCAACTGAACTAGAGGCAAAACCAACCCATGCAATCAGGGACAGGAAGCACAACAGTACACATTGCATGTACTTGAACACAGCAAAAGGACTCATACAAACTAGAATGACACATCAGGAACTCAAAAATCATTAGCTGTTTTGACACATGATATATCACAGCAACCGTCTCAGATGGATTGACTTGTCATTAGAGAACTTCAAATTACAGGCAGTACAGAAAAAGCACATTTTCCTGTGAAATTATAACACAATGATATTCAATTATCGCAATCAAATGCATTTGAATTTGAACTACGATGCCCTTAAGCTTATGGCCCATCAAAGACATAAATTCAACCTGAATTTCAATTAGAAGTTTGTAGCCTTAACAGGAGAGAATGCTAGAGATCATGACTATAGTACCTGACCAGTGCGTGCCCGGCCCACCAAATCAGCACCATTGAGGACCATATTGAAGGTCATGGCCTGAATAGGAAACAGCGACTCAATCCCCTTCGACTTCAGTGTCTCCCTTACAGCCTTCGAGATCTTGAAATTCGACACCGCATTGGGATCCGCTTCTTTCTTGACATCTCCATCCGCAATCACCTCTCCTTCCTCGTCCGTCAAACGCCCCTTCTCCTTCTCCCCCAACCTCGGCTTCTTCGTCGATCCACTGACGGCTTTCCGGTCAACCGACTCTCCCAATTCAGTACTCGTTTCGCTTTTCTCTTCTTCCTCGAAAGCCTTCCTCTTCTTCTTCTTGATCTTCCTGTTCTTGTCGGACGAGCTGTCGGAAGAATCAGAGCCGTTGATTTCTTGAGCTTCTGATTCTCGCTTCTTGTTCTTCTTCTTCTTGTTGGAATCAGTTTCTAGGGTTTGAAGAACCGTATTCGACATCTTCTTATCCTTCTTCTTCTTGTCTTTGGATTCGTCAGAGAGTAAAGGGTCAGATAGGAGAAGCGAAGGCATTTATAGAGAGAGAAGCTCTGGTTCTCCTGCCGAAAAAAAAAAATTGAAAAGAGAGGGTTGCAGCAGCGGCAGGAGAAAGAGAAGGGATACACGTTAGGGTTCTAGATTTTATATAGCGATGCGTTTTATTTTGGGAATTTACAAAAAACTACCTACCTGTTATGGAATTACATTCCAATACCTTTTTGTTGGTTGACCATGCGATCAAAGAAGTCGGCGGCCTGAGTGGGTTGGGAGCGGATTAGATACTGAACGCTTCAGTAGCCAAGAGGCGGACGCGGATTTCCTGCGAAAGCCTTTCGCAGGATCTTTCTGCGCTGGAAACCTAGGTGGGGTCCACCGTGATGTTTGTTAGAAATCCACTCCATACATCCGTTTTCTGAGATACTTTTAGGATGGGACGACAAAAATGAACCGTATCCAATACTCAAGTGGGCCTCAAATGTGAGTATTGAACGTACATAGTTGAAATATTCGTGGGGCCACAGAAGTTTCGAATCAGGCTAATATTTGTGTTTTCAGTTCATCCCAGTAGGAATGGTGTTATTAACGGTATGGATGGCATGTAAACATCACTTTCTACTCCAGAGAGTTTTCAACGGTAGGAATTTTCCTACCCACCTTTTCCTCTGGTGCGGCCCACGTGAGTCTTGGATCCTTCTCACTGATAATCTCAAGTCCTAAAATTTGCTCAGAAAATAGATTTACAGTGTAAATTTCTCAGAAACATCACGTTGGATCCCACCCAAGTTTCCACCGCAGGAACTTCCTGCGAAAGGCTTTCGCAGGAAATCCGCGTCCCCAAGAGGCTGGCTACCGAAGTAACGTGGTAAAATACAATTGGTCGAATACGTAGAGCATGCTCCCTTATAATTATTGCTCTTTTCCTTAGCTCCGCTAGCCGTCTCTCTCTTTTTGCCAGTGCACGCACTCGACCACAAAAGAGTAAACTTTATTTTCAAGTCATTTCTTTTCTTCACTCCCCCTGCTGAAGTGACGTCACCACTTTCTATGGACAAAACTATGACGTATGTATTGTATCCACACCGTCCATCCATTTCGTGATATCATTTTAGGGCATAATTCAAAGGGTAAGAAAGATCCAAATTTCAAATGCACCCCATCATAGAAAACAATGGAGATTGAATACATACCATTAAAACTTCTTTGGGCCACAAAAGCTTTTGATCAAGTTAATATTTATGCTTTACCTTATTCTATATCTTTTTTAACTCATAAAAAGGTTGGATCTCAAATAAACATTATGGTCGGCACCAGGAAGGTTTCAACGGTGGTCGTCGCCTCCCACTACTTTCTGTGGTGGGGTCCACTTGAACTTTGGATCTGCCTAAACCTTATGCTCACTCCCTAAATTAATCTCTCCAAATGGATGAATGGTGTGGATACAACACATACATCATGGTTGGGCCCAAAGAACTCGGTGACGCAACATCCGTGTGGTTTTGAAGCCAACCCGCTTCCGTTTCCAATTGCGGCCAAAGCAATCCGCATGAACTTCCTTCGAGGGCAGGCTTAGTGGGGCACACCATTATATTTGTGAGAAATCCACTTTGCCCATCATCCTGTGGCCCATTGGAAGTTTACATCAATATCATTGTTAGGTCCATGCTGGAAACTAATTTAGAAAACTGATGGCCGGGATATTTTTATCAAAAGCGTTACGGTGCGTGCCAATTAGACATGTTACTACTTTTAATACTCATGTGAACACATTTTTGGGCCTATTTGTTTTTTAAAGAAATGGTAAATATATGGTAAATGGTAAATCTCCCTGTCTCACCTGTTTGAAACTTCACGGGAACACTTATCTTTGAAATTGGTTCAAAAGAGGTAACTTTAATTTTTGAAAATACATATGATATATCCATACTGTCCATCTGTTTTGCTATAGTATTTTGAAGCATGAGACGAAAAATGAAGTAGATTCAATACTCAAGTGGCCCACGCCAAAATGGCCCCACGAAGTTTTTAACAGTCAGTATTCAATTTCCTTTTTCTTATAACGTGGTCCACTCGAGTTTTGGATATGCCTCATTTTTTTACTCATGCTATAAATTCAACTGAAATAATGGATGAATGGTGTGGATAAGCAAAATGCATCATAGTGGGACCCACGGATATTTTGCAATATTCTTGAGTTTTGTGTCAAAAAGTAAAAACCAATGAAGTATGATATAAATGCATAGGGAAATAACTATTATTTTTTTACACGGTATTTACCATTTCACTGAGAAAACAAACAGGCCGAGTAATTTATACAGGATGGAATTTTTTATTCTTTAAATTAAATAGTGATGGGACGCTACTTAACCAGGGAGGAGGATTTCCTATGAAAGCCTTATGATGTTTGTAAGGAATCTACTCCGTCCGTTCATTTTTTGAACTCATTTTCGAATGTCAAATGAAAATTAATAAGGATTCAAGACTCGAGTGGGCTGCAATATAAGAGAAGGTGGTTAGGAAAATTCCTACCGTTGAAACCTTCCTAGGACAACAATGATGTTTACATGCCATCTATACCGTTTATAACCTCATTGCTACTAGGATTAACTGTAAAAACAAATATTAACATGATTCAAAACTTCCGTGGCCCCACTAATATTTTAACTGTGGACATTCAATTCTCACGTTATCGGCCCACTTAAGCAATGGATCCGGTTCATTTTTTTCCTAATATCCTAAAATTAACACAAAAAACGGATGAACAAGGTGGATTTCTCATAAACATCACAGTAGGCCGCCTTGGGTTCCCAGCGCAGGAATTTCCTGCTAAACGCTTTCGCACGAAATTGCCTCCTTAACTAGATGGTAACACTCTTGCTACCAATGTCATTTGAGCCCCACCATGATGTATATGCTCTATCCACACCATTCATGTATCATTTTAGGGAGTGAGCAAAAGAATCAGGCGGATCCAAGGTTCAAGTGGTTCTAGCCATAGAAAACAATGGGAGGTGATAGCCACCATTGAAACCTTGCTGGGCCGACCATGATGTTTATTTGAGATCCAGCCTTTTTATAAGTTAAAAAAAGATATTGAATAAGGTAAAGCATAAATATTAGCTTGATCGAAAGCTTCTCTGGCCCAAAGAGGTTTTAGTGATAGGCATTCAATCTCCATTGTTTTCTATAGTGGGGTGCACTTGAAATTTAGTTCTTTCTCACTCTTTGGATTATGCCCTAAAATGATATCACGAAATGGATGGACAACGTGGATACAATACAATATGGTTTTGTCCATGGAAAGTGGTGATGTCACTTTAGGAGGTGAGCTAAAACAAATGACTTAAAAATAACGTTTACCCTGCGTGCACCGGCAAATGGAGATAGACGTCTATCAAAACTCCAAGTTAAAAAGCATTAATTACAAGGGAATATACTCTTAGCATTCAACCAAGTGTATTTCACCACGTCACTGCAGTAGTTTGTTGGCTACTGAAGTGTTCAGTATTTAATCCGCTCCCGAGTGGGTTACACCCTAATGTTTACATAAAATCCACTGATAGATGAGTTGCATCACCCATTTTAGGCCCAGGTCCAACAAATCAGCTTAATCTGTGATTTTGGTGGGCCACATATTTGGAAATAAGCTATGGGCAATACTCACCGTCCAAAGATGTGCTTGTGTAGTCATCAGGTTTAGATTTTAAGGTGTATTGGATTTTTCAAAGCATGTGTAAATACCATGTAAATAAATAATTTTTACTATTTCACTTAGTTTCAAAATTTATCAAAATTTCAGCTTTGGAAACCGTTTCAAAAGAATTAGTTTAAATTTGTGAATCTAAGGTGATGTATATTATATATCAATTCTATCCATCTGTTCTATCACAATATTTTGAGGCATGAGTCGAAAAACGAGATAGACCTAACACTCAAGTGGCTCACGCAAAAAGAAACAATGGCCCAAGAGATTTTTAACGGTAAGTGTTCAATATCCTTTTTTCCTTGGCATGGTCCAATTTTGGCTCCTGCCATAGATTCATTTGACATGATAGATGAACGTTGTGGATGAGCAACATGCATGAAAGTGGGATCTACAGATATTTTGCAGCATCCTCGGTTTTTGTGCCTAAAAAGGAGTTGGTCAAATCAAGCATTAGGAAGATTGATGTAAATACCAAATGAAATAACATTTATCAATTAATTGAAAAATCAAACAAGCCCTTAGTACAGCATCTTATGCTAAGTGGATTTCATGTAATCATTAATGTTACCTATGATATCAAGAGTGTAGTGTCGTCCAAATGAATCACAAGGCATCTTCACTTTCGGCCTGAGCTTAACATGAGATTATTTTCATGCCCATCAAGGTGGGCCATAAAAAATCAACAGGTTTCCTCTGACAGCTGTAAATGAAAAAATATTTGCATGCCATATTATAAATAAGTATCAAGTGCAACCGATTGAAATATAAATCACAGTCCAACTAACTAATTGATAACTTCTAACCTTCGATGTACATATGAAATTCAACTTGCTCAACAGGTTGCCCATCGTCAGAATCACTTTGCATAACTCATCAACAGCACTCATTAAGTGTGCAAACAGTTGTATTTTGTTGGTTATTAACGACCGCAAATTGTCTCATATGGTATGGCCCAATTAATGAGTAAATAATGCTAACTTTTGCACTAGGCAATCTTTAATTAGTGGGGCAACCTATATAAGCTGCAAGTTATCATTTAAGCGTACGGTAACTTTTGTCTAACAAATTGGCCTCTTAGACCTTATTAAAAGAATTTTTATTTTATTATTTTTTTTTTTTAAGGTTTTGAGTTTTGATATGGCCACTATGATGTGTATATGAGATACACTCTAACCATTAAATGTTTAATCACACTAAAGCTAAAATATAGACTCACCTTTGATTCAGGTGGACCCCACCAAAAGAAATGGTTGGAAGACAGATGTCAACACTTAATTTTTATAGCGCCACCGTGATTATTATGTAAAATTCACTCCAAACTCGAAATCTTCAAACAACAATTAAATAAAATTTAAATTTTTAGCATGCAGGTGTCGTGGTGTAGTTGGTTATCACGTCAGTCTAACACACTGAAGGTTCCAGGCGGTGCCATACGCCTTTTTACATTATTCTTTGAAAAATAATTTTTAGCATAATGCTTTATTCTTTGAAATTATTTTTATTTTACTTTTGACATTATGCGTTATTCTTTGAAATATAATTTTTAGCATAATGCTTTATTCTTTGAAATTATTTTTATTTTCCTTTTGACATTATGCGTAATTCTGTGAAATTATGTTTTTATCTTCCTTTTGGCATTGGTATGTTTATTCCTTTCCTTTATACGATCATGATTTTTAGCCTGTGAATTATTTTTATTACATCAGCATGACTTTCAGCATGGGAACTATTTTTATTTTTTCCATTTTACTTTTACATCATAATGCTTTAATCTTGGAAATTACTTTTATTTTCCTTCTACATCAGAGTAATTTATAGCTTGTGAATTATTTTTTTGTTTCTATTTTCCTTCTACATGGGCATGATTTTGAGCTTGGGGATTATTTAATAATCTGGCAAAAATGATATTTCATGCTCACACACTGGGTTTTTTCTATTTTTATTTTAGTTAGTGAATTATTTGATATTCTTAGCAAATAGTAATGATTTATACTCATATTAGACTAAAAAAATTGTAGGAATTAAGGATGTAACTCACATTTTAAATGTCCAATCCTCTAATCTACTGTAGATCAGTTGACGCAGGGGAGGACGTGAGGTCAAGCACCGTCTTCCTCAAGAGGATAACTATTCCGAATCCACGGAACTTCTCTGGACTCCTCACAGAGACTTTCTCGAATCCACAAGAAAAGAGAGCAGAAAATAGAAATAAATTCTAAATAAATTCGAAATAGATTAATGAATCATTGATAATTGTCTAATGTGTCTCCTTACACCATTAATATAGAAATATAAATAACCTAAAATTCGTAATTACCAAAAATAGCAAAATTCTAACTCTAATAAAAATCCTAATTCTAATAAAACGCTTCTAAGGCCTAATTTCTAAAAATAAAAATTGCCTATAAACTTTCTCTAGAAGAGTCCTAATATAACTAAAACTTATTTCTATAAGGAAAGAAAATCTAAAACTCTAAAAAATATTAAAAATTCAGAATTACTAAAAATAGTAAAATTTTTCTAAAAATTCGTTTTTGAGCCGCAAGCGCATGTTTTCTGACGAAACGGACAGACGCGACCCACTTTGTGGTCTGTTCACCTCATCTGTCCTATTTCAGTAAAGATTGATAGGTTGTACGCCCCATAACGATACCCGGATCAAAAGTTATGGTCAATTTACAGTCCACCTCCTTTTGGCTCAACCATGCTGGGAATATCTCTGTGACACGTTCTACATCAGACCCCTCCACTTGAAAAAAACTCGTCCTCGAGTTACGCAAGAGACTTGGCACATGAGTCTGAGATAACTTCTGACGCCGATGTTCATTAGCCCTTTTTTTGTACTTGGCATTAAGCTCTTGAGCTGACATAATACATGTACTCAATGTTTTCTTGACTTGTCTAATATTGATTAGTTCCTTCACATCTGACACAATACATCTACTCATCCTTTCCTTGACTTGACTAATATTGATCAGTTCCTTTACATCTGTCGTTAAGATCTCATATTTTTTCAGATAATGTGGGCAATTAGGTGGACTTGCCCTTAAGACGGGATCAATGTGATTTTGTATATCTTGTATGGGAGGCAACTTATTGGGGGGTTCATCGAGCACAATCTCCTTGAACTCGTGCAACATTGGCTTCAAATCTTCTGAGATATTCACAGGCTCTATATATTCTTTCTTTTCAACTAATAGATATATATGTCTTGTTTCCTCAGATTGTTTAACAAAGGCCTGTTCAGTGATAAAATCTTATCCCTCGACTTTAAAAGTCTTGGGTTGGTTCTCCATTCCTATAGAGGTCACATGTTCACTACTGATGAAACCCGTGGTCTGTTGCAACTCCGTTTTGATGATGTCGTTTCTCATGGACCAATAATAGGAATTTTCTGCATAACCTTTTACTGATCGGCTATCTTGATAATAATTTTAGTTTTGTTGGAATAATACATGATCGTAATCTCGAGGGAGGAATCGCATGCACAATAACTTCTTCATCCGCGACCACGTGCGGATTGGTGCCTTCATCTGTCTCGCCCGTTCGAGTTGAAGTTGTTCCCACCAATCTTAAGCTCTGCCCGTTAACTTGTATGCCACGAGTTTAATTTTCTTTTCTTCTACGATGTTCATGTAATCGAAGAAAAGTTCGACTTCAAGCAACCAATCGAGGAAGTCCTTGAAGTAGAGTTGGCCATTAAAACTAGGAACATTGACTTTCATCTTGAATTCTTGAACTATCCTATGGTTCATTGATAGCATCGCCCTACGATCAGTATAATTACGAATTCCAGCAATTACTGGTGGTGGATCACCACCATGAACATGGAGTTGCCTTAGGTTTTCAGCCAAGAGATCCGCTATGCGATCAATGGAAGCCTGCAGCCCTTGCATGGCTTGATGATTCTCTCGTTGCGCTACTTCGAAAGCTGCCGCCGTTAAAGGTAAATTCCCTTGAACACCACCCATGAAATTGTTGCCCGACCCATCGTTAGAAGCCATCGATCCGAGGAGAAACCTAGCTTTGATACCAAACTGACGCAGGGGAGGACGTGAGGTCGAGCACCGTCTTCCTCAAGAGGATAACTATTCCGAATCCACAGAACTTCTCTGGACTCCTCACAGAGACTTTCTCGAATCCACGAGAAAAGAGAGCAGAAAATAGAAATAAATTCTAAATAAATTCGAAATAGATTAATGAATCATTGATAATTGCCTAATGTGTCTCCTTACACCATTAATATAGAAAAATAAATAAACTAAAATTCGTAATTACCAAAAATAGCAAAATTCTAACTCTAATAAAAATCCTAATTCTAATAAAACTTTTCTAAGGCCTAATTTCTAAAAATAAAAATTGCCTATAAACTTTCTCTAGAAGAGTCCTAATATAACTAAAACTTATTTCTATAAGGAAAGAAAATCTAAAACTCTAAAAAATATTAAAAATTCAGAATTACTAAAAATAGTAAAATTTTCCTAAAAATTCGTTTTTGAGCCGAATGCGTATGTTTTCTGACGAAACAGACAGACGCGACCCACTTTGTGGGTCGGTTCACCTCAGATGTCCCGTTTCAGTAAAGATTGATAGGTTGTACGCCCCATAACGATACCCGGATCAAAAGTTATGGTCAATTTACGGTCCACCTCCTTTTGGCTCAACCATGCTGGGAATATCTCTGTGACACGTTCTACATCAGACCCCTCCACTTGAAAAAAACTCGTCCTCGAGTTACGCAAGAGACTTGGCACATGAGTCTGAGATAACTTCTGACGCCGATGTTCATTAGCCCTTTTTTTGTACTTGGCATTAAGCTCTTGAGCTGACATAATACATGTACTCAATGTTTTCTTGACTTGACTAATATTGATCAGTTCCTTCACATCTGACACAATACATCTACTCATGCTTTCCTTGACTTGACTAATATTGATCAGTTCATTTACATCTGTCGTTAAGATCTCATATTTTTTCAGATAATGTGGGCAATTAGGTGGACTTGCCCCTAAGACGGGATCAATGTGATTTTGTATATCTTGTATGGGAGGCAACTTATTGGGGGGTTCATCGAGCACAATCTCCTTGAACTCGTGCAACATTGGCTTCAAATCTTTTGAGATATTCACAGGCTCTATATATTCTTTCTTTTCAATTAATGGATATATATGTCTTATTTCCTCATATTATTTAACAAAGGCCTGTTGAGTGATAAGATCTTGTCCCTCCACTTTAAAAGTCTTGGGTTGGTTCTCCATTCCTATAGAGGTCACATGTTCACCACTGATGAAACCTGTGGTCTGTTGCAACTCCGTTTTGATGAAGTCGTTTCTCATGGACCAATAATAGGAATTTTCTGCATAACCTTTTACTGATCGGCTATCCTGATAATAATTTTGGTTTTGTTGGAATAATACCTGATCGTAATCTCGAGGGAGGAATCGCATGTACAATAACTTCTTCATCCGCGACCACGTGCGGATTGGTGCCTTCATCTGTCTCACCCGTTCGAGTTGAAGTTGTTCCCACCAATCTAAAGCTCTGCCCGTTAACTTATATGCCACGAGTTTAACTTTCTTTTCTTCTACGATGTTCATGTAATCGAAGAAAAGTTCGACTTCAAGCAACCAATCGAGGAAGTCCTTGAAGTAGAGTTGGCCATTAAACTAGGAACATCGACTTTCATCTTGAATTCTTGAACCATCATATGGTTCATTGATAGCATCGCCTTATGATCAGTATAATTACGAATTCCAGCAATTACTGGTGGTGGATCACCATCATGAACATGGAGTTGCCTTAGGTTTTCAGCCAAGAGATCCGCTATGCGATCAATGGAAGCCTGCAGCCCTTGCATGGCTTGGTGATTCTCTCGTTGCGCTACTTCGAAAGCTGCCGCCGTTAAAGGTAAATTCCCTTGAGCACCACCCATGAGATTGTTGCCCGACCCATCGTTAGAAGCCATCAATCCGAGGAGAAACCTGGCTTTGATACCAAACTAACGCAGGGGAGGACGTGAGGTCGAGCACCGTCTTCCTCAAGAGGATAACTATTCTGAATCCACGGAACTTCTCTGGACTCCTCACAGAGACTTTCTCGAATTCACGAGAAAAGAGAGCAGAAAATAGAAATAAATTCTAAATAAATTCGAAATAGATTAATGAATCATTGATAATTGCCTAATGTGTCTCCTTACACCATTAATATAGAAAAATAAATAAACTAAAATTCATAATTACCAAAAATAGCAAAATTCTAACTCTAATAAAAATCCTAATTCTAATAAAACTCTTCTAAGGCCTAATTTCTAAAAATAAAAATTGCCTATAAACTTTCTCTAGAAGAGTCTTAGTATAACTAAAACTTATTTCTATAAGGAAAGAAAATCTAAAACTCTAAAAAATATTAAAAATTCAGAATTACTAAAATAGTAAAATTTTCCTAAAAATTCGTTTTTGAGCCGAAAGCGCATGTTTTCTGACGAAACGGACAGACGCGACCCACGTTGTGGGTCGGTTCACCTCAGATGTCCCGTTTCAGTAAAGATTGATAGGTTGTACGCCCCATAATGATACTCGGATCAAAAGTTATGGTCAATTTACAGTCCACCTCCTTTTGGCTCAACCATGTTGGGAATATCTCTGTGACACGTTCTACATCATCGGTAGTAATTCGAGGATGGATGGAACAAGCCAAGCTCTGATTTATGGACATTTGCTGAACTTAAGTAAATATTTTTCATTTTAGACTTCCTGCTAAATGGGCATTTGTTGGTCTTGGAATTAATAATAATGCAGGAGTTAAATAATCCATCTGCTGCTGGCATTATATAGAATAGAGATTTATTTTATTTTCATTTTTGAGCCATTCGTTAGATGTCCAGTGACTGGGCTCAGTGTAATTTCTGGTTTATTCATTCATGAGCATGAACTAGGGACTCTTACCAAAGCATCAAAATCTTCCCTTTTGATTGTTAATGCCACATGAGTTGCTCTTGCATGATGAATGGACTCACCAGATGGTTAGGACAGGACTTGAATTATGAAATATGGGATTTGAACAGCCGCCAGCATGGAAGAAAGCAAAATTCAGCTCATTCATCACAACAATTTAAAGGTTGTGAGAAATGAATGTAACTATGTTAAATAGCCACTCCAATTAGACCTTTTTCACCCATAGTGGATATGTACCGTTCCCACGCCACCATGCTCTCCTGCAGCCATGCAACATACCATGGATTCTAATGAGGAAATCCAAGGGTTTTAGAGGCTCATTGATTTTCTTTTCTTTTCTTTCTTATAGCATGCATGGATTGGGAATTGTGAATCTCTAGAAAAGAAAAATACATTTCTATGAAGATTTTAGCTTATACTTTTTTATCCTGAGTTGTGAGTTTTGATGAATCGTATTGCTTATGCCTATCCCATATCAAGTACATTAATCCTAGTTTATTTACATGTATTTTAAACTGGTCCTAGTTAGTTCATGCCCTTCTCTATGAAAAATAGCTACAAAATGTCCGTTATCTTTCAAAGATATCACTAACAGCATCCTTTGGTTTCAGAAAATACAATGATTCTGTCCATTAGCATAGTTAGTTTGAAGTTTCACAAAAGACGGTGTCTCCTTTCTTGATCAAGTAGGATTTGTGGCCTAATTGTAGCTTTATTCGAAACTGGTTCTCAATGTTATCCTCCATTTATGTCAATGATCAATCCATCATTTTAAATCGAAGCGACATATGCCAGTTCTCAAATATCCAATAGCCAAAATGTCCTTTCTCTAATCAAAAAACCATTATAACCTTGTAATTGGATGCTTCAAACTAGCCTGATAGGATGCAAGAGGGAGCAAGAGTACCTGCAATAGAGTAAGGCATGGGTGAATACATCCCAGCTGACTTCTCACAGTAGAATGTGGTCCTCCCAACACCCCGATTGGTTGTACCATTGTAGCAGTTTGGAAACCAAGAAACAATTATGATGCTCCGAAAATGCTGAAGATGCCTTGTTCATTGCTTTTGTTGTTTAGGGGACATTTGGTTGCTTCAAATAAGATGAACACCGAAGTAGAAGTAGACTAATTAATTATGAAATATCATGATATTTGGTGCAACCAAATGTAGCCCATATAAACAAGGGGAGGTTTATTTTGAGGCTTACATCTTGGACCCAATGCCCTAAAGGATGGTGCCAAATAGTAGTGAAACTGCGATTGTGATGATAAAACATATGATGCTGTGTTGTGGGTCTTTCCAATAAGACCAGTGTTACTTCCACAAGCGTCGGCACTGAGCTCCAAAGCTTTCTGCATACTTAGATCCCGTGAATTTGGCCTTGGTTTGCTCAACTTGTTAATGAATTTCATGTTTTTCTTTGTAAATAGTGATGTAGAGCGGCTTGCAGACACTTTCATGAAAAAGATGGACCAAAGAAGGCCGGATCAGAGGCGGAAATGATGCGGACCATCAGAACCTTAAAAGAGTAGTATCTCGCAAACCAGGATGAGCTTTTCGACATATTATATATGATTTTGGGGTAGGAGAAGCTACTTCAGCCAACCAAACCAACCCAGCTATAGGGTGCCCACGCTGGATTTATAAGATTCCATCAGATCGACAGTCAAAAGTCTCATTTATTTTTATTTTTACTATAAATAGTTCGAGTATAACTTTTGATCTTTTGAGTTGTACAAGTCATGCCCAACATGAAAAGGGCTTGCCCAACATGAAAAGGGCTTAGAAAGGTTAGGAGAATAACGTGGCTGGCCAAATTGGACATTTACTATTTTTAGCCAAAAACCATGAAGTCTAGTAGGAATAGATGTGGTCTATAAATAGTAAGTTAACTATTTATGCTAAGTCACGTTTTTAAGATGTTTGAGTCTAAAACTCAGTCCTTAGGTTTGAGTTCTTTTTTTAAAGCATTGTAATTTCATTTATTTATTTTTTTCATCAATCAAGTTATTTCGAATTTATTAGAAATTATATATACTTTTATCCCTCATGGATTCGAGGAAGCTCTGTGAGGAGTCCATAGAGCTCTATGGATTCGGAGCAGATATCCCCTAAGGAAGATGGTGATCCACCTCATCATGTCCTTCCCTGCGTCAAAAATAATGTTCAATTTCAATTAGACAAATGAAACACAAACTCAATCAAAGCAGTCTAATCTCTGAAATGGATCATCTCTTGAAGATTTATCATGAGATTACCTCTATAAAGAGGAGTTTGGAATACTTCTACAAAGTCTATGTCAAGATGGAATTCCATGGCTGAAGAACTCACATCCAACATCCATGCTGCTGGATTTGGACCACTTCTGATCTCCGGTACTTTGGGAAGCGCCTAGACAGAAACATACCAAAGTCAGCATTTTCTCGTGTCTTCTTAGTTAAAGAAAATAGATGGAAAAAAATAATAATAAAGAAGAAGCAGAATTCTGCTATTTTCACATAGTAGTGCATTTTAAGACTGAACTTATAGTTACCTCAAAATACTGAACATTTCCGAGGACGACTTCCTCAGGATCATTAGAATCAGTTAAAAGAAATCAGTGTTGTTTTGGTGCAACCAAAATTGATGTTGAGGGAATCCAAATGCTTTTGATTTCTATGTAAATTTTATGTTTATAATTTTCAATGTTTTCAATTTCAGCCTTTGGGTTGGTGCTTTTTCATGTTATCTTCCATCACGAACTTTAGGCAGCATTTGGGTGCCCCACCTGATGGAAACCTAGGATCTTGCTCATTTTTTCCATATTGGTACAAGTGAATGGACAGAGATTTACATGCATTTGGGCTTAGCAAACATTATTATGTGGCCTGTGATGCCACACCTATATTCCTACTGTTGGGATTTTTGGCCTGTGGAATCACACAAATCTAGATCTAGGATAGCAATTCAATGGCACCAAGCACACACAAGAGAACATACAGACTTAACGTGAAAAACCCTTCCGGGAAAAAACCATGGCACAAAGCGACAGATCTCCACTATGAAACAGAAATTACAAAGAGAGAGGACTTACCCAATTCGAACAACCTCGAATCTCACCCTTGCTACACCCTTTGATTTCCCTAGAATCCCTTTAGGAAGCCTTAAAATACTTTCCCATTATCTAGAAAAACCCTAGGAACACCTATTTATAGTTTAGGCAACTTCCCTTCCGCATCTCTGTTGCTAAAGGACACAGATTTTCACAATCCGTAAAATCACGGAACGAATCTGTGTAACCTACGACTAGTCGAAAGGGAGCTACGACTGGTCGAACAATCCCTACGACCAGTCGAAGGGCCCAGACAGCAAAATCCCAAGTCGCTGGACTTTGAGTCGAGCTAGCCATGACCGATCGTGAGGACCCCTACGACCGGTCGAGCAATCCCACGACCGGTCGAAGGCGGTGAAGACTTTTCTCACAACAATCTCCACCAAGTCTTCAACCTTCAACCGTGTAGCTCGTTGACCTCTTCTCTTATTTCTATATTGCATCATAGCTTCTCTTGCACACTCCGTCTTCCTTTTACGCTATCGCCAAGTCCAAAAAAGTTGCACAGAACTTGAACTTCTCTGTAGGAACATTCTTGTTGATCATGTCTGCCGAATTTAAATCCACATGCCCAACCACTTTTGTTCCTATCTTCTCAAAAGAAAAGACGTAGTCTTCTTACCATCTCACCGCTACCCAATATTGCTTGCCGGGGTACTTGCTCACAACATTGAAATCCTGTGAAATAACCGGTCTAATCCAGACCATGGCATACACTGTCAACCGCATTCGAATAAGGCTCATGAGATATCCTGTTTTTCCTTATCTGTTTTGGGACATGTCTTGAGGAAAACTTGAGGAGAGACGCGTAGGGAACGTTCTCCAGCTTTAACTGGCCCATCACATCCTTGATCAATACCTACACATAAGGTATTCCTCTTATGATTACCAAAGCCTACTCCTCCTTTAGTCTCAATGCCGAGAACCATCTTTACAGCCCCGAATCCTTCATCCATAAAGGAATCAAACCACTGCCTAGGCGACAGGTCGAACCACGACCTCCTGCAAAGTCTTTCCTCAGCCCCTTTAACTTCTAACCGCTCTGGTTGTTTTATGTAGATCTGCTCTTCACTTTCCCTTGCAGAAGTGCAGATTCCACATCCATCCTTCCAACTCTAGATCACGTTGGCCAACCAATGCCAATCACGGATCTAATAGACACCTGTTATACCGTCAGCACGAATATCTCTGAGAAGCCAATCCCTTCTCTCTGAGCATAACCCTTCGCTACCAACCTTGCCCTGTATCTATGCTGTATCATCCTGAAGATCCACCTGCATCTAACCGCTTTCCGGCCCACCGGAAGCTCCACCCGCTCCCATATGTCGGTCTGGTATAATGAATCTATCACATCACTCATAGTTACCTTTCACTTCTCAGCACTAGGCTCATCTAGAGCCATCTGAATAGAAGATGAATCCCCTGCGATATTGGAGTCGTCCATGTACCTCGCCGATATCCTGCTATCATGCCGTATGATTCTTCTCACAGGTGGCTGCTCCACCTGCTTTATATCCATGTCCGCACATCTTAACCTTCGTGCCCTGCCCGCTCATGTGGTCATGCCTAACATACCACGCATGTGCAGAGGTGGAATCCGCTACATCTACTGTAGCTCCACCGTTTGAAGTGCTCCCGATCAACCTATACAAGTTACCGAGTCGTTGTGCTTTCATGATTACCCGTGCCCCCTTAGATACTTTAAGAGCACCATCAATACCTGTGTACTTGCATCCTTTTGCTTCAAGCACACCAAGAGAAATTAGATTCTGCTTCAAATCAGGAACGTGCCTGACATCAGTCAGGGTACACTCCACCCCAGCAAACATCCTGATGCGCACCGTACCAACAGCCACAACATTACAGGCAATGTCATTGCCCATAAATACCTGTCCACCATTGCACTCCTTGTAGCCGGTGAACCAACTCCGATGAGGAGTCATGTGAAAAGATGCTCCTGTGTCTAGCATCCACTTGTCCTTACGATCATCGTATGACCGTCTGAGTGAAGACACAAATAAAACATCACCATCACATCCATCTGACATGGCAGTGTTGGCTTCCCTGCATGAAGCCTCAAAATCTTCTCTCTTCGATTTAGGATTTCCACAATCCTCTTCACATGTTATTCATTCCCACAATTCCAGCACTTTACCTTTCCTTTGCCCTTACCCTTAGATTTGGATCTAGAACCTGAAGAACTTGTACCTTGTTCAAAATTTCTACCAACTGTAAACAGTGCATCAAAAGATGTCCCCATGTCGCTGTTTAGCTGTCTCATAGCCTTCCCTTGAAGGGCTAAGATAACGGTATCGACACTCAAGGTTTTATTCATGCTGTACATAGTGTCCTTGAATGACTCATATGATGCCGGAAGAGAATTCAATAACATACATGCTTGTTCTTCATCTTTCATTACTTCCTCCATATCCAGCAATTTGCAAACTAATTTATTAAAGTTGCCGATGTGAGCCTCCAGATCTCCACCCTCTGCCATCTTGAAGTTATACCACTGCCGCTTCAAGTGCAGGCAATTTTCAGAGGATTTTTTCGCATAGATATCCTCTAACTTCGCCCATAACTTAGCCGCAGTTTTCTCAATCATGACATTGTAGAGAACCTCATCCTTGAGACATAAACGGATCGATGATAATGTCTTCTTATCAAGGGTATTCCAATCACCATCAGTCATAGTAGACTTTCGCTCCTCAAGAGCACCATCTTCACCTTGCTTAATTAAGGAACTCATCATCTTGATCTTCCATAACTCAAAATTATTTTTCCCTGAGTACTTTTCAATCTCATACCTGGTGCTCGCCATTATTACTAATCCCTCAGATTTAGATCTGTACCCAACGATTGCTTTGATACCACTTGTTGGGATTTTTGGCCTGCGGAATCACACAGATCTAGATCTAGGATAGCAATTCAATGGCATCAAGCACACATAAAAGAACACACAGATTTAACGTGGAAAACCCTTCCAGGAAAAAACCACGGCACAAAGCGACAGATCTCTACTATGAAACAGAAATTATAAAGAGAGAGAGGACTTACCCGATTCGAACAACCTCGAATCTCACCTTTGCTACACCCTTTGATTTCCCTAGAACCCCTTTAGGAAGCCTTAGAATACTTTCCCATTATCTAGAAAAACCCTAAAAACACCTATTTATAGTTTAGGCAACTTCCCTTCCGCATCCCAGTTGCGAAAGGACACAGATTTCCGCAATCTGTAAAATCATGGAATGAATCTGTGTAACCTACGACTAGTCGAAGGGGAGCTATGACTAGTCGAGCTACGATTGGTCGAACAATCCCTACAACCAGTCGAAGGGCCCGAGTAGCAAAATCCCAAGTCGCTGGACTTTGAGTTGAGCGAGCCACGACCGATCGTGAGGACCCCTACAACCGGTCGAGCAATCCCACGACCGGTCGAAGGCGGTGAAGACTTTTCTCACAACACTTACATCACCATGTTGTTTCTACATATTTGGTAGTTTTCTATCCAACAACTTAGAATTTTGTCAACCATCACGTGTGCCTACCTCATCAAAACCTTCAAAGATATCTATGCTAGGCTGATGAATCGTGGAGACCACAGTGCAACATCGAACATGTTCCGGACTGCTCACTTGAACAGCAGCAGCTCGAACATCCAACCTGTTGTGGGTTCGTCCATGAAGATAATTGAAGGGCTAGAAAACAACTCCACAACAATTGTCAGCCGTTTCCATTGTTCAGTCAAAAGCCCATTAATTCCTGAAAGGCCCACCATTGCATTCTTCAGTGGCTTGATCTCAACCAAGTCCGTGACTTCATACAAATACCTGAATTTAAATAAATAAAACCATAAACACTTCCTCTATGAAAATCATGTAAACCCAGATCGAGAAAGAGAAGAATAGGAGAAGTAAAAGTAAAAGAGTAGAAGTAGAAGCAGAGGAGTAGGAGTAGGAGCTCATGCGACTTCCTCCACATTTGTCTCACACGTGTAAGGACTTGAAGACTTTCCTTATCACACGGATCATTCACATGGGTGGCATTGATGTCAGTGATTTGGATCACCAAACCACAAGCCCCATACAATACAAACCCGGAGCCTGAACAGTACTGTACAAGATTTTCAGCCGGAGCTTTTTGTAATTCCTCTAATAACTCAAAACACATAATCCATCACAGATTCGCCCACTCTCGTCTATGGCAGCCTAGTCAGCAACAAAAATACAATAAAAGCAAGGGAAGTTATACGATACCCTGTCAACTCTTGCATTTTACAGAACATATGGATGGGCTTCGGTTAAAGCCCACTTAAGCATCTCAGGCCAGGTTTGGGCTAATTAATCTAGGCCTGTTGCTGGCCCAGGTCGAGTTGGGTAAGACCCAGTTGCTGGGCCCTTACGAAGTTGCAAGCCCAACCATGGACCTTGATTGGTTAGTGTCAGCCCAAACCAGTAAAGGACGGCTAAACTCAGGCCTAGCCTGTCGCAGTCCAGCTCTTTGCCATCCATATCCAGGTCCAAGGTAGAGTTACATGATCCTAGAGCTTGAGGCCTGTAATATCTTTTGATTTCTAGTTTGTACAAGTGGGGTTCATTTATTGGGATATTTATTGAAAATCGTACCTAAGTAAAATCGAATTCAATCAAACAAGACGAAATCAAATGTAAACCAAATAGCCAAGAACACTCAAATTTTACATGGAAAAAATTTATAAAGAAAAAATTATGTCATAAAGTGACAAACAATCTACTATAAAATGATGTTATAAGAGATAATGCACTTATAATGATGAGAACTCCTTTAAATCTCATAAAACCCTAGTTTTTCTTCTATAAAATATTTAGGAATGTCTTTGTAAATCCTTAAAATACCTTAATTCTTATAAAATAAATCGTGCACTTACGCGGTTCCGCACACACCATTAATCTAAGTGTCAATCAATTGATACTAATTGAGCACCCTTTGATCAATCAAGAATACCAAAGCTTGAGTGATCGATCTAATTCAAAATTATCAAGAGAGTAAAAGGGATTTATTCGAATTATTATCGATCGATCAAGCGTGAACCAAAACTATTCGAAGAACAATCTTCTAAATCCATAGAGGTTTGATTAATTGAGCATAGATTTAAGATATCAATTCAAAAGTACCTAGACCATTGACATGATTGGCCCAAGTCCCTTCCATGAGCTGACTACAAATAGAAACTCGAGCAAAGAAATTCAACCGGGTGTGCAATTACATACAAGAAGAAGAAAAATAAATAAAAAAATTTACCCCAGTTAAATTGCTGAAATCATCTAATTCGGGTAAAGTTTGAGAATGGTCCATTCACAGTGGCAAATTCAAACCATCCAAATCTCTGAGCCACCTGCAATGGCACGTAATTGGAAGCTTTCACTTAGAAGATAATATTGGCCATTTGATCTTCCCTCCTAGCTATCTTACAATGCCACAAGAGAGTAAAATGAGTCAACACCATGTAAAAAATGGTGCAAAACCAACATCTAAATCTAGCTGAGAGTCTTTAGGCCTAATTTTACATCGTTTCCATTAGTGTCGTCCATTTGAGTTTTCTATTGTCCTAATATTTTGAATGTACGGTTAACATAAGGTTTATCACCTGATGAATGGAGTGGATTTCTTATTTAAGACAAGTCAACCCCAAAGAGCTGTAATCCTGATTCCGGTCAGTTTTTCCTTTTTATTGTTTTTTAGGTATAAATTCCTCGTGTTCTCGGGATTTTGCTTGTTTTCATCTGGGCCTTCTTATTGCTGCGAGGTTTGCTGAAATTCTTGCAACGTAGCTCTCTATCTATTGATCGACTCTTGTACAGTACAACATGGTGATCCAGACCGTTTGTCTAGTCCGCCTCATCCTGGATTCGCCATTCGCAAAAACCCCCCATTAATCAGAAGTGTCCATAAAAAAATGTATTTAGAAACAACAGTCATCGTATGAAACTTTCTATCGCTGACAAACATTTGTATGGACAGGCAGTATCTCCGACCAGACTGATCAATAGATAAAGCATCCTCCACGTCGAGGGTGTAATGAAATCTAGTGCTCCATTGTCGGATGGCCTATACCCGATAGACTCATTATGCCCGGATCAATCAGTACCGTCCATCTATTCAACCTTTCTATGGCTGACAAACGTCTCAAAAGCTACTCCGACAGTGTGATTCCAGCCATATTACAGACAACGGTAGGTAGGTAGGCCAACCGTGGCAGTGCCCACGATCGAGTGGGACCTGATTCACACACACCATACCACGTGTACGGTGGAAAAAGATTGATCAACTCAAGTGTCCGAAGATCGATGGTATTTCAGTAATTTTATAATATCTGGCTTTCAGGTGTCGGTGGGCTATGGTATGAACAGTTTTCTAGAAACCGATAAACACCGACTTCGGTGAGAAGCTGACCGCGTGATGCATGTGTTATATATCCACGCTGTCCATCCGTTCAGCTCATTTATTCGAACGTTGATTGCCCGATGTCTGTGAGAATTCTACCCGGTACGTTTTGCCAGATCATGTTAGTAAATGAGCCAAGAGACAGATCCAAAACTCAAGTGGGTCACACAACAAGAGACGGTGAGGATTGAACATTCACCGCTAAAATATTTGTGGGCCATAAAAGATTTGGATTAGGCTAATATTTGTGTTTTCAGATCAACTCAGTAGGAATGAACTCATGAGCAGTATGGATGGCATATAAAGTTCACGGTGGACCTAGGGAGGTTTCAACGGTAGCCATTTCCTTACCCACTTTTTATTCATGCGGCCCACTTATATTTTCGATCTGCCTCAACGTTTTTGGGCCCGCTACAAAAATGATGATGCAAAACAGATGGACGAGTTGGATTTCTCTTTGATCGAGATAATATTTTCGGTGCTAGCGAGTAGATTATACGCCCAAAATCTATCCAACAGTCCCGTGTATCAAAGGTAAGTCACCTATCTAACGGCCCACGTAGGCCCCACACGTCCAATGGCATATATACATACATGAAGGAAACGGATTGGCTACTCCCCCTGCCACCAGCCCTGTGGCTGTGTTCAGTGCTCTGTGGGCCCACCATGGTGTATTTGTTTCATCCATTCAGTTCATCCACTTTTAAATATCATTTTAGTTTTTGATCTCAAAACCGAGATGGATATAAATCTCAAGTAGACCACACCACAGGAAAAACAATTGTGATTGGATATCCACCATTAAAATCTTCCTAAAGCCCAGTGTACTGTTTATTTGACATCCAATATCTTGATTAGGTCATAGAGGCCAGATGAAGGGAAAAAAGAAGATCAGCTTGATCCAGAACTTTTAGGATCCAAAAAAGTTTTTAATGGTCAACACTCATTCAACACTATTAGGAAATGTGGTCCACTTGAGATAGATATACCTCATTTTTTGTATAATATAATAAAATGATTAGTAAAGATAGATGTACAACATAGATGAAACACATATATCATGATAAGACCCACAGAGCACCAACCATCATGGCAGGGGAGTAGCCAATCCATCTCCCACGAAGGAAACGGATTGGCTGCTCGCCCAATCACCCGCCCGTGGCTGATGGTCGGTGCTCTTTGGGTCCCACCATGGTATATTTGTTTCATCCTTTCCTTTCGTCCACTTTTAAATATCAGTTTAGTGCTTGATCCCAAAAGGATACAAATCTCAGATAGACCACACCAGAGGAAAAACAAGAGTGATTGGATATCCACCATTAAAATCCTCCTAAAGCTTACTGTACTGTTTATTTGACATCCAATATTTTGACTAGGACATACAGCTCAGAGGAAGGGAAAAAACAAAGATCAGCTTGATCCAAAACTTTTCTGGCTCCAAAAAGGTTTTTAATGGTCGACGCTCATTCAACAATGTTTCCTGTAATGTGATCCACTCGAGACTTGCATATACCTAATTTTTTGGTATAATATAATAAAATGATCTTTAAAAATAGATGACCAGTATGGATGAAACAAATATATCATGGTGGGACACATAGAGCACCTACCATCAGCCATTGGCTGGTTGCGGGGGGAGTAGCCCATCGATTTCCATACATGAAAGGAGGATAACTGTCAACAACATTACAACAGTAACTATTCCCTTGGGAAATGATCACATACAGGCATTATTGGATGAACTTTCACATAAAGCCCCTTTATAGAATCAATGCGTCGCATGTGGAGGACATCCGAGTCGTGCAGTAGGTGGGCCACACCGCATGTTATGACCCATATAGTTACTGTATCCGGGTGATTCTCACGGCAGGCGATCTTCGTGTTATGGCCCATTTTTTGAACGACTCGCTATCCTGCATACATGACACGTTGGCCGTGAAAAGCAGTTCAGGATTCAAATGTGTTGTTTTTCTCATCCGACGAATCCGGACCGTTTATTACTTTTTTACTCGTTTATACAGTACATTAGACGTCCACCAAGTAACCAATACTTTCAGCACATTTGGCTATATCGATCCACTGTGGGTCCCACCATTTGAGCAGTTTTTTTTTTTTTTTTTGAGGTAACCGGCACGTGTTCAATGATACACGGCCGTCCTTGTAGTGAGGATTTGGAAGGTGGGTGTGACAAGATATATAGCTTGAGCATCCGAGGCCTGTGTCACTTCCACGTTACACATGATCAAGACCGTCCAATCCATCCACAAGTTCACCTTATTTTCCAAATCATGCGACAGATTGTTAGGCTTCTCTGACAAAGGTGATTCTTTAGAACTGTAAGCAATTCATGGTAGCCCCCATCAAATAGATGGCTCAGATTGTTGGTTAGGCATACATTCACAAAAATGATCTGTACCATCCATTTTATAAGATATTAATTAAATGGGTAGAAACCGTGTGACTTTTAAAAGTTAGCCCATGAAATGTGTGTTTTGATCTAATGGACGGTCTAGATTGATCGAGTGGATTATCCAAGTATCCCGATGCAACTAAAAGAATTATAATTTCTCTGAATAGATGATAGAAATTGAAGAGAAACCCAATGTCAGCACCAAAATCAAGGTCCACGTTAGTTACACAAACCTCGAACCCTCAAGCTAAGGAACCGGAACATGCATCCCCAAAATGCAAGAAAGGAAGTGATATCTACAAGCCCTCTTTCTTTTACAAACACCCCTCTACAAAGAGACAGAAAACACAAAAAAAAGAAATGGTTCAAGCATTTAAAAAAAAAAAAAAAAAAAAAGTGTAAATAGCAACTCTTCAGACCAGCAGGGCGTATTGCAATCCTTTATGGGAAAATCTTAGGGCCCGTTTGGCCGGGTGGATTGGAAGGAAGTGAATGGTATTAGGGTGGATGGCATGGATTTCTAGGTGATGATAGTGTTGTCAGCGGATTGTCTTGAGATCCATGGGATTGCTATATCCCTGGATTGATACATCCAGTCCGTTTGGCACGCCCGGCCAATCAGGAGATTAAAGCGTCCGATCCCTTCCAATCCCACTAACCAAACACGTCACAGGCTAATTTGAACGGATTAGGCTGGATTGGATGGGATTTAAAGGTAATGATGGTGTTGTGAGTGGATTGTCTGAAGATTCATCGAATTTGGATCAGATCACCTACACTGTTTGGCACGCCTGGCCATTCTCGGGATTTACCATCCAATCCCTTCCACTACCATCTAATCCCTTCCAATCCAACCGGCCAAACGGGCCCTTAGCTTTTGGTTTTTTGATGAGAGTCCATCTTAGGTGGGTGCAACAATCCAATGGTTAGGTAGTGATAGACTGCCCTGATTGTCAAGGCCAAAAACCCACGTCTAGTTCGCAAAGATATAGTTGGGTGGGATTTGAGTGTTGCAGCCTTGTGTGGATGGACCACTTCCCAAATTGGAAGAGCCCAGTTGATTTAGACCCTTGTATTTCATTATAAAATATGTATAGTATTCAATGAAATTAATATTATTATTATACAATGATTATATGCTTGGAAATATCATGATATTTTGACCTTCTAATCCCACATTTGGGATCTAATTCTTCCTTTGGAAAGAAACACCATTAGTATTTGTTTAGTGGACAATGGATATGTAATCAATGGACAAGATTTCACAACAAGCCAGTCACCTATTTTCATATTCAACTTGACTGGCGTATGTAAAGGGCACATATGGATGGACATTGGTAGATAAACACATGCATAAGTGTGGGTTGGTAGATATGGTAGATTTCAAAATTCATCAAAAATCTCATTATATCTTGTGATCTAAATTGATCTTAACCTTCCCTTTGATCCCAAACGCTAGTTGCATTATTATCTCATTTAATGCAATGCAATACCAACTAATCCTGCATTCCTAACGAGCCCTCATATACAGGAGAGCTTAATGACAGACACTTACGTAAATGACTCCATCTCACTTAAGATAGCAATATTATGCATTAGAGACTAATTTAGGGCGTGTTTGGTTGCACCAAATTTCATGATACTGCGGTGCAACCAAACACACTCCTGTCGGTTGGTATAACCTCTAATGCATAATTACTATCTAATAAAATCTACAATGAGATATAGCCGGTTTTAAGAGTCCAATAAATGGAGGCGGATTAGCTACTCAAAGGTTGAGTAGCGAGAGTCACTAACGAAGTAATGTAACCAAGTTCTGTGGGCCTCACTATGACATATGTGTTGTATCCGTGCCGTCCATCCATTTGTAGATATCATTTTAGGGCATGAGGCAAAGAAAGAGGCAGATCCAAAGCTGTAATGGACTCCACCACAGAAAACAGCGGAGAGTGATGCCCACCGTTGAAACCTTCCTAATGTCCACGGTAATGTTTGTTTGAGATCCAACCTAATCCAACCTATTCATAAGTTAACACAGACATTAAAGAAGGGAAAATACAAATATCATATTGATATAAAACTTTTCTGACCCTTGGAAGTTTTTAATGGTGAGTGTCACTCTCTCCACTTATTTTCTATAGTAGGGTCCTCTCGCCCTCTGGATCTGACTCATTCTCCAGCCCATGCCAGAAATGATCCCTCCAAATGAATGGCGTGGATATAAAACATGGTAGACCCGGAGAACTTAGTGACATCACTTCAACAGGAGTCCCCCTACTCAACCTGTCAGTACCGAATCCGCGTCCGCAATAAATCGGCCCACGGCTGTCCCATCAAAGATATTCAGTCATTGTACACATGAGAGGGTAATGTTTTGGATTTAACTCATCATATCATAGACCCCACTAGTCGGAATTAAAAAGCATCTTCCCCTAGCAAAGGGTTGACTTTGTCCAAATATCATATAAACCTATTCCCAAACAGTGGTAGAAAATGTTCTCTTTCTAAAAGAAGAACCCGATTCCTATAGAGGTCCCAAATAACAAACTTAGGGTCAGTTTGGGCAATGGAATTAGAAGGGATTAGGTAGGATGGGATTCATCGGGTCCAGTGACAATTCCACTCCATGTTTGGGAAGAATGAAAAAGTTTGGAATTACGTTAAATGGAATTGCATTGGGTCCATGCCAATTTCACTCAATGTTTGGGAAGTTGTGTAGGTCCAAATATGATGTGTGGGCTATATCCACACCGTCCACCCATTTATTGAGATTATTTTAGAGCATGGGCCAAAAATCAGATAAATCTAAAGCTCAAGTGGACCCCACCATAGAAAGCAACAGGGATTGAATACTTACCGTTGAAAACTTATTTGGGGCTACATAAGTTTTGGATTTACCTCATTTTTAGGCCCATGCCATAAAATTAGGTTACATAACAAATGAACAATTTAGATATAACACATGTGTGTTATTCTCAATAATTTCTAATGATACTGGGCATATCCATTCAATGTACCACTGTATTACCAGCAAAGCATGACATTAATTTTATCCCATGGCAACAGGGGACCATCCCTGCCATGGGTAATAATTATATTTTTTGAATCCCATCCCGCCTAATCCCTTCTAATCCCACCGCCTAACCTACAGGTGCTGCACGTCAGGCGCACGATTACGTGTGTATGATATTCAATCCATCCATTAGGATTGCCCCGGTATAAAATTTGGATGACCTGAAAATTAAACCAATCCAACCATCACTTGAGCTACCATGTGAATTCAAAGGCTTTCCGATAATCCAATATTCCCTTCGTGGGGCCTATAATGTTATGCACATGATATCAAATTCGTGCATTACATGAATCTCACTGTAATAATAGAATGATAAAAATATAAGAACTATACAATCATTAAGCAGGCCACACTATAAGAAAATAATGTCCAACCATCTAAAAATTTTAAAAATTACATGGTGGCCTACTTGGATTGACTTGATATTTGGGCATCCAACTATCAGGATAGGACAAGCCTGATGGACACAGACCTTGTGGGGCCCATTGACAGTGCTTGTAGAGCTAGCTTATTCTACAAAGACCTGTAATAATCAGGTCCAGTACTTCGAGGGACCTGCATGCTGCACATGGCAGTGTTTAAAGCATAGCATGGGTGTATATCAAGCGCACGAACAATCTTCAATGGTGTACCATACGAACAGCCCAGTGCGTACGGTGAGATACGGCCCGGTTCTGGCAGCGATCGATGCAGGCATACCTATTTTTAATCCTTGGTAACTGGAACTGATTTTTTCATGGCTCAAATGCCCGTACCTAGCTCGAGACCAGGCTATTTGAAAACTGAAACGTTGGGTTTTGTATGTGTTGCACTGAAACTTTTATAGTTCATTGTAGCCGACTGTATGCTTGGCTTCAACGAACGCGGAGTAGCTGCCGACAAGTTGAGTAGCAAGACTAGGTTTCTGTGAGCTATATGTATTGTATTTGTATTGTATTTGTATCGTTCATTCATTTGGAAAGATCATTATAGGACAGGAGTTAAAGAATGAGGCAGTTCTAAAGCTTGAGTGGACTTATTATAGAAAATGGTGGGGAGATTGACACCAACAGTGTTGAAACCTTCCTCATGATGTTTATTTGAGATCTAACTTGTTCAAAAGTTAATAGAGGCATGAAAGGAGGAAAAATACAAATATCAGCTTGATGGAAAACTTTTGTGGCACTTAGGGCCGGTTTGGGAGCGTGGATTTGGAACCATTCGGAACCCCTAAAATTTGAAACCCCCTGGATTTGCAATCCACACATTGGAGTGTGAATCAACTTTAATCCAAAAGTACTTATGCATGGTATATTTACAAGGGTTTGAATTTAATTACTAAATCAACTTTAATAACTATAATTAGTGAGATATGTAATTTTTGACACAATGGTTGTGATAAGCCCGCTAAAATATATGCTTTACCTAAAAATGATGAAATTTGAAGTCTCGAATGGGTTGCAAGCACAAGATCATGTCTGAGTGACTAACCAACGATTTTTAATTGTTGATTAACATGGACAATGTTTGGACAATGCTGGACAATGTTTAGATGATGTTGATTTACATGGACAATGATTGGACTGTGTTGATCATCATTGGTGGGCCATGTATCCAATAGAATGATAGTATAATGACACATGTTACACCTACAACTATTGAAATGATTACACATGTTACACCTGCAACTATTGAAATGATTTTACATGTAATCCAAGCTCTCACCGTGGATTACAAACCCTCTCAAAGAGGGGATTTGAAACCCCATTTACTTTATGCTGTCAAACAACCAGGGAATTTGAAACCCCCTCAAATCATCTCCAATCCACGGTGCCAAACAACCCCTTGGAAGTTTTTAAGGGTGGGCGTTGTTATGGGAAGATCCGAGTCTGCACGAGAGCCGAGGACAAAGAACCGAGCCAAATCGACTAGCGGGATCAACATCCGAGGCCTAACCCGTCCGTCCTGATATGAGCACTCCAGAGAGACATGGCATTCAAAATACCTTCACCACAGTCGCAGGTCTGAGCGGTATCCGAGCGAACATAAAAACTGCGTACTAAACACTTCGCGCGAGAACTACTCATTCACCAACTTCACATACGGCAAAACCTTCGCCTCGGAGCCTCATTCGAGATATCGGCTCGGATCTACGAATCGTCCGAGTTCAACAAGATACGCATCAAAGATAACTGCACGGTTAAATGACCTTTGGCTGAGCCGAGCCAAGTAGATATTAAGGTCCCGTTTGCCAAATGAGAAAACTGTCATAACCAGACGTGGTCGAAAACTTCATCCGGTTATGCGCATTATGCGCTTTACGAGTTACACGATCTGCAGATTACGGGTGATATCTCCATGATTCGAGAATCCCCCTGATGGCGCCGAGATTGTCGAGCCCGGACCTCTCAACCATCAGGTATAAGTAGTCTATCACCCCGTCGCCACAGGTATGCAACAGCTTACACTCTCCCTCTATCTTTCAGCTTAGACCCCGATTCCCTTGACCTGACTTAGGCATCGGAGGGTCCCCCGGCCTAGCCAGGGTCTCCTTTGCTCTCTTTTTCTACAGGGTCAGGGTCCATTCGAGGAGTGGAGGGTGATCCGGATTTTGACATCAACAGGCGTCACTCTCCCCTATGTTTTCTATAGTGGGGTCCACTCGATCTTTGAATCTGACTCATTCTTTGGGTCATGCCCTAAATTGATATCTCCTAATAGATAGACCGTGTAAATACAACACATACATCATGTTAGGGCTCATGGAACTTAATGATGCCAATTTAGTAGGAGTGTCACTACTCAACCTGTCAGCAGCTAATCCGCGTTCGGGTTCAACACCAATTGCTCAAGGTAACAAAAACACACGACCAGGCTTTCCGGTTTGAACGGTCCACGTGCAAAGCATTAAATGTCTGGTAATTCAATGGCTAGGATTGTGCGGCCAGGTTGGGGAGCGTTTGTATAATAAATTACTTAATATAAGTTACTTATATTCTTTATCTTAAACAAAACTTCCTAATCTCAAATAAATTACTTATCTACCGCTGTCAGTAAAAAAATAAAAAATAAAAAATAAAAAAGGTAAATTATTTGGTTGGTATCAAAACAGGCCCTTGGGGTGCAGCTGCACATGGTGGGGCCCATCAAATAAACAGTTTGGCTCACCGAGCAAAATCATGAGAGTCGGCAGAAGTATTACATTTGTCAATGAACAGTTACTAAAGGGTAAACAACAATGCAGCGTTGGTTGCGGAGTAGCTCAATTGAAGACTCACCGACATGAGGCACGGAACCACAACCGCACATGGAAGCGGGAAGCCTACGCTAATTACATAACTGCCCTTCAAAAGGTTGGCCCCACCATGACGATTATCCTTATTAAACATTGGGTGGATCCGCTGGCTAAATGGGCCACACCTGCATATCAAAAGTGGCATGTTTGCAGGGATGATGGTATGGAACCCCAAATTGTAAGGAAACGGATTGGCTACTCCCCCTGCCACCGGCCATTGGCTGGCGGTCGGTGCTCTGTGGGCCCCACCATGATGTATGTGTTTCATCCACGCCGTACAAATATTTTTATAGATCATTTTATGTTATCAAAGAAAAAATGAGGTATATCTCAATCTCAAGTGGACCACATGACAGAAAAAAGTGTTAATGAACGTTAACCATTCAAAACGTTTTTGGGGCCATAAAAGTTTTGGATCAAGCTGATATTTATTTTTTCCCTTCATCTGGGTCTTTATGACCTAATCAACAGATTGGATGTCAAATAAACAGTACAGTGGGCCTTAGGAGTATTTTAATGGTGGATATCCAATTATTACTATTTTACTATGGCGTGGTCCACCTAAGATTTAGGTCCATATTATTTTTTTTAACAATCACTAAAATGATATGTAAAAATGTATGAACGGAATGGATGAAACACATACATCACGGTGGGGCCATGAGCACCGAGCACCGGCCACGGGAAGTAGCCAATCCGTCTTCCAGTTCCGTGGGCGGGCCCGCTTATCCATGCAGTGCAGTTGATCACTTTCCTCGCATCATTTCGAGTCATGAGTGCAAAAATGATTCAGATACAACGCTCAAGTGTAACACACTGAATAATAAGCTTAGTTTCTGTAAATGCAAGTTTCATTAAATACAAGAGTCATCTTTAGTTGGGTCATCTTGAGCGTTAGATCTGCCTATTTTTGTACAGATACCCACGTACCTCAGAATGATACGAGAAAAGGGATGGACGGCTTGGATAAATAAATACATCATGGTGGGGCCGCCCACAACTGCCCGTTCTTGGCCAGAGACAGGAATAGGACGCTGCAGGAGGATTACGAGATGAAGGGAGCGGATTAGGAGAGCCTCCGGATCCACCAAGGTGAGTGGGACCCTAACTGTAGGGCTCACAATGATGCATGTGCCTTAAATCCACACCCTATAACTATTATGAAACTCATTTTAACGAATAATTTCAACAATGAAGCCTACTCAAATCTTAGATGGACCACACCAAAGGAAACAGTCACTGATTGAATCCTCACCATTAAAAACTTCATTGATAGAATATTTATTTTCCATCTAACCTGTTGATAAGATAAAATTTTTTAAAAAAAACACCCTCTACCTCGAGACCACACAAATACCATCTTGATTCAAAGCTTTTGTCGCCCACGGAAAGTTTTTAACGATCAATCACCGCTGTTTCATGTACTAAATTCCTGTTTTGAATCTGCTCCATATGGACGGCGTAGATGTAGTTAAATATAGACCCAGATCTAGCTCAACTGGCAGACTGAGTGGAGAGTTTCAACACTTGAGGTCTTGGTATCGATCCCTAGCGGGGGTGGCTAACATGGAGTGTGTACTGACAGTTGTGTGTACTAAAAAGCTAACCCAAGAAAAAAAAAAATTGTAGTCAAATACATCAGCGTGAGCTCCACATTCAGGGTCCCACTCACCTCGGCGTCTTACCTAATCCACTCCCCGCGATGGCGCATTCCCCCAACAGTCGAGTTAAATCCAAGCGACCACAAGTGTGGGACCGTCCATGATCGCTCCAAAAGGGTGTAAAAATTTAAATTAAGTACCGTTCCGAAACAAAAAAGCAAAAGCTGATAGGCAACCATGTCTGTTCGATAACGGAACCTATTAAACGGACGGTTGTAGATCAATTCCAACAACCAACATGCCACGTCATGAAACGTCTTTCCAGTTTTCAGATCCGGCACAAGGGAACGGGGTGGGCCTCGTGCAGGAGTCCTGCTCCCCTTCCACTAGCAGGGCAGTAACGGCAATCACCAAAAAGAAATTGACTCCGGTTGCTTTCCAACAAACCCATGCGCCGCGATGATTAACATAGATGGTCCACCGATAAAAAGTGAAAAATTTTTAAAAAAAAAAAAAAACAAAACAAAACAAACTGCAGCCCGGCCCCATGTCTAGCACATGGCTACTGTCAGTCCACTCCACTCCACTCCACTCCACTCCACGCAGTCCACCCCATAGTTCGAAAATAATAAATAACAACAACAGCAAAACCAAGCAAATCTGAGAAAAACACAAGTCGCCTTCTCTTCCTCTCCAACAAACGACGCCAACAACCACAACCATAACAACAGCAGCAATCCAAGATATCTAAAACCAACAAAGTACAAAAGGCGAAACGAGAGAGAGAGAGAGACCGCCATTGATGCTGTAATAGCCCAAAAGAGAGAAGAGAAAAGACAACAACGATGCTAACAAAACAAAACTCGTCTAACTACATCAAATATAGCTCACTCCAATAACATAAATAAACCCAAAAAAGAGAAAAAGAAGGAAAAAATCAACCACAACGAAACCCCATCACTGAATCAGAACAAAAAGATAACCACATTCTACTATATTGAAAGCACCAATGCTAATGAGAAGAAGAATGCGGCGGATAGGATTACCGGTGCTTTCAAATCCACGGCTGCAGACGGTGTCGCCGTGGAATCGCTTGATTTGGACGGACCCGGAGCGTCCGAAGGAGACCCTCCCGGAGAAGACATGGGCGGGGCCGGAGGCGACAACGGCTCGGGTGATGGCGCCCCGACGACGGGGGTAGGGGCGGGGGAAACAGCGGGCGTCGGAGAAGGTGACGAGACGGGGACGGGAGCCGGGGCGGGCGAGGGCGGTAATCCGAAGAGCTCAACCGGCAGCAGGATGCTGTCGACGGTGAAAATGCAGAGCGGTGTGTCGTCGATGACCGTGCCGGAGATCCTCGAGCTATCGACGCCGGTGTGCAGGGACACCGAATCGCCGGCAGAGGTAACCTTCAGGCTATACTTCCCGGCCCCATTCGACGCCAGCGTGCTGATCGGCGCGCTAGACGTCTTCAAGCTCCCGATCGGCGTGTACGAGGCGACCGCATGGTATTGCAGCAGCGTGACCACCTCGGCGCTAGTCAGCTTGTTGAGGTCCGGCACGCCAGCTACCTTGAACGCCTCATCCGAAGGGGCAAAAACGGTAAGCCCCTTGTCGACGGCAGACTGGTAAATCTTCAAAACTCCGGAGCTGACGATGAGAGAGGCGAAGGTCTTGCAACCAGCTTTCTCGAGCAGGCCGGTGATGTTGACATCGGAGACGGAGGGAGCCGGCGCGGTGAGGAGCCCTGGCGCGATGATCGGCGCGGAGATCTCGAGGACAGAGACGTTGTAGGGGATCTGCTTAACACTCTTCGTGTATGAGGAGTCAAGCTTCGAGCCGGGTGCAGCCGAGCCGAAGCCGACCTTGCCGCCCTTAAGGTCGGTGATGTTGACGAAACCGAGGTTTCCGTCAGCTTTTCCGGTGGTCTGGTAGAGGGTGGTGGAGAGAGTTGTGCCGTCGGAGATGTCGTGGAGCTTCTGAGCATCGTAGTAATCGAGGAGGGTGAGGAGCTCGAGGGCGCTCTTTATAACAGAGAGAGGGTGCTTCGCGGCTAGGGCTGACATGGCACCATTGCTCAGGACGAGGCATGTTAGGGTTTGGCGACTGTTGATCTCGTCCGCTAGTTTCGTTTGGGAGAGGTAGGAGTTGTAGACGCTGTACTCCGGGAATGCGGCAAGGATTGCTGTTATGTTGTGGGCGTTTGAGGTGAAGGAGGAGAGGAGGACGGTGAATAAGACGGAGAAGAGGAGGGAATGC
Source organism: Magnolia changhungtana (assembly GCA_030180095.1). Classification (NCBI taxonomy): domain Eukaryota; kingdom Viridiplantae; phylum Streptophyta; class Magnoliopsida; order Magnoliales; family Magnoliaceae; genus Magnolia; species Magnolia changhungtana. Next base: position 16,622,436 of record JASAUF010000667.1, on the reverse strand, counting down.
GCACCCATGGCGTAAGTTAGTGGGTTCTAGAGAGAGAGGGACGATGGAGAAGGCTGGAAGGAGACTGAGGAGAGGGCATAAAAGAGTGGTTTCAGAGGTAACTGTGCTCGTCTAGCTGTGATTTCGTAAATGGTGGTGACTCGAATGCGGTGCTTGCATGTGAGATTTGTTCACGTGCGTTCGAGCTGTGTGGGTCCCACTGGATGAGTATGTGGAATCCGAACCGTGAATCTGTTCAGACCATCGATATTAGGCCCAGATTCTAAAAACCATGAAATTGGATGACATTGGGGATGGTGACTGCCTACCGTAGAAATATCCAGATGGCAAATAGTGTCCACCTTGTTTTTTTATATACCACAACCATTCATCGTGTGAGAACCAACGGGATTAAGGGACACAAAAGAGAGGAGGCTATTCAAAAGCTCAGGTGCGCCACACCACATGATGTTTTGTAGCAAGATTGCACATTGCTCGTTGTGGTGTGTCCCATCTGAAATTTGGATCACTGAAATTGTTGGGATGCACGATGAACATGAGGCTGCACACCATATACACGGTTTGGATCCCACGTAAACATCACGGATGGGTCCACACAGCTTGAATGTACGGTAGCTTAAGATGGGTTCGAAATCATGTTAACAGAAGGCTTTCGTTAATCTGTACCGTCCAAACCTGAGAGGGGATTCTTTTTCACAGAAATATGGACCGTTCCACGTATGGTTAGCCTTTTTTATGACAATCAGATGCAGCTAGACATCTGACCAGTGGGCTTTTTTGGGCCCTGGAGGAACGTTCAAAGCTTTTGGTTGCTAAGAGTGTCTATTCAATGATAGTTTTGGGCCACAGCCAATCCAGGAGGTATCCCACCTGCTGAACGGTCCAGATGGAAATCACTCAGACTGATATTGTCAACTCCTTCCATTTTCATTGAAGTCCGTTTCGAAAATCCCTAGTCGTTGGACGATCTTGCCATTGCATTGGTGGCCGTCAGATGCTCAAAGGTGAGTATCAGATGATTAATCGTATGTCAGTTTGATTTTTGTGTTGTACCTTATTCAAAGGATGCCAAACAAGATGGACGGTCCGGATTGCGTGTAAGTTTAGCACCTGCACAGTGGGTGAGTCACCACTCTTTAAGAAAGGGTGTTAAAACCGCATGGAATCTAACAAGTGGAAGTGGAGTTCAGTTAACTGTGGTTAAGGGAATGAGTTAACCACAGTTAGGAATGGGAATGGCATGTGATGGTCTGATGATGATGCCGAAAGGGGAAGGAGGGTTTTGGCACAGCTGGAAATTAAAAGCTGGGATGGAAGGATGTTGATTCGCCGGGGTGGGGCATTAGAACTCTCTCTGCCTCTATCGCGGTACAATCCAGCGTGCGTCGCATCCCATTATGATGTACATGAAAGTGATCCGATGATCTAAACCGTCCATATTGTGGATCTACACTATAAGAACCAGAAAATGAATTGAACTGACGATTATGACGATCGCTATTTCTGTAGACGAACTTAGAACAAAGAAAAGAAGCGTTTAAGTGGCCTGCATTCAGCTCTAAAAATCAAAGATTAGGATCATCACCAAAGTTATCTTAATGAAGGAAACGAGAATCTGGACGGTTCAAATCATTGGAAGATCTCAGTATTTGGCCCCCATTTAGTGGCGACGCACGCTGGAGCGCGACAGAGGTGATATGAACCCGGTTTATGCAAAGACAGAAGGATTGCAGGCTTTTTTTTGGAAATGACGGATTTATCCCTGAACGGAAATCCCAAATTTCCAAAAATATAAGCTGGCTTGGCTGGCATTTTAACCCTCTCTGGTGACTGAGTAGCCCGATCTCCCGCGAGCGATCATCTGAACCGTCTGTCTACTTAAGGAAGTATAAACGTACTCTCTCGACTGTACTATGAAAATGCATTTGCATCCCTCGATGGAAAAATGTACACGTGTGCAGTATCAGATCCGCTCATCAGGTTATCCTGTGGACGTCTCTCTCAAAAAAAATCACGCAAACAAGACCATCACGTGTGCTACCTGAACGTCAAATCAGGTAAATGTACTAAGAAAGTGGACACCATGTGTTCAGATCATGGCCGGTTAGAAAAAATGATCAACCGTCTATATTCGAAAGTACTTATCTGGTCCACTGATGAGTGGACCAGATTGAGTTTTTGTCCAGGGAATTTTCATGATCCATGGTTATCCCCACATTTACGGTGCAAATAGCATGCCATCTCTTCTTCTCCATTTGTGGGTAGAAGAACAAAGCGGGACAGGAAATCAAATTATTCCTCTTTTCGACAATAAGGGTAATTTTGTCATTACGATGTTTGAGTGTGGAGTGTAAAACAAATAAAGCAGACCGCTGTTGGGTGGCAGACACGCATTCGGGCCCGGTTCGAAGATTTAGAGTGTCGACGTCCGTGCAAGATCGCACGTGTGAGGGATGCCGGGAATAGAAAGCGTGAGTAGCTAAAATTCGAAGGCTTGGACCGAAACCTACTTGGAATGCAAATCACGGTCAAAGATTTCCCTAACGACAAAATCAGGCGAATCCGCCTTACTCGACTGCCAGCTTTATTACATAGACAGATGCTCAGTGTAATCTCGCCCGAGCGTCAGACACGTGTGAGGAATTTGAACCAGTCATCACGTGATTCCAACTGGGGTAGAGGGAACCGGGGCCACAAGTGTGCAAAACAAATTAAGGGCGTGTTTGGTTAGTGGAATTGAATGGTATTGAATTGTATTAACGTCATTTTTGCACAATTATTGCATGTCCGAAAATACATCTTATTTTAGCCATCCAATCCATGTTTGGGATAAATTTTGTGCCACGGAGGACTAGAGTTGGGCAAACGAGTAAGTTGAACCTAGTTAGGGCTAACTTAACTTGATTCGGTTTTGAAATAGGCTTGACCTGAACTCGATCCGACTTGATATTGAATCCAACATACCTGATTCGATCGGAGTCTAGTGTAGCCCGGATTGATTCGGATCGAGTCCGATCCGATCAGAAGTACCGAGTCGGGTCAAGTTGGCACCGGATTAAGAGATGAGGGAGGGAGAGACCGAGAGAGGAGGAGGAGGGTGATGGTGGTGGGTGGTTGTCGGGCTTGGAAGACGAGGAGGATGAGGGAGGGAGGGAGAGAGAGAGAGGTCAGTATTGGAAGATGAGGTGAACCAGGGAGGGAGAGATTTTGGAATCGGGTTAGGGTAGGGTGCGGTGAGTAGGGTTATGTAGACACCCCACCCAGGCTGACCTCTCAACAGGGCCGGCTTAACATTTTTGGGGGCCTTAGGCAAGTCATAAAAATGAGGCCCATTGTGATGAAGTTAGAATTTAATTAGAAAAATGACGTTAGAATTTAATTCTTTGAGAACTTAATTAACAATAAAGTAGGTAGTTGCGGTCCTAGGTTTTAGGAGAAGAATTTATTGGGAATGATGCTATTATTTTGAAAAGAGACGATACACTTACGGTTATTATTGATTGTGCTAGTTTATAGGATTTGTTTTTTATTTTTAATTTCAAATTTGTAAACTAATTTTTAGATGTTCCTATTTTGTAGGCCTTCCAATAAGTTTTATTTCAAAAATTTTAAGCTTTTTTTATTATTAATTTTAATTTTGCTATAATATAGGACCTTTATAATTAAGAAATTTTAATTTTGAGGCCTTCATAGTTAGGGGGCCTTAGGCGATTGCCTCACCTGCCTATCCCTTTGAGCCGCCCCTGCCTCTCAAGAAGGCTAAGAACCATGATCACACCTTGAATCAAACCCAAATCTCACCTTAAACCTAATCCTCACCCAAGAACCTTAAAAACCTCCAGACCAAGACCGGAAACCTTAATCCAAGCCGTTCAACCCGTGCATGACCCCCGCTTGTACCCTATACCTTGACCAGAACTTCTTTACGTAAGCCAAAACTCATCCCTTCGAACCAGAAGGCCCCAAAAGGAAGTCACCATGCAAACCCGTATGCTAGACAAAGCCAGCACGCACAAAACTGGCTCAAACGGACGCTGGGCGGTAGTCTGACTACCTCCAACGGCAATCTGACTACCGCCAGCGGCACTCCGAGTACCTCCACATGCAGCTCGCGTGTGGACAGCTGTCCCAGCGTCCAAAAGTCAACTTCCTTTGAATTTACCCCTCCAAATCTCACTATTTACTGTTTTACCAGCCAATTTAGCCAATGAGAGCACGCCACGTGGCACCTCTCTCCTCTCCACCAATCACCATGTGCCACATCAGTATTTACCCCCCTCTTGTCCTCTATTTACCAAAAAACCATTGAAAAGGGCTATAAATAGCCCTCTCCCCTTTCATTTTCAAGGAGCCACCAAGTAGAAGCCACCAAGGGAGGGAGAGAGTGAGAGAGAAAGACTGAGAGAGAAAGAGAGGGAGAGGAAGAGAGTGAGGGTGAGGAGGTGCTCCCAATCCTCAAAGTCCAGATTTTTCAACCATCTTCTTAGCCCACTCCTTGTCTTCCTAACCATCTTAACCCCCTCAACCTAGCCTAGTTGACCATGGTTCAACACACATCCTAGCCTATTCAAGAATCAAGCCAAAGATCCATTTATAGACAAGCATTCATCATGACATCTACTCCCTTCTCGACCCCCCTGCTTCTCTAGATCTCTAGTGAACGTATGCTCTATGACTTGCCGTACATCGGATCCTTTCACATCAGAAATTCCTAGTGATCTAGTCCACTTTTCTTATCTCTTTGCATAAGCATCATCACATCCGCCCTCTAGACACATTGTCGGACGTATACTCTGTGGCCTGCCGAAATCTCGTATCTTGCTACATCAGAAATCCACGTGTGACTGGTCCCATCATGACCACAGCATCATCATTATCCCTTGAGATTATTTTACCACGCTAAGTAGAGACCGTACATTTGTGCGAGCAGAGGGTACCTAACACCTTCCCTCTTTGTAATCGAGGTCCCTTACCCGGAATCCCAGATCGCAGACCAAGAGTCAATCTAAGGTAGGAGAATCTTCGGATTTCTCCAACCTTACGTATTCCGTGGGTTCTAGCCGACCGCGGGATTCTAAGTAATATTGGCTAGTGGCGACTTCAACAATCACAAATCAGCTTAATCACCCCCACCATCATCACCACAACACTTTTAACCAACGTGGGCGCCGATTTTCAGTGTCTACAGGTTAAAGGGTCGAGTTTCGAATTGAGTCGGGTCTAACCAGATCGAGTTTCGAATTGAGTCTGGTCTAATTAAATTGAGTTTCAAATTGAGTCGAGCCGAGTTATAAGGTAACTCGAACTCGACTCGGTTTGAGTTCGGATTGGGCGAAGCCTACTCAGTTCGGACTGACTCACCCATTCAATTCGAGTTTAGTCGGATCTAAACAAGTCGGACGAGTCGAGTTAGTCGGATTGAGTCGTCCGGCGCCCACCTCTACGGAAAACGCTGGATTAAGCAAAATCATGTTTGGTGGATCATGAAATTACATTCAACAAATCAAATTCACAACCGATGTCGTTCACTTATACACATATATAACCAGAATATCACATGTAAATCGTGTATATGGATGGACGGCACAAATAAAAGCATCATGCATCAATGTGGGGCTCACATATGTAGTGGATTTCAAAATCCACATAAATCCAGCACGGACCAATTGCAATTACACAAACTAAATGGAATTACATCCCACCTAATCCCAACATTTCCAATCCTCTCCAAATACAATTATATCCCACCTAATCTCATCTAATACCTTGCGCCAGACGCGGGGCCGCTCAACATTTTTTGGGGCCTTAGGCAGGTCATAAAAATGAGGCTTATAATTTGAACTTAAGTCGCAATAAAGTTAGACCATTGTTATTGATAGTTCTAGTTTTTAGGATTTGTTTTTTATTTTCAATTTCAAATTTGTAAACTAATTTTTAGATGTTCCTATTTTATAGGCATTTTAATTAGTTTTATTTTTAAAAAAATTAAACTTTTTTTTTCCTTCTTAATTTTAATTTTGATATATTATAGGACCTTTATAGTTAAGAAATTTTAATTTTGCTATAACATAGGCCCTCATAATTAGGAGGGAAACGGATTGCGTACTGAGTAACTCGGTACAATTAGTTTACTGAGTAAATTGTGGGTCCCACAGTCATGTATTTTATCCACTCTGTCCATACATTTTAGCAGATAAGTGTAGGTAGTTGACCCAAAAATGAAGCATATCCAAAGGTCAAATGGACCACACCACCGGAAAAAGTATGAATTGAACATCTACTATTGAAAATTTCGTGGGGGCCACGGAAGTTAGATCAATCTGATATTTTTATTTTCACTTCATCCATGTGTTTGTGATATTATGAAAAGGTTGGATGACAAATAAATATCACTGTGGTCCATAGAAAGGTTTCAACGGTGGAAATCATTATTTCCATGGCTTCCTGCTGTATGGTCCATTTGAGCTTTAGATATACCTCGAATTTGGGCTCAACCATTAAAATGATCCGAAAAATGGATGCAGGGAGTGGATAAGACAAATACATTCACGGCGGGTCCAACTGAGTTTACTCAGTACCGTAAGAACGTAGTGAGTAACTCAATACACAATCCGATTTCAATTAGGGGGCCTTAGGCGATTGCCTCACCTGCCTACCCCTTTGAGCCGCCCCTGGCCAGACGCCCCCCTAATGGTTAATAGAAACTGGTGGATGGTGTAAATTTATTTACAAGTGTAGGGCACACCTGATGATCCCACTGCTCTCTCTCCCTCTCTTTTTCTTTTTCTTTTTTTTTTTTTTTTGTTTTTGAAGCATGGTACGTATAGGGCAGGGATCACCTTTCAACGGATCCGATCTCTCGGACATCTTCCGCATTTACAAGGCCCAGGCCTGGGCTTGAAATTAAGCCGGGTGTCTGTGACAACCTGGCCAAGGTTAATGACGATGGCCCGGTCCAGCCAGTCCCATTTGCCCAGTCCAATAATCAAGTACCACACCATTATGTCAAATGAATGGACGGTTTAAATTTTCTTATGAACCGTTCGTATTCAAGGTACAGTTCATGTTTCAATGATCAAAGCCATTTATACTATAGGACTCATGATTAGGATGGCTATTTTTAACCGTTGATCATTTACACTCTTCGTTGTAGAACTGGCCAGGGCCAATGCAATTGTTAGCCAAATCAAGGCCAGGACCTTAGAGCCTGGCCCACTTATCCAATGGACGGTTAACTTTAGAGAATTTCAACAGTCCCGGTCAGCAAACAAGTATTCATTTATCAGAGGATGTGACTGTCCAGTCAATCTCATTTATGGGCCCTGATCTAGCGATTGCATCAATTTACATGAGAGTTACGTTTTGAATGTTGCGCACGTGCCTTTACACAATTGCAATGAAACGTATGGGCCTATCCAGTCCATCGAAATCATGGGCCCATGACACAATGCCTCTAAAGTAGATGTTACGGTAGGGAAGGTGGAAACGGAAATATATGGTATAGCCAACAGTCCACGTTACAATTGGCCAGGTTGCTTATCAGTCGGTATTTACAGATGGTGGGCCCGATCACGGAGCACATGTTACAAAAATAACACATGTCAAGTAATCCCGACATCAGTTTTCTTCACTTCCCACCATGAACATTGGTCTTAAACTGTTCTTTCACTTTATGTTTTTGTTACGAAGATTGTCATTCCGCCACCAATAACTATATCTAGTGACGTATGGAAGGGTTTAGAAAGGGAAGAGGAAGAAAACTCTCCTCTGCATGATTCTTGAATTCACACGATTTGATGGTTATACTTATTGGATTCACAAGAATTAAGAAATTTCGAAAAATTTATTCAACTAATGCGTAATAATGTCTAATATTCTCAATTACATTATTAATAAATAAAAAATCAAAATTCGTAATTATTAAAAATAACAAAATTATAACCTTAATAGAAGTCTTAATGCTAGCAAAACAATTCTAAAGTCTAATTTTTAAAAATAAAAATTTTAAATAAACTTTTACTAGAAAAGTCTTAGCATGATCATAAGTAAATTTTTATTTTTATTTTTAAGATGGAAATCTTAAACTTTAAAAATAAAAAAATAAGACGAAAAATCAAAATCATTAAAAATAATTTTTTTTCCTAAAATTTTATTTTTGAGCTGGAAGTGTGAGTTTTCTTGCGCAACAGACTAACGCAACCCACTTTGTGGGTCAGTTGACCCCAGATGGTTTATTCCTGTCAAAATTCACATGTCACGTATCCCATAACGATTTCTGTATCAAAAGTTATGGTCGATTTACAGTTCGCACTTCAAATGATAATATCTCCTTATATGAATTGAATCTCTTTGATCTGAACGTACTTGGGGCGATCCGAACATGCTTGGGGCTCAATTATTTCATTCCATGTGTAGGACTAGGTCTGGATCTGATGGACTACTTGCGCTTCTGTTTAGGCTTCTTTTGGTATAGTCATACTAAGAGTACCTCTGTACCAGGTTTTATATTAGACCCCTTCACTTGAAAAAAAAAAAACACATCCTCAAGTTACTTAAGGGACTTGGCTTATGATACTCAAACAACTTCTGGCGCTAATGTTTATCGACATTTTCCTTATATTTGACGTTAGGCTCTTAAACTGGCACAACATATGTACTCATGCTCTCCTTGACTGAACCCATATGAATCGGTTCCTCTAGTTATGCCTGCAAGATCTCACATTCGTTATGATAACGTGGATAATTAGAAAGACTTGCCCCTGGGACAAGATCAATGTAGTTTTGTATATCTCGCATCTATCTCTCATGTCTCCTCAGATTGTTTGACGAAATCCTGTTGACCGCTCATTCACTTTAGAAGTCTTAGATTGGTTCTCCATTCCCATAGGGGTGATGATAATCTTTCTACTATCCTTAACAAAAATAAATATATTATTCGGCCTCTATGCATAGTATCATGATCATACTTCCATAATCGACCAAGTAACATGTGACAAGCTTCCATATCAACCATATCACATATTACTTCGTTTTTGTTATATTTATTAATGGAGAAAGGAATATGTCATTGTTCATTTACCTCCTTGATCCATCCAATTGTGTACGAAGATAGGTGTTTTTCTGTCTCTAGTTGCAGCTTTTCCACCATAAACTTTGATATGACAAACTTTTTTATGCACGGTGCACCTCATTTGAAAAGAGTGGTGGCCTGTGATTCACCACTATCATATGGTAGCCGACAGTTCATCACTGGTGTCACACCATGAACATGATGATCGGGAGCTCCATCACCAATTTCATGTTGTTCATCACTACGAACACATGTTTATCCTACAGCTCTTGTCAAATGGAGATTGTCGCTTGCAATCCTTGCATGGCTCGCCGATTCTCTAGTTGAAAAGCTTTAAATGTTGCTACTGTCATAGGATTATTTCCTATAGCACCATCTATGAGATTGTTGCTCGAACCATTATTAGATGTGTTATCGAACTAAGGAAAAAGCATTGCTTCGATACCAACTGACGTGGGGAAGGGCATGGAAAGGGAAGAGGAAAAACACCGACTCCTCTACATGATACAAACCTCGAATCCACAAGGTGTGATGGGTCTTAAATCTACAAGGATTAAGAAAATTCAAACTATTTTATTCAAATAATGTTTAAATTTTTTAATTACACTAATAGTAAATAATAAATAAAAAACATAATTATCAAAAATAAGAAAATTTTAATCCTAATAAAAGTTATAATTCTAAACAAAAAAAAAAAAAAAAAACACTTCTAAAGCCTAATTTTAAAAATAAAATTTTAAATAAACTTTTGCTAGAAGAGTCCTAGTATGATCACAAGTAATTTATAATAATAATAATAATAATAAAGAATAAGAAGAAGAAGAAGATGGAAATCTAAAACTAAAAAATTAAAGAAATACTAAAAAATAAAATTATTAAAATAATATTTTTTTCCTGAAATTCTATTTTTTAAGTTGGAAGCGCACTTTTTCTTGCGAAACGATTAATGTGTAACGTCTTGAACAAATTCGTACAAAGACCCGAGTACCACCTCAGACAGAAATCCTTAATGAGCGAATCCTTTGGTAATTAGTCGAAAATTAATTAAGTACTAAACTCAATCACCAATGGAATTAGCTTGAACTACTTTCTATACGAACTGCAAGACCTAAAACCATTAGATTCGCTAACCCAACATTTCCTAGAAACCTAAGATTAATCTCAAAACCCAGTTGCCCTCGGGAGCACATTGAAACTCCGTATCGGACCTGAACCATATGTTAAAAGTCCGATTACCGCGAAACTATACAGTTATGACCGCCTTACTGGGCTTAACAACCGTCGCGGGAATCAAGTCTAAATAGTATCCAGAAATGCACAACTTGAGCCCGAAGCGAAGTGTATGAGAAACGCGAATATCTTTAGAAAATGAACTCAAACTTAAGTGATTTGGGCCGTTCGTTTGCAGGCCAAATTTGAGGTTTTAAACCATCAGATTCTGACTCAACTACATCCTTAGATCAGAGAAATTTTCCTACACATGTCAGGATACTAATGGCCCTGATCGAGTGACGACGACCGTTAAACTGAAACTGGTCCTCCATGATCGATCCACAAATCCAATCAAACCGAAATCTTAACCTGATATAGATCCGTTGTTAGGGAACTTTCTCTGGACCGTGTGCAGAAAATGGACCTCCAGATAAACTCCGTTGGCCCGAAACAGCCACCCTTTGGCTGTACCCTAAGTATACCATCGCCCTGGGGCCATTTACATCACATTTGGGCCTATATAAGGGCCTTAACCCACCCCTCTCTCATTCCATACGAATTTCCTCTAAACCCTAAGAGAGAGAAGAGAGAAAAGAAGAGAAAAGTGTGAGGAGAACAGTGAAGGATAGGGAGATCGAGGCGGTGGTTCTCTCGTACAATTACACGCCCTAGATCGCCTCTTTGCTACGCTACTTAACTCGTTTCGACTGTAACTTGGGTAAGGAATCCTAACCCTAATCTCATTTTAGGAATTCAAATAGAAGAATCTATGAAATAGCTAACCTATCTCAATGTATAGGTACCCGTTATTCTGTATTCAGGAACGTAGGATTCAAACTGTGTTCGTAACGAGCGTATTGACGAAATGTACGAACTATAAACATTTAGGTTATAGTTTTCAAGGCTTTCAATGTCAGTTAATGGTTTATGACTGACTTGATTATTGTCACATGTACTTAGATGCGATGTTTTCCATGTATTACACATATTTATAAACTATGTTGAATATGATGCATTCCATGTGTTTGTTGAAATGTTTGAATGAATATGGAAACACGATTTATGATTCCCATGACTATTAATCTAGTATTCACGTTTGTTATATGTATGACAACTCCTTCGTGAAAGGATTTGCCACAATAAATATTATAACTAGTTAATTACATGTATGTTGAAATGTGTAGCCTAAGTGTTTGATAAAATGTCTAAATGAGAAAATGCTTATTGAAATGTATTTAATGGGGACGTTGAGATAGGATTCTCAATTACCTTATCTATAGTTATTGTTTCCTTCATGTAACCTAATTTGTTACTACGTGATTTATAGATGAAATGCCTATGTATGATAACATGTGTACTATGTGTTTATTAAAATGCTCAAATGAGATTTATAATTGAATTGGTTGTCACATGCTGTTTGACTATTACATATGAATGCCTATTGTGTTTGAGTATGATTAAGACTAATACGTAGTTCAGGCAATCGGTAACGGTTTACGATGAGTGGCGAACTAATACGTAGTTCAGGCAATCGGTAACGGTTTACGATGAGTGGCCGAACTAGTTCGCCACAACGGATACATTCGATGAATCTGAGTCACACAGTGATTATCGATAATGGTTAAGCCATGAGGAGTGCATATGCATTCCATGTCGATTATTTCAACGTGCGCTCGTACCAGTCGAGCTTGTCAAGTAACCTAATTGGCCTAATATATGTTCACCATGTATGGATGCTACTGCTTGAATCTAAGGTACCACTTACCAGTGAAAAACCCGTTTAACCTTGGTACCATGATCCGCTAAGACTCATGGGCCGGGCATGGTGGTATGGGACACCATGGTCGAGCTGTCGGCCTGCACTAGGGTGACAAGCCTCCCCGTAGCGACCAGTGAGCAACCGAAACTCGTGAGCCGAATACGGTGGTATGAGACACTGTATTCGAGCTATCGGTCTACGCTAAGGTGACGAGCCTTTCCCGTAGTGACCTTGAGTATAAACTAGGCCTACGCCGAGGTGACAAGCTTCCCATAGCGACCTAAACTTGCTTGTCCACTGTTTTTAAATCAGGGGTGACGTTGCCTTATAACTTGCTTATCGTATGTGATTAACTAGGATTGACGACCCTATATGGATCATCGTTTGGGTACATGATATAAAAGGAGGTACCTTAGCTTCCCGAACTTGCTGTATGAATAAACCTAATTAAGTATTGGCTAACACGATCATGCACCGCATTGCATGTGCTTTGGCGAGTAAGCGCACATGTTCAGAGTGGTGCATGCTGCGATCGTGAAATGATGTCGCTGAGGGAGTGCAGACGAGGGCATGCATCATTACAACATATCATTCCTGCATTAATAAGAGTATTTAGGATATGAGTGTTGTAATATTTTATTATTACTGATTAATTGAGTTAATAACATGTTAACCTTTTCCTTATAGTATCACTGAGTTGATCATTCACTCTCATTATGGGACGGTGTTTTAAAACACCAACCAGACTCTGTTTTAGCTGTATATGATGGCGATGCTTACGAAGCGGAGCCTGACTTTTACGACGATGAGGAAGAGTTCTCCTATATGTAGCTATCAGGCGGGTCTATGTAGACCATGTACTGATCAACGGGATTACAGGGATACGAATTAGTTGGATATTACACTTTGTCATTTTGTATATTTTGGAACAAACATGTACTTATTCAGCCTGGTGACATGATCATACTTTGGGGATTTATAAAACACTTCTATACTTTATATATCTATAACGGTCTTCTACTTGCTAAATTTAATCATCTCTGGAGTATGATATGCTGATTTGGTATAATCTCACTCATATTTAATGCACTAATATGGACAACATTTAATCATCATTATATATGTTACATAAGTGATGCATTGGAACTCGGGAGTTGAGCGTCTACTCGACCCTCGATTTTTGGGGCGTTACATAATGTGACCCACCACTTAGATCAATTGGCTCTGGATGGTCTGTTCTAATCAAAATTCATATGTCGTGCGTCCCGTAATGATACCCAAATCAAAAGTTATGGCTAACTTATGGTTTGCACTTCAAATGACAATACCTCCCTATTTGGATTGAAACTCTTTGATCCAAATATGGTTGGGGCTTAATTGCGTCATTTCCTGTGTAGTATTGGGCTCGGATCTGACAAATTACTTTTACTACTGTTTAGGCTTCTTTTGGTATAGTTGTGCTAAAAGTACCTCTGTGCCACGTCCTACATCATCCAGATAGATCTTAAGAGATATCTCGTATCTATTGAGATTTGTAAAGATTTGGGCAACAATGTGACTGCATCCCGTTCACAGTATTTTGCACTTTTAGTCACAATGACTTTCGACGCCTTGTTCTTTGCATGGACTTACTGAAATGGGTATGGCTGGTGGCCCTGTAGCAATTATAGTAAATCCATAATGAGCCATTATCCATTACGGATGGCCTTGGGGCAACGTGGGCTGCTCAACTAAGGATTGGCATTTCAAGTTTTCTTACAAAATTTCTTGGCTCAACTAGCCCACGGGCCTTGTTGTGGTTTAGGGTTTGTTTGAGTTGTAAATCTAAAAGGTTTCCATACTCACGAGTCATCTCACATTATTTAGGATAAGGTGCATTGTTGCAGGGGTGAGTCTTGTAAGCCTAAAAATAAATGACATCCAAATCTCAGGTGGATCACATTATAAGAAACTGTGAAAGATTGTATCATTAAAAACTTCATAGGGTCCACTGTTTATGTTTCTGTAATGTTTATTTGCAATCCAACTGGTAAGGTCTCATAAACCTAAATGAAGGTAAGAAAAAAGAATATATATATATATATATATATATATATATATATCAACTTGATCCAAAATTTTTGTGGGCCATTAATGATCAATCACCAATGTTTCCTATGGTATGGTCTACCTTATAATTGGATTTGCTTCAGTTTTGGGTCATGTCCTAAAATGATTTGGGAAAACAAATGGACGACATGGATATAGACTACATACATTAAAATGGGCCCCACAGTAAGGGACACACCATCTTGGGTGAGCCAGGTCCACACTAAATTCACTCCCATCATAACAACCAATTGCGAAAAGGACCGTCAAGGAGGTTCAGTTAGGAAAGAGGAAAGAGCAAGGCTCCTTTAATTAGTCCTACCTTATAGGCAACCAAGCTAACCCCTCTCTTCCCAAATGTTATTGAATCCTCGATTCCAGCCTTCTCAACATGTATTGCCGAATTTTACGTACATGATAAGGCTTAATGTCCTAGTTTAATTATGTTTTGTTGCAGGATGAAATAAAGAGCGTTGATTGAAAAAACGTATTAAAAGCATGGATTTAGGGCTCCGAAGTCACCAAAGAAAGGGACGGACTCCAGAGGACTAAGATTGAAGAATTTACACGCCAGGGATCCGAGGAAATCAAGCTGTTCACGTTAAAGAGGCCCAAAAGTCGTCCAAGATACAAGATCACAGGGTTCCCGCCATCCGATTGGCTCGAAACTTCATACATGGCCTGGGGGCCATAAATTAACCGTACATATCAAAGTTCAGCCCTCGGATCACTATGGAAGTGCCCCAACGGTCATATCAGTCCCTTGATTCATTAAGTGGGGCCCACCTGATATCTGGAAGTGCTTCAACTTTGGTGTCAACCCTTTACACTAGATGCTATAACAAATGGATGGATTGGATTTTATAAAAATATCGCAGTGGACCCCATCCAATCAGCGTGTGCACTGAGTGCACGTGTAGCCGCGCTACACCCAACCAGCGCACTCAGTCAAAGTCGGTTTGACCAACGTCTTCTGCAAAAACGGAAGGTCCCTGTTTTGAAACAGCATTCGCACCGCTGCTTTTTCGGTTGCTGTTGTGGACCCCACCTATTGTGCAAACGGACAATCCAAACCGTCCATTTCCTGTCTAAGGTCGATGTTACCAAGGTGTAGGTGATCAAATTTTAAAAGAACGCGCTTATGGAAATCTAACCGTTCAAAAGCAGGTTGAACAGTAGAGAAAGATAACGTGTGGGCCCCATCAAAAGAAGGATTAATGGTGCATTCCTTACCGAAATCTCACCATCTATCCAATGGATGGAGTGGATTTCCCATTTAAGTGAAGGAGTGGGCCCCACCAGCTGTACAGCGGACGAGATCCGCAGCCTCTGTTACAGCGTCCGAAACTGACCGAGTTTTGGGGCTGTGGTGTGGTCTCGACGTTGATCTGATTGAAGATCCAATCCATCCATCGTGTGGGCCAATCAAAACCGTCCCAGGGGACGTTGATTCCATGGACAACATGCAAGGAAAATGAGATTTTGGAAGTCCCGAATTTGGCTGCGTAAAGTGGTTACGGGGTTGATGCTGCGCTAGAGCCTTTCGCCGACTTCAGCCGACCATCCGACCGACCTTACATGCCTATATAAAGCTGAAAAGGGCCAGAGCCGGGGGAGGACGCCAGGAAGAAAGATCCAGAGAGGGAGGAGAGTTTGGAAGAGAGAGAGAGAGAGAGAGAGAGAGAGAGAGAGTTTATTTTTATTTCCTTTATTTTTATGTTTTTCCTAGCTTAATCATGTTTATGCTAGGCTAAATTCATTAGCTAGGGCTGAGATGAAGCCCCTAATTTGAATAACTCTGGTTATATGTTGATTTTACCTTGATTCGATTGGTTTGTTTCTTTCTCTAGTGTGCTTGATTGGTTTAAATTCTATACTTCTCCATCTATGAACTTGAAAAGAGTCTATACATGGATGTTATCTGGATGCTTATTCTAGGTGCTTGTGTCTGAACATGAACAGGTTTCCTATAGAGGAAGAAACAGGGTGCTTTAATGAATTATACATTCTATGTGTCCGACCAAGGACATGGGATGTATTTTTCAGTACATTGCTTTAGGAGATTAGACATTTTGTATGCCCAACTAAGGACACAGATTGTGCTTTCTTTATATAAGTTGTATCAATCTAGATTAAGGTGAATCAACAGATAAAACAAGGGATAGGATAATTATGGGTGGATTCGAAAGTCCTAGTGCTCTATTTGATTGAATTTTCTTCCCTGTTTTCAATTATTTTTCATAGAATTTGTCACGCCCCGAACTTGGAGACCGAGCTCACAAAATTTCTGATCGCCCAATCCGGCGCCGACAGCCTCCGTAGTACCCCATTCTCGCCTTCCGGCACCCATATACCAGGTTCCGATCCTGGGATGCTACAAGGAGGATTTCTAATAATCCATTTGATTCGAAATGAGCATAACCACAAGCATAACCCACGAACAATAACTACAAGAACACCACCACAAAATCCATTATGATCAAAAACTTTGAGTACAAGGTGTATAAAAGGAAATATAAGATAGTGCAAATACAAAAAACTCCAAAAGCTCGACTGCACGCAACAACTGTATCGAAGCTACGGCTGCGTCCTGACGTCACCTGCACGCATCAATCGTGCATAAGCTTATGAAAAGCTTAGAGGGCGGTGTAAGTGTGTGCAAACATGTTCGGAATGCAAAGTCAGAGTGATGGGGAATCATGCTGATGAGTATATAAATGCAATCAGTCGTACCAAGGCTATGCAGTACAAGATATGAATGTTATCGACCATAACAAGGCCATGCGATGCAATATGTAAGTCAAGCATGCCAACCCTCATACCAATGCAACTCCTCGCTAGAGCACCAAATCAGTATGGTTCTCAGTAAGGATAATCACCGGGGTTCAATACACTTCAAATGGCATTGTCTCTCTCCAAGCAGCACAGTCCAAGTGAGCGTAAGAAACCTCACTATCCGCCCCGGCCAATAGTCGGCCAATACCTATCCGGCACGTCGATAGCGAACCCATTTCCGAGCTGGTCAAACTCAGCCTAGTAATGCCCCCTGCTCTCGGGCGAGTAAGGCCACCACTCCTTTCCAACCGACCACGACATAGTGGGAGATGCGGCCTTCTGGTATTCGGCCCTCGTGCGCTCGTATATCCACTCGGTCTCGACGTTGGAGTCATCCTCTGGTACCATCGGGTTCAGAGACTCTCACCCAGGGACATCTATGGCGCCCCAATTGCATCTGTGTGATTTTTTCGGTATCCAACCAACCACCCACGATATATCTGTGGAGGCTATGGCCCTGATGTCGCTAGGGCATATCACAATCACACAGATGCAAGTGCATGAATCAAACTGTCAGACATGCATCAATCCTGTGCATACCGTGCGCTCATGTAGGGCAACTCCGCATATCAGGGAGGCCATAAACGATCTGCCCGTAGGCATATGCTGTGATCAATCACTCTCCATATCAAGCATACATATGATGCATATGATCATGAATCATGGATCTATATTAATCATGATATAAAGTGATCGATCTGTGCAAAGCGAAGATGGCCTAGACAGCCAATGCACTACGAGTACGGGCCTGCCAGTGGGCCTCAGGGAGAGTGGTGGTGCGGACCTTTAACCGACACCGACCATGCAATGTGGACGTCAAACCATCATTGCTCCCAAAGTTATCCTGCTACAAACATCATTATATACACTCCGAGAATCATACATTGCAATGGATATAGTTGCACTCCATTGGGCCTTAGGTAAATCAAATGGGTCGTATCATAAGGGTCGCACCAACGGGCCTTACGTACATTGCAATGGGCCATAACCCATGGGCTTTGCATATATCACATTAGTCACATAACATGGGTCTCAACTATAACAAGGTGGGCCTAATCATATGGGCCTCATATACATCAAAGTGGGCCTCAATATTGGGCCCATATACGTGTCAAGATAGGCCTAAATACATGGGCCCATATATACCAAAGTGGGCCTCAATAATGGGCCTTAAAATACATCAAGATGGGCCTAAACACATCAGCCCATATGCATCCAAGTAAGCCTCCATAATGGGCCTAAAAATACATCAAGATGGGCCTAAACACATCAGCCCATATGCATCTAAGTGGGCCTCATGTGAGGCCAGCCATAATGTTTATTTTCCTATCCAATCTATTGATAAGGTCACATGAGTGGGGGGCCCACCATAATATTTATTTTTCATCCACCTGTTGATGAGGTCACACAGACCTAGGGGCCCACTGTAATGTTTATTTGAAATCCAACCTATTCATAAGGCCACGGGACCAGGGCCCACCGTGATATTTATTTTCCATCAAACCTGTTTAAATGATCAGGTGGGCCAGGGCCCACTGTGATGTTCATTTTTCACTCAACCGTGAAAACGGTTGAGTCTCCAATCAACACTGTTTTCCTGTAACGTGGTCCAGTTGAGATTAGGATCTACCTCATTTTTAGGCTCATGCCTTAAAATGATCTGACAAAATAGATGGACGGTGTGGATGACATGCATACATCATGGTGGGGCCCATGGCAGGAGCCGTGGGTCCGCTTCATCGCCAAGACGCGGCCGAGCGCACAAGGCTGCGTCTCGGTCCAAGAAGAAGAACTCGGCCGCCGTTGTTTTTTTGTTTTTACTTTTTATTTTTTATTTTTTTATTGGGGCCCACCGAGATGTGATTCACAATCCAACCCACCCATTATGTGTGTCCCACCTGGCTGACGGTCCAGACCAAGTTTCAGCCACATGCAAAACTCAGGTAGGCCCCACCAAATGAATTTATACGTTTAGACATGTCTTCTCATGATTTTAGAGGGTGTGACCCACCTGAATTCCATATATGGCTGATTTTTGGGACGGACCCCTGTTAGAAGGGGGGCCCCACGATGGATGGTGTTGATGCTCGAAACGCATTATGGTGAGGTCCACAATTGGGCCGTGGGGGCCGCCCTTGGCGCCCGCCACTGGATAACAAAGGCAAGACTTTGCCGCTTCTTTTTTTTTGTGTTTTAGGCATCTCACCTGTGGGGCCCGCATCAGCAAGATCCAACCCATCCATTGCCTGGGCTCCACAAAATTAATGGTCCATATCAAATTTCAGGCGGGTCCAAGCTCCTAGTGGACCCCAGCAATCCTTTTTTCCCCCAGTTTCAACGGAAACAATAGTATTCTTAATGCCACGGCCCACCAAATGATTAGATCGGTCTTATTTTTCGGCTCAATGCCTACAATGATGCAAGAGTTGGGATGGACGGCCTGGATCATGCACAAACATCAAGGCGGGGCCTATATAGGCGGCCCACCCCAAAAACATTCCTCTCCTTTTCCTTTGCTTAAAGTGCACACCATGTCAGTACACACATCCCATATTAACCCAACCCGTCCAGCAGACGCTGGACGGCATGGATAGACACTCCAGGGTGGTGGGTCCCACATGCACGTGGTCCACTCATCAAGGTGGGTTCCACATGAACGTGGCCCACCGTAATATTTATGTTTTCCTTCCATTTGGGCCCGCTAATGGGCTGGATGGCATAGATCCAACCCATTCATCTGATGGGTCCCACATTTAAAAAAAATATGTGCTTCATAGTGAGTCACACTCATCCATTCATCACCATCACCATTCAAAGAAAGAGAGAAAGAGGGAGAGAGAAACGGTGATCATAGAGGGACCCCGCCACTATGGGCCCCTCATGAACATATTACACACATCAAAATGGGTCCCACCAATAAGTGGGCCCTTAAATCATGCAATCAATGGTAAAAATCAAAGTTTACCCACCTTATTGGCCTTTTCCTTGCTCCTTAAGCCTTCTTAGCTCCTTTGCTTGGGTTTTAACGGTGGTAGATGATGGATCAACGGTTGAGATGAGAGATGAGAGTGTAGGGGAAAGTGGGCCACACTTGGCTTGGGGAAGAGCTTGGACGTATGAAATTTTTGTTGCTTGGAGAGATTTGAGAAAAATGAGGGAGAGAGAGAAGTGATGGGAGATATGGATGGAAGGGATGGGTGGAGTTGTTGTAATAAATAGAGATGGGTTGAGTTAAAAAATGGGTAAAGGAGGGATGGTGAGTGGGGAGAGAGAGTGGACTTATGGTAAAGGAAGGAGTGGTCATGTGTACTTGTTGTTGGGTGAGGTGGCATGGAGGTATGGTGGTGTACTTGACTTGATTGATGGGACATCTCGTAGAGATTCCCTCGAGATTCGCAACGTGCGGCATTTCTTCGGAATGAATGCAGACTGACATCTTCCCACCTAGGTATCGGTTCGGTGCGTGAGTCGCGGCGTTAGAACCGCGGCGACGGCGCGATCGCTAGGATACAAGTTTCAGTTTGAGCCGACTTTGTATGCAGGACTCGGCTTAGGATCGCGCGCAACGATGGAAATGGGTTGAGGATTGCCGGAATTCTACCGGTAGGATTGCGGAAGCCTACGAAACGGTACGGACTAGGGTACGGGTCTTACAGAATTGTGCTTAGTAATTCGCTCAATTATTTGTTGGATTAGTTAAGGAGAATCATAGATTTGAATTGTGACGACCAGTCCTCGTGGGAACGATCTCGTAATACGTACTGTATCTACATCTGATTCGTATACTTGCGAGTTTAAAAATCATTTAAATAATGTTGGTTTAAATAAAACATCAAGTTTTTGGCGCCGTTGTCGGGGACTATTTCGATCCAAATTGGATTTACGACTCTTTCTTATCATAATTCATAGTCTTAGGATTTTACTGACTTTAGGAACTAACTTATTTCTTGTTCTGTAGGGTTCTGACATAACCTTCTAATTTGGTAACCTCTTTCTAAATTCTCTACTTTGTCTAATTTCTATTTTTAGAATTTGGATTTTGTTTCCTTTTTAGAAATTCTTCTAATTTTCACTTTAGATCCTTCTTTCAAGTACCTTTCTATTTTCTAGTTTTGAAAATTTTTTAGGAACTAACTTAGCTTGTTACTTCTAAGATTAGAAACTTTCCTTTTTAGCTTAGGATTTTTCTAGAATTATTTTAGGAAATTTAATTTGTTTTTGTTCTGTTTAAAGGAATTGAGGAAGGAAGTTGCTAAATAAGATTGTCTTCAAAAGGAGGAGCTCCTCAAATCTTTAGACATCCATCATCTCCTTTTCCGGGTTCTTCCTTCCAATTCTTGTTCACATAGTTTTATTTTTAGGAATTCATAAATTCTAGTTCTAGTTTTATTTTTCTTAGGTTGCATCTTAGTTTAGTTTCCGTATCTTTTTACATTGCAATAACATAGTTTATGCTAGGACGTAGATCTCTGAACGTAGAACTAGCACCTACTGATCCCGAAATAGAAAGAACATTTCATAGAAGAGAAAGGAACCTTCCAGTTGAAATGGCGAACGAGAATGAAGTTAAAGCGCTTAAGGATTATTCAGCCCCTGTCCAGTTTAATGCACCTTCTTGTATAGTGTAGCCAGCCACAACAGCAACACACTTTAAACTTAAACCAGGGGTCATACAATTGTTACCGTCCTTTTATGGTTTAGACAAGGAGGACCCATATCATCATGTGAAAGAATTCCTAGACATTTGTTCTACCTTTAAGTTCCAAACTTCTCAGACAATTTGATCCGTCTGCGCCTTTTTCCTTTTTCTTTGAAGGATAAGGCGAAAGCATGGTTGAATTCTCTAGAAGTTGGGTCGATCACTACATGGGATCACCTGTCTAAGAAGTTCTTAAACAAGTTCTTCCCAGTTCACAAAACTAATGCTCTCTGTAGAGAAATCACTAATTTCACACAAAAAGAGGGTGAACACTTTCATGAATGTTGAGAAAGATGGAAGGACTTGATCCTAAAATGTCCACACCGTGGCTTTGAGAAGTGGCAACAAGTTCAATACTTCTATGACGGTTTGACACCCCAAAACCGTCGCATGGTTGATGCCACCAGTGGAGGGTCATTCATGACCAAAAGTGATGTCGAAGCGTGGAACTTTTTTGAAATTCTCAGCAATGGGACTATTCAAATAAAGGTGATAGAAGTCCCCAACCACAAAAGAGAGGTGGTATATATGAGATAGGAGTCACGCCAGATCTCTATGCCAAGATTGATGGCCTAACAAAGAAGGTTGATGCTCTGATGCTGCATAATGGACCTCCACAAATAACTCAAGTCGAGGCATGTGCCATATGTTCTAGTCTTGCCCATCCTATGCAGTCTTGTCCATCTGATGCAGCATTCTCAGAACTTCTTTCTGAACAAGTACATGCAATGAACACTTTTCAAAGACTCGGGAATAATCCTTCCTCAGAAACTTACAACCCAGGTTAGGCTAGGCATCCAAATTTCTCTTGAGCAAAAGGACCACAACAAGGAGGACCATCTGGAAATCCTCCCATGCAACCTTACCCTCAAGCTGACAATCAACAACTTTAATAGTTTCCGCAATATCAACAAGTCCCCTCATAATTACGGAAACCATCTCTTGAAGAAACACTCAATCTTTTTATGCAGAGTTCTCTCCAATTCCAAAAAGACACCCAACAAACCTTACTAGCCAACCAGCAAAGCTTACATGCAAATGCGCAATCCATTGCCAAGCTGGAAGTACAATTGGGTCAACTAGCTACCGCATGGAATGAGAGAGAGAAAGGTAAGTTCCCTGGCCAACCTGTGGCTAATCCAAAGGGACAGTATGAGATTGGCTCTAATTCCATCCAAGAGCAATATCGTGAGCAAGCCAAATCGATCACTACCCTTAGGTTAGGCAAACAGATTGACAACAGAATAGAGATGCCTAGGGATGAATCAAATTCCAAAGCAGAAGATCAAGATGAAGCAGAGAGACACACTAATACATCCAAAGTTCAAAAGCTTTCTGACTCTCCAAGAGCCACTAATGTGACACCCTATGTGCCCAAAGCACTCTTTCCTCAACGTCTGGCACCAATAAAGAAAAGAAACAACTTTGATGAAATCTTGGATGTGTTTAAAAAAGTGCAAGTCAACATTCCGTTACTTGATGTCATCAAGCAAGTCCCTGCGTACGCTAAGTTTCTTAAAGATTTATGCACTCAAAAGCGTAAGCAGAATGTTCATAAAAAAGTCTTCCTTGCAGAGCAACTCAGCTCCATGATCTAACATAACACCCCTCCTAAATTTAGGGATCCAGAAGCTCCCACCATTTCTTACGTCATAGGAGATCATAAGATCGGGAAGACATTGCTTGATTTAGGGGCGAGCATCAATTTGTTAACATATTCGGTTTATGAGTAGCTAGGACTTGGTGAGTTGAAACCGACTAAAGTAACATTACAACTAGCTGATAGATCTGTCAAGGTGCCCCGGGGTGTTATTGAAGATGTGCTAATCTAGGTTGATAAGTTTTATTTTCCAGTGGATTTCATCGTTATAGATACTCAGCCTGTCCAGAATCCGATTAGTCAGATCCCGGTCATCTTGGGTCGTCCATTTTTGGCCACATCTAATACTATTATAAATTGCAGGAATGGAGTTTTGAAGTTGTCCTTTAGCAACATGAATATTAAACTCAATGTCTTTAATGCTGGACAACAATCCACAGATTTGGAAGACATATTTGAAGCAGACATGATCGAGAGTCTAGTGTAAAACTCCTTCCTTAAATCTTTTGAAGATCCACTTGAGACCTGCTTAGCATAATATGGCATGGATTTTGACATAGATAGTCCCATCCACGAAGTCAATGCACTGCTCGACTCTACTCCTATATTGGAGACTGAAAGATGGAGAGCGAAAGTAGAACCTCTTCATCCCTCTGAGTCTAAACCGAGCCTATCTATTGAGAAGTCACTTGCACTTGACCTTAAACAATTACCTACAGATCTCGAGTATACATTGTTAGGTCCCTCTGAGACTCTACCTGACATCACAGTTTCTAACTCTGAGAAGGCAAGGGAGAGCAGGTTGCTTAATGTTCTTAGAACATATAAGGCAGCAATTGAGTGGAAGATAGCGAAAATACAGGGAGTATGCCCCACTGTATGTATGGATCATGCTGCGGAAATATCACTTGAATTACAAAGGAAGCGTGATCCTAACATGGAAGAAGTCGTTCGAACAGAAGTCCTTAAATTATTAGTCAATAAAATCATTCACCTCATTTTAGATAGCACAGTTCATGGGAACTCACATTACTTGTCTGGGATTGGTTAATCAAGGTGTTGAGGTAATTTCTTTGGCGGACCCTGGTTATAAAGATTAGTTAATTCATGGTCCGTTCTTGTCTGGCTGAAGACGTTAAACTTAGCGCTCCTGGGAGGCAACCCAGCCTTTTGTTTTATTGTATTGCTTTTTCCTAGTTAGTTACTTCAATGTTTGTGGGTAACATTACTGCAAACCCTCACGAGACTACAACTCATCCACTAGGGGTAACCTAGGGGTTTAAAGGCTTGTTGCATACGCTAAATGCAATCGAGAGCACCTACGAAAGTGGTATAGGTAGGATCTTTTATGATTTTATTTTTTGTATTTTTCTGATTTCTCTCTTGTGCTGACTCACTTTTACGTTGATATTTTTTGGAAAGCCTCTTGATCTCCGTCCAGGTACTATCTTTCCCTCACTCCTCTTTTCTTTTCGTTGTCTCATGTGCATCGCATGTTTATTTCTGTTACATTGAGGACAATGTAGATTTTAGGTTGGGGGTGGGAGATTACCTAATCAGTATTCTCTTGATCTTGAGCAGAAATTGTGAAAATTTTTAAAATTTTTCTGGAATTTCTGATGAATTCAAAGTGATTTTGACGGACAGTCGAGAATATGGGTAACTTATGACTCTTGAATTCAGCCATCTGCTTGATTTCACAGTCAATTTTGAATTGATAATCTATGATTAGAAGTTGTAAACATTGATTGAGCCATGATTTCACATATCAGATCTCGCTTACACATTAAGTTTTCAGTTCGATATTAAATGGTAACTTGGTGATCATTAAACATGAAAGGAACTAGCCTAAAAATTTTGTTAGCATCAGTTTATAAAGAAGAAGTGAAAAGGTGAGTCGAATAATCTTCACCATAGGTTTGCTCCCTATAGATTAAGATTCGATCTCCCATGGTTTACATTAAAAAAGAGTTAGGTATACAACCTTTACCATAGGTTTGCTCCCTATAGGTGAGGACTTGATTCCCTTCCTTAACGTTATTGTTCATAAAAAAAATCAAAGGCTGATAGTATGATCTAAAAGGCAAGTGTTGGTTTCAGGTTTGGTTGTCATAAATTTTGTTGTTAATTACCAATGATATCATGAAATTGACAATTGGATCTCTTAATGATTATAAGCTGAGATTACACTGTACACTCATGGAACCAATGTTTAGAATTTTCTGATTAATGGATTAATATTTTGAATTTGATTATGAAGGTTACTGTGAGCTTGATTCCAGGAGAAAAATTCTACTCACCATTCATGAATCGTAGAATTCTCACATCTCAACTATTTGTTCACTAGTCACTCGGGTTTATAGGAATTATCTTTTATTTTTGAAATTATTTTTCGCATGTTTTGCTCGGGACTAGCAAAATGCTGGTTGGGGGTTGTGATGAGGGTCAAATATTGCATATTAGACCTCGATTATTGCCAAAATTTACATACATGATAAGGCTTAATGTGCTAATTTAATTGTGTTTTGTTGTAAGATGAAATAAAGAGCGTTGATTGAAAAAACGTATTAAAAGCATGGATTTAGGGCTTCGAAGTCACCAAAGAAAGGGACGGACTCCAGAGGACTAAGATTGAAGAATTTACACGCCAGGGATCCGAGGAAATCAAGCCGTTCACGTTAAAGAGGCCCAAAAGTCGTCCAAGATGCAAGATCACAGGGTTCCCGCCATCCGATTGGCTCGAAACTTCATACATGGCCTGGGGGCCATAAATTAACCGTACATATCAAAGTTCAGCCCTCAGATAACTATGGAAGTGCCCCAACGATCATATCAGCCCCTTGATTCATTAAGTGGGGCTCACCTGATGTTTGGAAGTGCTTCAACTTTGGTGTCAACCCTTTACACTAGATGCTACAAAAAATGGATGGATTGGATTTTACAAAAATATCGCAGTGGACCCCATCCAATCAGTGTGTGCACTGAGCGCACGTGTAGCCGCGCTACACCCAACCAGCGCACTTAGTCAAAGTCGGTTTGACCGACGTCTTCCACAAAAACGGAAGGTCCCTGTTTCGAAACAGCGTTCGCACCGCTGCTTTTTCGGTTGTTGTTGTGGACCCCACCTATTGTCCAAACGTACAATCCAAACCGTCCATTTTCTGTCTAAGGTCGATGTTACCAAGGTGTAGGTGATCGAATTTTAAAAGAACGCGCTTATGGAAATCTAACCGTTCAAAAGCAGGTTAAACGGTAGAGAAAGATAACGTGTGGGCCCCATCAAAAGAAGGATAAAATGGTGCATTCCTGACCGAAATCTCACCATCCATCCAATGGACGGAGTGGATTTCCCATTTAAGTGAAGGAGTGAGCCCCACCAGCTGTACAGCGGACGAGATCCGCAGCCTCTGTTACAGCGTTCGAAACCGACTGAGTTTTGGGGCTGTGGTGTGGTCTCGACGTTGATCTGATTGAAGATCCAATCCATCCATCGTGTGGGCCAATCAAAACCGTCCCAGGGGACGTTGATTCCATGGACAACATGCAAGGAAAATGAGATTTTGGAAGTCCCGAATTTGGCTGCGTAAAGTGGTTACGTGGCTGATGCTGCGCTAGAGCCTTTCGCCGACTTCAGTCGACCATCCAACCAACCTTACATGCCTATATAAAGCTGAAAAGGGCCAGAGCCGGGGGAGGACGCCAGGAAGAAAGATCCAGAGAGGGAGGGGAGTTTGGAAGAGAGAGAGAGAGAGAGTTTATTTTTATTTACTTTATTTTTATGTTTTTCCTAGCTTAATCATGTTTATGCTAGGCTAAATTCATTAGTTAGGACTGAGATGAAGCCCCTAATTTGAATAACTCTGGTTATATGTTGATTTTACCTTGATTCGATTGGTTTGTTTCTTTCTCTAGTGTGCTTGATTGATTTAAATTCTATACTTCTCCATCTATGAACTTGACCAGAGTTTATACATAGATGTTGTTTGGATGCTTATTCTAGGTGCTTGTGTCTGAACATGAACAGGTTTCCTATAGAGGAAGAAACAGGGTGCTTTAATGAATTATACATTCTATGTGTCCGACCAATGACATGGGATGTGTTATTCAGTGCATTGCTTTAGGAGATTAGACATTTTGTATGCCCAACTAAGGACACAGATTGTGCTTTCTTTATATAAGTTGCATCAATCTAGATTAGGGTGAATCAACAGATAAAACAAGGGATAAGATAATTAGGGGTGGATTCGAAAGTCCTAATGCTCTCTCTGATTGAATTTTCTTCCATGTTTTCAATTATTTTTCATAGAATTGTGCTTAATAATTTGCTCCATTATTTGTTGGATTAGTTAAGGAGAATCATAGATTTGAATTGTGATGACCAGTCCTCGTGGGAACGATCTCGTAATACGTACTGTATCTACATCTGATTCATATACTTGCGAGTTTAAAAATCATTTAAATCAAGTTGGTTTGAATAAAACATCACGCAGCGGGAGAATTCTCATTTTCGAGAAACGGCGGGTCAGTGTCTGGTCTGACCACGCATGCCATTCAGTGTGCTGCTGGTGCACACGTACCGTGTGCACACTCTAAATCTAGAGGTGGGGTCCACCAACTCCTTTCCAAATCTACTTCATCCATTGAGTTCTAGAAGCTCCACCAACGGATCTTGGCCGTTGATCAGACTGATCTAAGGTCTAGGTGGGCCATACGGGTCGATTCCTAGCTCTAACGGTGGATTCTCGTCGATCTAATGGTCAGATTGTTCTGAAATTGAATGTCAACGACTAAAATAGTCCATGGAGTTTACCAGATGATTGGGTCCACATGTTGTAGGGACATGGTGGTGGAAACCACAGTCACTTCTGGTTTCTGAATGTTTCTTCACGTTGTTGTTCAAAATAGGTGGGGTCCACCTGTGATGATCTTTCAGAGAATCCATGCCATTCACCACTTTTGTATCGCTATGTTAGGTCACGGGGTCAATTATGAGATGATTTGGTTAGTCGAGTAAGTCGTACGGTGTGTCCAATAGTAATTAACACTCATCGTTAAACCCCATGCACGAGAGACGTAGCTTGCTGTGAAAATTTGAATGAATTGAGTTATTTTGTATGAAGTGCACTTTACTACTTGTAGTTGTACGATCTGCTCTGTTCATTGTGTTTAACATGCCCTGCTAGGATTAAGGTCCAAAAATGGGGCAGATCTGCTGATCGGGTGGGCCATACTATTTGATCAAGCATCAGTGATGGCATGTAGTGGCATTCACTATTTACGAACTCGCCATCCATTTCTGAACCGGCATCCGATGCCCATTATGTCGAAATGTGTCATCCGAATGTCTTGCAATTTGGCGAACATGCATCATTTTTCGTGCTCTTTCTTGTGATCTAGTATGGGTCCCGATCTCTCGAGGATGAATAAGATATCCTTTTAATGGCTAATATACTTCAAAATTCTAAAATAATATTTGTACACCTCTAATCAACAAGTTACCGGGCAGTTTGGACTTAGAACCTAAGATCTTCATGATGATTGGTTTACCGTGATGTTCCTGTGGCCCGTTTGGCGGATTCGAATATGACTGGGGGTCAGATGACTAACTAAAAATAAGTGAACTTGATGGTTAGCACTCTTACTATGTATGTAGGTGGGTATACGGTCAGGTTCGTAAATGGATAATATGTAAAGCGGGTTTCAGGAGGATTGGGGATAAAACATGTGTATCGTCGGATTAAAGTGTCTTATTCACATGTATATGTTTCTCAGATTGTAATTCTAATGGTGGGTTAAACATATTCATATGGTGTGAACAAGATGAACGGATCAAAATCTTGGTCTGATAAGTGTACGGATGGATGTAGGATTAGGTTGACTAGATTGGTACCGTACACGTATATATAATAGGTTAAATTTATGGTAACACTCGAGAACTTTCAATACTCGGGTATTGAAAAGTTCGGGGTGTTACACAAACGGTCAAATAGAGCGTTGAGAATGTGACCACAACACAATAATTTATCTTCAACTGGCTTGTTCATGGCTACAACTTGTTTGACGATGTTGTTTTCAGTAGTTTCAGCTAGTGGCTGTAGGTTATGATCGTAGTAGATTTTTAGTGTCGTCAAAAGAAATTTCAACTTGTACTGCCATCTGGTGATTTATTTATTTTACATATGCACACACACCCCACATACTCCGTAGTGGGATTTCACCACCTATGGATACTCAAACCCTTGACCAGGTATTGAAACTCCTGAGAGTCTACCACCCGAGCAAAGAGTAAGGATCCCATCTGGTGAAGTTGTTATTGTCGAACCGGTCGATTCAAATCAGATCTTGATTCATTAGCTTGATTGACGTAATGCTTTCAGTATCCATGTTCCAAATATAACTCCTTAAGATTGTTAAAAAATATTCAAAAATGATAAATTGGATATTAAAATATTGAAAATGGATTCAATCAGGCTGAAACACATATTAAATACGATGTTCTTAAAGAGTTATTTGCCCCCTCTAATCTAAGATCGTTGATGGGCTACGTGACAAATCTCTTCCTCGACATGACAAGCCTAATAAGTTTTGCATGCATCAATCATGAAAAAACTCATGTAGGAACTCATTTAACATAATCTTTTTTGGCAGATTTTGATTTATAGTCCTAACTTGTTGGGAAATAGTAGGAAAAAGTTTTCACCTAGTTTATAAAGCTCACTGAGTCAGGGTTCTAATTTGACTTACTGACTTGGATTCTAAGTTAACTAACTGAGTCATGAGTTGAACCATCTGGTGAAATGTGTTTGGAGCTAGAGAGAAGATGAGACTTGTTTGCTTATATGATTGTTGGAAAACTATCTATTTATAATTGTTTTCTGACTGTTGGAAAATTAGCCATTTATTGGTGCATGGTCATAACCACTACATGTTCGTGAGGGAGCAACCACTCTTACAACACGTGCAAAGTGAAAAGCGCACCAACTAAAACTACATTGCCCTCACTCGCTCTAGTGCGGACCGCATTGGAGCACGCATGCCTCCATGCTTCCTCAGGTTTACCCAACTAGTAAACTACACCATACCCCACTTAGATCTTCTTTTCTTTCCTCTTTCCCAAACAATATGGGACATGAAAAATAATTTTCACCATTTAAAAAACCTTATTTTATTTTTAAAAAATAATTCTTTTTTATATCTTATTAAAACCAAATATAACACATGCACCTACATGTTGCCTTCCCTTTTCCCTCCATCCACATTCTTTTATCCCTCAACTCTCCTTGAGTCTCACCTTTCCTCTCCGTATGTCTAAGGACCACGCCTCCTAGTGTCATCCTAATACACTGCATAAGATATTAATGTCTCACCAGTAAATGGTCTTGATCATGGTTTTTAGACTCGAACTTGGTAGGATTCGATCTCATTTATGTCATGCCCTGAAATTCGGATACTCGAGTAGGGTATTCGGGACCCGAATCCCAAGTTCATGAATTTTAATAGATTGATATTCATTACAATACACATAATTCGATCAAATTTAATAGATATTTAGAGTAATTTAAAAGGAAAATATTATTGAATAATATAATGTT
Organism: Magnolia changhungtana; assembly: GCA_030180095.1. Lineage (NCBI taxonomy): Eukaryota > Viridiplantae > Streptophyta > Magnoliopsida > Magnoliales > Magnoliaceae > Magnolia > Magnolia changhungtana. Next base: position 16,591,581 of record JASAUF010000667.1, on the reverse strand, counting down.
TAATAAATTCAACTCTCTTAATAGGTTTTTTTTTTCTGCATTGAAGTTTGAAATTCAAACTAAACCTAATTTGCTGAAAAAAGAAAAACTAATAGTAGAGGCCCGCCTGCTCGCAGTATTTCAGTTTTGTATCTATGAATTTTTTTTTTTGTAGTATAGTGAGCATAACAACCCAATAGAATCATTTCTTACCCAAAATTTAAAATATTAAGATTATATCAAATTTTTATAAACAAGAGAGAAAAATATAACATAGATAATAAAAGAACATGAATTTAAGCACTATAATCGTAAATATGTTATGCACGTGATACTTTTCATGAATTCTCATAAACAATATCCGTCATCTCTTATAACACTGTACCCAAGTAGATGGTCACATTGCATTAACTCCCACGCATCGTTACTTCGTGGTGAGGGACCCACATATTCACTAGCTAGTCAGACTACTGCTCCATTTGTACCTCTAATGTATGTCTGCGCACAATTCTACGCACATGCTATACACAAATGAAACTTTAAAGGATCCAATGGATTATAGGGTCTTTCACCTAAGCGACATAATCGCCCTACTTGCTGGCTTTAGAGTTTTCCAACCAATAGATATAATCGCCTTACTTAATAGCTTTATGATCTTCCACCCAAGGGACACAGTCGCCCTACTTATTTACATTACACTCAATATATCAATCTCGATGCTCAGTGAATATTAGACATGAATGTAAGACAAATCATCACTTTACAATTGAAAATTCTTAATATCAACATAAAGCTACCATAGATTTATTCTTATGTCTTTGCTAATCTTAAAATAATATTCCCAATTTACTAGAAAAATTAATAATTACTTGATTTTATTCTCAAAATATAAATTTTTATTTCTAATTAATAATTTTAAATATAATTTTGTTGAAACTATAATAATTAAATTTCTTAAATACATTTAAATATATATATATATATTATTAAAATTAAAAACTTCTAAATTTTGATAATGTATTAGAAAAAACTTATTTTAAATTCTAACTTTAATTAAATCAAAATTTTCACTTAAATCATATTTTTCATATTAACCTATAAAATTATTAATTTTATTTTTATTTATTAAATTCTAATATTTAAAATTTATTTAAGTTATAATATAAATTTTAAAAATAAAATTTCTGATTATTCTAATATCAAATCAAATTTATATAAACAAATATTCTTACAATTAAGGAATTAATTCATATTTGAATTTAACTTTTTGTGAAATTGATTTAAATCAATCAATTATATTCCAACAAATTTATTAAATAAATTCTAAAGCTTATGAATTCAATTAGTTTAATAACAATATTTATTTAAATTATTAATTTTTAAAAGTTTAGAATTAAAAATTAATTTTTAATTTAAAATTTAAATCAAATTATGTTTTCAATAATTTATTGATTGAGTTATATTATATTATAAGATAAATAAGATTCTTTAAAAAAAATAATTTGAATATTAAATTAGAATTATACTCCAAATCAAACCAATTTAATTTAATAATTATTTTAAGGTATATTTCAAAATTTTAATAATTAAGCTAAATAATTAAATAAATCTTAACTGAACAAATAAATAAATCAAATCAATAAATATATAAGTAATCTGAAACTAATTTAAGAAGTATTATTGTTAAATTTTAGAATAAGAAGACATAAACAATAAATCGAAAAATTCAAACTTTAGGTTGAGAACATTGACAAAAAACTTCAAGAAGGTTTTTTTTTTTTTTTTTTTTTTTTTTTTTCACGTTATACTACTCGAACCCACACCTATGGCCATATTTATAATAGATGGGTCCCATCGTACATAGAGTTGGACATCGGACCGAGTCGGATCGGATTGGGTCCAACTCGATCCAATCCGAAATCTACCTGAGCTAATCCGAACTTGATTCGATCCGGGACCGAGTCCGGGACATGTACTCGAACCGATTCAATGCACGGTTGGCCTGACTCGAACCGAGTCTGACTCGGTTAGGGAAACCGATTCGGATCGGGTTAGATTTATGGATCAAACTATGAGGTATATGTAGGGGTGCACACGGTTCGGTTCGGTCCGGTTCCGGGGTGAAATCGGAACCGAACCACTCCTTACGGTTCTAGGATTTTCGGAACCAAAACCGTACCGTTAGCACCCTAGAACCGAACCGGAATCAGACCGTAAAAACCGTTTCGGTTCCATGGTTCTGGGCTTTTTATAATCCAGCCCAATTGCATGTTCTATTTTATAATTTAACCCATGTCCATTCGCGTTATGATCCATTTGATGAATGGTTTAGATACTGTATATGGTGTGAAAAAATATATTTACGAAAACAATCAAAAAGTACATTGTAAACCATAAATCATGAGTCAAATATAAAACTAAAATATATTGTAAACTCACGGTTCTAGGTTCGGTTCCACGGTTCGGTTCCATGTTCGGTTCCATTGTTCGGATTCACGGTTCAGATCCACAGTTTGGTTTGGTTCTACATACCCCCAAATCGGAACCAAATCAAACTAAATGGCTCTTTAATTTTTGAAACTGGAACTGGAACCGATGCACTCTAGAACCGGACCAAACCGGACCATTTGGTCGGTTCCGGTTCGGTTCCACGGATCTACCAGTTCGATGTGCACCCCTAGGTATATGTTATATCCAAACCGTCCATCCATTTGTAGAGTTTGTCTTAAGACTTGAGCTAAAAAATAAGACAGATCTAAAGATCAGTTGGCCCACAATGCAAAAAACTGTGGGGATTGAATGTTTACCATTGAAATCCTTTTGGAGATCATAGAAGTTTCGGATTAATATGAAATTTGTTTTTCCTCTTTATCCATGTATTTTTTACCTTAATAACGGATTAGATGGAAAATAAACGTTATGGTGGGCCCTATAAATTTTTTAACGGTGAAAATCATTGTTCTCGCTGCTCTTTGTGGTGTGGTCCAGTCGATCTTTGGATATGTTTTATATATATATATATATATATATATATATATATATATATATATATATATATATATATATATATATATATATATATAAAGGCCTGTCACTGCTCTTCTTTACAGGACACGTATTTAAACCAGCGTGCTGGGCACGAAATAGATATTTAGAGTAATTTAAAAGGAAAATATTATTAATAATATAATGTTTACTAAATTCAACTCTCTTAATAGGTATTTTTTTCTGCATTGAAGTTTGAAATTCAAACTAAACCTAATTTGCTGAAAAAAGAAAAACTAATAGTAGAGGCCCGCCTGCTCGCAGTATTCCAGTTTTGTATCTATGATTTTTTTTTTTGTAGTATAGTGAGCATAACAACCCAGTAGAATCATTTCTTACCCAAAATTTAAAATATTAATATTATATCAAAATTTTATAAACAAGAGAGAAAAATATAACATAGATAATAAAAGAACATGAATTTAAGCACTATAATCGTAAATATGTTATGCACGTGATACTTTTCATGAATTCTCATAAACAATATCCGTCATCTCTTATAACACTGTACCCAAGTAGATGGTCACATTGCATTAACTCCCACGCATCGTTACTTCGTGGTGAGGGACCCACATATTCACTAGCTAGTCAGACTACCGCTCCATTTGTACCTCTAATGTATGTCTGCGCATAATTCTACGCACATGCTATACACAAATGAAACTTTAAAGGATCCAATGGATTATAGGGTCTTTCACCTAAGCGACATAATCGCCCTACTTGCTGGCTTTAGAGTTTTCCAACCAATAGATACAATCGCCTTACTTAATAGCTTTATGATCTTCCACCCAAGGGACACAGTCGCCCTACTTATTTACATTACACTCAATATATCAATCTCGATGCTCAGTGAATATTAGACATGAATGTAAGACAAATCATCACTTTACAATTGAAAATTCTTAATATCAACATAAAGCTACCATAGATTTATTCTTATGTCTTTGCTAATCTTAAAATAATATTCCCAATTTACTAGAAAAATTAATAATTACTTGATTTTATTCTCAAAATATAAATTTTTATTTCTAATTAATAATTTTAAATATAATTTTGTTGAAACTATAATAATTAAATTTCTTAAATACATTTAAATATATATATATATATTATTAAAATTAAAAACTTCTAAATTTTGATAATGTATTAGAAAAAACTTATTTTAAATTCTAACTTTAATTAAATCAAAATTTTCACTTAAATCATATTTTTCATATTAACCTATAAAATTATTAATTTTATTTTTATTTATTAAATTCTAATATTTAAAATTTATTTAAGTTATAATATAAATTTTAAAAATAAAATTTCTGATTATTCTAATATCAAATCAAATTTATATAAACAAATATTCTTACAATTAAGGAATTAATTCATATTTGAATTTAACTTTTTGTGAAATTGATTTAAATCAATCAATTATATTCCAACAAATTTATTAAATAAATTCTAAAGCTTATGAATTCAATTAGTTTAATAACAATATTTATTTAAATTATTAATTTTTAAAAGTTTAGAATTAAAAATTAATTTTTAATTTAAAATTTAAATCAAATTATGTTTTCAATAATTTATTGATTGAGTTATATTATATTATAAGATAAATAAGATTCTTTAAAAAAAATAATTTGAATATTAAATTAGAATTATACTCCAAATCAAACCAATTTAATTTAATAATTATTTTAAGGTATATTTCAAAATTTTAATAATTAAGCTAAATAATTAAATAAATCTTAACTGAACAAATAAATAAATCAAATCAATAAATATATAAGTAATCTGAAACTAATTTAAGAAGTATTATTGTTAAATTTTAGAATAAGAAGACATAAACAATAAATCGAAAAATTCAAACTTTAGGTTGAGAACATTGACAAAAAACTTCAAGAAGGTTTTTTTTTTTTTTTTTTTTTTTTTCACGTTATACTTCTCGAACCCACACCTATGGCCATATTTATAATAGATGGGTCCCATCGTACATAGAGTTGGACATCGGACCGAGTCGGATCGGATTGGGTCCAACTCGATCCAATCCGAAATCTACCTGAGCTAATCCGAACTCGATTCGATCAGGGACCGAGTCCGGGACATGTACTCGAACCGATTCGATGCACGGTTGGCCTGACTCGAACCGAGTCTGACTCGGTTAGGGAAACCGATTCGGAACGGGTTAGATTTATGGATCAAACTATGAGGTATATGTAGGGGTGCACACGGTTCGATTTGGTCCGGTTCCGGGGTGAAACCGGAACCGAACCACTCCTTACGGTTCTAGGATTTTCGGAACCGAAACCGGACCGTTAGCACCCTAGAACCAAACCGGAACTGGACCGTAAAAACCGTTTCGGTTCCATAGTTCTGGGCTTTTTATAATCCAGCCCAATTGCATGTTCTATTTTATAATTTAACCCATGTCCATTCGCGTTATGATCCATTTGATGAATGGTTTAGATACTGTATATGGTGTGAAAAAATATATTTACGAAAACAATCAAAAAGTACATTGTAAACCATAAATCATGAGTCAAATATAAAACTAAAATATATTGTAAACTCACGGTTCTAGGTTCGGTTCCACCTGCCTCGGTTCCATGTTCTGCCCACCGTTCGATTCACGCTTCGATCCACAGCTTTGGTTTGGTTCTACATACCCCCAAATCGAACCAAATCGAACTAAATGGCTCTTTAATTTTTGAAACTGAACCGAATCGATGCACTCTAGAATCGGACCAAACCGGACCATTTGGTCGGTTCCGGTTCGGTTCCACGGATCTACCAGTTCGATGTGCACCCCTAGGTATATGTTATATCCAAACCGTCCATCCATTTGTAGAGTTTGTCTTAAGACTTGAGCTAAAAAATAAGACAGATCTAAAGATCAGTTGGCCCACAATGCAAAAAACTGTGGGGATTGAATGTTTACCATTGAAATCCTTTTGGAGATCATAGAAGTTTCGGATTAATATGAAATTTGTTTTTCCTCTTTATCCATGTATTTTTTACCTTAATAACGGATTAGATGGAAAATAAACGTTATGGTGGGCCCTATAAATTTTTTAACGGTGAAAATCATTGTTCTCGTTGCTCTTTGTGGTGTGGTCCAGTCGATCTTTGGATATGTTATATATATATATATATATATATATATATATATATATATATATATATATATATATATAAAGGCCTGTCACTGCTCTTCTTTCTAGGACACGTATTTAAAACAGCGTGCTGGACACGAAATGGATACAAGCTATGGCCTGTGACGCGAATTAGATTATGAGAGGTTGAGTTGGCGTTCTGCGGGCCCCACTATGATGTAGGCATTATATCCACACCGTTCATCCATTTTTAGATATCATTTTAGGGTATGAACCAAAGAATGAAGTAAATAAAAATTTGTAGTCGACCACACTAAAGAAAACAGTGGGGAGAGGGATTTCCACCATTGAAATTATTCTAAGGTCCATCGTAATGTTTATTTGAAATCCAACCTCTTAAAAAGTTTTAAAAAAAGTTTTTTTTTTTTTAAAAAAAAAAAAAAAACGTGAAATAAGGAAAACACAAATATCAACTTGATCTAAAACTTTTGTGGCCCTTAGAAATTTTCAATGGTGGGCTTCACTGTCCCACCGTTTTCTGTGTTGAGGTCCACTGGAGCTTTGGATTTAACTGGTTCTTTGGATATTGCCCTAATATGATCTCTCCAAATGAATGGAAGGTGTGGATACAAAACATACAACATGGTGGGGCCCACGGAACTTGTTGACGTAACTTCAGTAGTTAGTCTCGCTATTACTGACGTGTTGTGCACGCAAGTGGTTGACGTGCACAACGCGTCTGTCACGCCCTGAACTCGGAAATCGGGCTCACAAAATTCTCGATCGCCGAATCCGGCGCCGACAACTTTCGTAGTACCCCATTCTCGGCTCCCGTCACCCATACACCAGGTTCCGATCCTGGGATGCTACAAGGAGGATTTCTAATCATCAATTTAATTTGTAATGAGCATAACTATAAGCATAACCCACGAACAATAACCACAATAACACCATCACAAAATCCACTATGATAAAAAACTTTGAGTATAAGGCGTATGAAAGGGAAATACAATATAATGAGAGTTAAAAAAAACTCCAAAAGCTTGGCTATACACTCCAACCGCGGCGAGACTATGGCCACGTCTTGGCGTCACCTGCATGCATCAATCGTGCAAAAGCTTATAAAAAGCTTAGAGAGTGGTGTAAGTGTGTGCGCAATATGAGCGTGCTCAGAATGCAAGGTCAGAGTAAAACAGAGTCATGCTGATGGGTATATGAATGCAATCAGCCGTACCAAGGCTATGCGGTGCAGAATATAAATGTCGTTGGCTATATCAAGGCTATGCGATGCATAATGCAAGTCAAGCATGCTAATCCACATCCACATATCAATGTAGCTCCTCACTAGAGCATCAAATCAGTACGGTTCTTAGTCTGGATAATCACCGGGGTCTAGTATACTCTATGCCAGCTTGTCGCCCCTATCTGAATGCACAACTGGGAGAGTGGAAGAGACTTCTCTATCCGCCTGCCAATATCGGGCCCGACTTGTCGATAGCGGACCCATTCCTCAAGCTGGTCAAACTTAACCTAGAAATTACCCCATTACTCAGGCGGGTAAGGTCACACCCCTTTCTAACTGACCATGACACAGTGGGAGACGCGGCCTACTGGTATACGGCCCTCGCACGCTCGTGTATCCACTCGGTCTCGACGTTGGAGTTATCTTCTGGTACCATCGGGTTCAGAAATTTTCAACCAGAGACATCTATGACACCCCGATTCTAGAAATAGTATTTCCGGTATCCAATTCGGCCACCCACGATGTGTCTATGGAGGTTATGACTCTGATGTCGCTAGGGTATATAATAATCACAAGCACACAAATGCAAGTTTATGAATCACACTACCAGTCATGCAACAGCCATGCGCGTACTACGCGCTCATGTAGGGCAAGTCCGCTTATCAGGGAACCTATAAATAATCTGCCCGAGGGCATATGCTATGATCAGTCACTCCTCATATCAAGCATATATATGACACGTATGATCATGAATCATGGATCTATATTAAACATGTTATATAGTAATGGACTCCATTCATAACGAAGATGAGCCTAGACAGCTTACATGCTACAAGTATGGGCTTATCAATGGGCCATAGGGAGAGTGACAATGCGGACATTTAACCAGCATCATCCATACAATATGGACGTCAAACCATCATTGCTCCCAGGGCACGACCCATTATAAACATCATTATATGCACCACGGAGGAATCACACATTGCAATGGACCTAAATACATCCCATTAGGCCTTAAGTACATTAAATGGGCCGTATCACATGGGCCTTATGTTCATCAAGTGGGCCCTATCAATGAGCCGCACCAATGGGCCTTATGTACATTGCAATTAGAGCTGGGCATCGGACCGAGTCGACTCAGATTTGACCCAACCCGACCAGGTCCGGATTTTACGTGGCACAACCCGAACTCGGACAGAACCGGAACCGAGTCTGAGTCAGGTGACTCGGTCAGACCCGAACATGTGCTGGTCTGAACAGATCCGAGTCCGACTCAGTCAGGAAAACCGAGTCGGATCGGATTTGGCAACGTCCGAATCTTTTTTTTTTTCAACGGTGTGGAAACATTATTCTTAGTTTTTCCTATGATGCAATCTACTTAATTATTAAATATACTTAAAATTTATTATCAACCCCTAAAATGATCTGAAAAAACTGATGGACGGTGTGGATAAATAAAAAAAAATTCAAGAGAGGCCCCACATAATTTATCCAGTAAAATGAAAACGTACAGCAACATAGCTTCGTGAAGAAGCTTTACACTAGCATGGGAAGCGGATTGCGTACAACAACATAGCTTCATGAAGAAGCTTTAAACTCTGTGGATCTATCGTGATTTATCTGTTTGATCTACACTGCCTATCCATTTTAAAAGTTAATTTCATTTCCACATATCAAAAATAAAATATATCTAAAGATCAAATAGACCACACCACAGGAAATAATGTGAATTGAGTGCCTACCATTGAAAATTTCTGGGGGGCCACCAAAGTTTTGGATCAAGCTGATATTTTTTCTTTACCTCCGTCCAAGTCTTTTTTATCCTATGAACATGTTGGATGACATATAAATATCACCGTGGGCACTAGAAATATTTCAACAGTCGAAATTATTATTCCCACTGTTTCCAGTGGTATGGTTCACTTGAGCTTTGTATATGCTTTAATTTTAGGCTCAACGTATAAAATAAGCTGAAACAGCGTATGAACGGATTGGATAAACCGCATGCATTCAAGGTGAGCCCAACTGAGTTTACTCGGTACAATAAAGCCTACGGAGTACCCAGTATGCAATCCCATGTAGCTTCTTGGAGAAGCTTTGAAATTCATGTAGCTTCTTGGAGAAGCTTTGAAATTTCAAAGTAAGTAGCTGGCACCAGCTATAGCTCTAGGCACGTGTCAGGCGAAAATAGCACTGATGCTCCTCGAGCTCCGCGTTGTGAGGACGGTTCGGACGCGGATTTCCTTCCAGCGCAAGTATGTTGGGTGGGCCCATGGCGATGTATGATAGAAATTCATTTCGTACATCGGTTTTGAGAGCTCATTTTAAAGCGTGGGACCAAAAATTAGATGGATGCAAAAATCAAGTGGGTCACAACAGAGGGAAAATTGGGGAAAGAAATTCCCACCGTTGAAGCCTTCCTGGACTCCATCTCAATGTTTATATGCTATCCAAACCGTTTATAATGTCATTCCGAATGAGATGAAGTGAAAACACTAAAAATATAACTTGATATAGAACTTTTATGGCCAAACATACCTGAAGGTGTCTGAGCCACTGCCAATCGCTGCTTCCTGAGGCGTAGATCGTCCAACAATTTTAGTGTGAAATCAGTTTTTCTTGACATGTTCAACTTTCATCAAAGATGGATACTAAAATCTCCTTTTGCTATGCGATTTGAGCTCAGAAAATTCCTATGGTTTGACGACCTTGCAAAACTCTCTCTCTCTCTCTCTCTCTCTCTCTCTCTCTCTCTCGGGCGGGAGAGTTTTGTGGAAAAAATCTCTCTCTCGGGTGGGAGAGTTTTGGGGAAAAAATCTCTCTTAGGCGGAAAAAAATCTCTCTCAAGTTTTTTTATATATATATATATTCTATATAATATATATATATATATATACACGGGTTGGGTCAGGTCTGTTCGGGTCGGATCCTATCGGGTCGGGTCGGGTTGGAACACGTTCTATCCGGAACAGATCCGAAAATATTTCGGATTTGGTTTCTGCTACTCGATCCTGCCGGATCTTGACCGTCGGTTCTGTTCGAATCGGGTCTGATCGGGTTGGATCTAGCGGATCGGGTATGAAATGCCCACCTCTAATTGCAATGGGCCATAACCCATGGGCCTTGCATACATCACAATGAGCCTTATACAAATCAAGGTGGGCCTCAACGATGGGCCTCAACAATGGGCCTTATATAAATCAAGGTGGGCCTCAACAATGGGCCTTATACAAATCAAGGTAGGCCTCAACAATGGGCCTTATACAAATCAAGGTGGGCCTCAACAACGGGCCACGTGTATATCAAGTGGGCCACACCCAAATATAAGTGGTGATAAGGATTTCTACCATGGGTCTCATCTGGGGCACACCATAATGTTTATTTTCCATCCAGCCTGCTGATGAGGTCACACGGACCAGGGTCCACCATAATGTTTATTTGCACCCCAACCTGTTGGTGAGGTCACACGGACCAGGGGCCCACCGTGTTGTTCGTTTTCCACCTAGCCCGTTGATGAGGTCACACGGAAAGGGATGAAGCGTAAAAACAAATATCATATCTGATCCAAAACTTTTGCAACCCAAAAGGGTTTCAATATCCGACGTCCAATCCAACTATTTCCTGCGACGTGGGCCACCTGAGATCTAAATACGACTGATTTTAGGGGTGGCCCATCAAAATGCACGGTGGTGATGTTCACACACATCACGGTGGAGCCCACGGCTGGGACCGTGGGTCCTTGCCTCTTCCGTCCACGCGGCAGTGGCTTGCAGCAGCAGATGCTGCTGCTGTTGCTTAATATATTATTATTTTTTTTAAAAGAAAATTCATTTTTTAAAGGAATTTCCTAGGTGGGGCCCACATCTGGTGAATCTGACCCAGCCATTGCATTCCATGGCTCAAGACCGACAAAACAAGCCCAATATTGGGTATGTTTCGGTGTGTAGAATCATCAGGTGAGTTTTAATGGTAATACCACTATTTACTATGGTATGGCCCGCTTGATTATCGGATTGGCCCCATTTTTCGGCTCAACGCCTAAAATGGGCTGGGAAACGGGATAGACGACGTGAATTAACTTTATTCATCAAGGTGGGGCCTGCATGAGCAGCCCACCCCAAAACTTTTAAAAAGGCTATATATATATTGTTAACTATTAGTACACGCCCATGTCAGTACAGGCACTCCACGTTAGCTATCCCTACGTCCAGCATCCACAGACGTTGGATGGCATGGATGATCACAGGCATTATGGTGGGTCCCACATGAACGTGGCCCACCTGTTTGGATCACCTGATGTTTGTGTTTTTCCCTCCGTCCGGGCCCACCAATGGGTTAAATGGTGTAGATCAACACATCCATCAAATGGGTCCCACGAGGGTGGATGGTGCGGATAGATCACATACTTCATGATGGGGGTCTACATAGGTGGACCACACGGCCACATCATTAAAGAAAACAAAGAAAGAGAGAGAAAGAAAGACAAGAAGGACAGTGAAGGAGGGGCCCCGCCACTATGGGCCCCACATGATATAACTCATACATCAAAATGGGTCCCACCAACAAGTGGGCCCTAAAAAAATAAGAATTTAACGGTGGATCACCCACCTATCGGCCTTCTCCTTAGTCCCTTAGCCTCCTTAGCTCCTTCTCTTTTGATGGAGGTTGATAGGGTTTTGATGGTGGGGATGAGAGATGAGAGGGTGAGCCACACTTGTTGTTTGGGAGAGGGAGCTTGGACGTGGGATGTTGCTTGGGAGAATTTTTTTTTTTAGAAATGAGGGAGAGAGAGAAGTGATGGGATGATAAGGATGGATGATGGGTTGAGTGATGGGTTGTAAGAAAGGAATAGGTGGAGAGAGAGAGTTGACTTTGGAAATGGGAAGGGATGGGTGGTTGTACTTGGGTATGGCTTGTACTTGACATGAGTGATTGATTGATTAATGGGACATGTTGTAGAGATTCCCTTGAAATTCGCAATGCGCGACATTTTTTTCGAATTGAACGCGGCCCCACATCTTATAACCTGGGTATTGGATCAGTGCGCGAGTCGCGGTGTTAGAACTGTGGCGACGATGTAAGCGCTAAGATACAAGTTTTGGTTCTAGCCAACTTCGGTATGCGGGACCAGGCTTAGGATCACACGCGAACGTCGGATACGGGTTGAGAGTTGCCGGAATTCGACCAAGAGAACCGCGGAAGCCTACGGAATGGTACGAATTAGGACACGGGTCTTACACGTCTCTTAGTAAACTTTGTTGGGTCCCACCGTGCATGCATGTGGTTTATCCACGCCGTCCATTCATTTTTTCAGATCATTTTAGTGGTTGAACCCAGAATTGATGCATATCCAAAGCTCAAGTGGACCATACCACAGGAAAAAGTAGAAGTATTGATTTCCACCGTTAAATCACTTCGGATCGGATCAGATTGGTCTGGATCGGATCCATTCGGTTCGGATCGGTTCGAATTCACCATGATCCGACCTCGATTCGATAAACGATCGGATCTGACTAATCCAAGTCGAACTGCACCGATCCAAGCCTTCAGTTCAGTTTGGATCAAGTCAGATCGGATAGGATCGGGTCGGATCCACTGGATCGGACCAGAAATGCCCAGCTCTAATCGTACACACATAATTAAAATGACCAAAACACATATTAAATACATACATTTTAAAAGCACTTAAATGTATCTTTAAATGACATCTCTCGTGATAAAACATTTATTCCCTCATTAATCATAATAATGGACCTGCGTGTGTATGATGTGATGATTGTGGTGCTTAGCAACGTATGTATATAGTGTTCATGTGTGGGCAATGTATATATAGGTATACACATAAAATCATTGATGTACAACGGTCGATGATTGATCAGATGGATGGTTAATGGATCAAATGGGTGGAAGAATTTAGGTAACAGATGGATTTTGACGTTTTATAGGCAACGATGGTTTTGCGTATAAATTTAATGGTTGCATGTTGTTGGTCTAAGTTATTGAATGTAATAGTTAGGTTGTTAGGTATGATGGACAGTCTAAATTATTAATCACCAATCCTAATCATATACCTTATACTTTCTAAAATTCACACACCCATCTGACTAACACATGCATGTGTGTTATATGTTTTATTAAAAAAACTTTTATAACATACACGTTAGTTTAAAAGGAAACATTGAATGCATGCTCCTAATATATATTCATGGTACACGCATGTAAACATTTATGTTGCATTAGAAAATTATATCATAAATGAGGTGGACAATTGTTATATATTTGGTTGGTCGATCATTTAAGCTATGAAAGGACAAGTAAATGAGTGATCACATATCTTGATTACATCTATAGTGGATGGTGGATGGTAAGGTATGAGAAATGTATGAGTGTACGGTGAATGGTCACATGTGCACAACAAAAAAAAAAAAAAAAAAAGTTATTACAATTTAACCCTTGACCACTCTTGATTCCAACGAATCCCAACTCGACTCACGACAAAACGAGCCCATTCGTGCGAGTCTTTACTATCGGCTTGCTTGATTCTTGGGCTATAACACATGCAAAAGGTAGGTTCCACTTTGAGGGGCGTCATGTCTTGTAAGAATGCCTATTATCTGATGAAATAACTCATTCATTACATACTTGTTTCTTTCGGCCATAGTTATAACAAGAGCAAATTAGGTGTGGCCCCTTACCTCACCCATGACAATGCTATCCTTACCATAGGGCCCGCCTTGATGTATTTATTCTACGTTCATGCATCCCATCCATTTTAGCAGATGATTTTAGGGCATGTGGCCAAAAATAAATCAGATTCAAATCTCAGCGACCATGTCATATAAACGGTAGTGATTGACCATTAAAAACTTTTTCTAAGCGACGTGTTTTTGGATAAGCTGATATTTGTTTTCCCTTTATTCAGTTTTTGTCACCTTATCAAGGGGTTGGATTAAAGATAAATGTTATAGAAACATTAAGGTGAGGTGTAGAAAGATTTTAACGGTGGAGTGTTCAATAATCACTGTATTTTTTTATTAGTGTGGTTTACCTGAGATTTGGATCTGTTTTACTTTTGAGTTCATACCCTAAAATGATACGGTAAAACGGATGAACGGTATGGATGTAGAATACATATATCAAGGTAGGCCCACGGTAAGGGCCGCATATGATCCGTTCCCAATCAGATCATACTTACTCTGGCCAGGGCGCTTGCAGCGTAGGACCCACCTTTTGAACGCCTGCGATCTTGTCCAGAATTCGAGCATTGGTTCGTGTGGAAGAATTTTCCTGCACGTGCGCCCGCGCATCGCACGGTTCTGAAGTAGGAGTATTGGAGATATATGGGTTGTGGGAAGGAAAGGAAGGGCAAGAGAAGGGAATGGCGAGCGAGAAGCGAAGCAGTAACCCATCAACAGAGCAGAGAAGTCGATCGGTTTTCGATCTCCCTTCCGATTTCTTCAATTCATGTCGGCTTCTTTCCGAAAGTGGCCACTCCCTTTCTTACTCCTCCCCTTTGGAAATCTCTGCAAGCGAAGAAGAGCCCCTAAAGGAAGAGGAGGAAGAGAAGGGGAAGGAGAGAAAACCAAACCCTAGATTGTCCTGCAACACCTGCAAGGCCGACTTCGATTCCCTTCAAGACCAGCGCTCCCATTTCAAATCTGACATCCACCGTTTCAATGTATCTCTCTCTCTCTCTCTCTCTCTCTTTATGCAAGCTGGGGCCCATGGTTTGGTTATCCCAACTGTTGATATCATGGACCCCACTGTGGATTGCCCATGCATCAAAAATCCCCCTGCTTGGGAGATGCTAGTTGTATCGTATTCTGTCCCTTGATTGATTGAATCTGAAGCTTTGCTGTATCCTTTCTCTGGACTGTTTATTTGCTGATCACCTATTGATGAGTTGGAGTTCCTTCAATCCAGGGGATCTTTTGATGCACGGACCATCCAGTGGGCCCATAGTTTCATCCGTTTCGATCACTGAACAGCTGGGCCTCATCTGTGAAATTAAAAACCTGAACGGTGCTGTGCAATCTCTTGTCTTCACCGTTGTACAGTACTTATTTTGCTTCCCTTTTTTGGTTCTTTCTTTCTTTCATTTTAGTTTTCTATTATCAGATGGGAAGGAAAATCTCTGAGAAAAAAAATATAGGAATTTGATGTGTTTTTACAATCTTTGCTACATCACCAGATATCGTCTTTTGCTTACTGTCCCTCATCTTTAGAAATTCTTTTATCCATAACTTAAGATTGGGACATTCATTCAAGTGGGGTGCGCCCTGAACAATCTCTGCGCCAACCACTCATCATGTGGGCCACAAGTGGATGAGGATAATGGATGGATTAGAAATAGCAATGATGAATGGGCCATGTAACATGTGTGAGCCAGCTGATGAGTTGACCATCCTATTTTTGTCCAGGGCATGTTCTCTAAATTAATTAGGCATTTTAGTAACCGGTGTGCCAAAATTGTTTGAAGAGAATAGATGGTTAAAAAAAGTCAGATGACCAACTGGCTATGTATTCAATGTACACATGCGCACCAGCTGATAGGTGGACCAGCCTGCTCTTTTGTCCAGGGTATGTTTTCTGTGGACCCTGCTTAATGAGTCCCAGATACTGCAGATAGGTGCCGCAATGTCGCTTGTGCTACCAATCATGTCAGCATTTCTCTAAATTAAGTAAGCATTTTAGCAACAAAAAAAAGGAATGTTCCTAGAACCTACCAGTCTTATTCAGATACTATGTTGTTTTGAAGAACAAGGATAGTTGTTGTTTTACTGCTAAACAGGAGCAAGCTTTTGAACTCTATCACTTTTCTTGGACCACCAGTCTTCCATTTGGCAACTAAGATACTACTTGTTTGAATGGTATGTGACATGTTGGATTTGTTTTAACTTTTTAAGGACATTACAACGTGGTACTCTATTCTCCTGTATCTGCTAGCAAACTTACTGTAAGGAACATCCAATTGTCATGATTATATTACCTTTATTATAGTCTATATGCTCACATGCAAACCACATTTTGAAGAATCTCAGCCAAAATGTCTATGTTACCTAAGAAGGGTGGCGAGTATTGAGTATGGCAAGTTAAAGAGTTTGTAGAATATGAGTACCTAAAGGGCTGTTTGTTTTACAAATTACCATAGTATGGTAACGTAAATATGTAATGATTATAAATTACTTTGAAATACAAGCCTTGTTAGTGAAGTTTGTCTACACCATATGTGTGTTTGATTCCCTTCTCTCGTGGTCTTTAATGGAATTTGCGAATGTGTGGTCTCTGGTTTCCAATAGGCGCAAGATCATAGCGTACCCCCTTACAATCTAGATCCTGTTACACCAAATGCCTTTGCCTCCCACGGCTCTGCGTCTTCCAGCTTTCCTGATTATCGGACAACAAATTTATTTGAAACCACATTGCATGGAGATGATACCATGCAAGCGACAAAGATCCAAGTGAGGGTATGTCATAGGGTACTTTATCGTATTCTTTAAGGGCCTGTTTGTTTTACCCACTACGTCAATAAATACACGTGCCATCATAATGATGGTGAGGAGCCGATGTTTGGAAGATAGAGTTGATAACATTAGTCAAAATGAACTGAATTACAACGATACTTTGTCAGTGTAAGGGTTAGGTTCCAAAGTAAATACAAATCAATTTTCATTAGAAACGAAGAGATGTCTTCAACTTTTTAGTAGTCCACCGGTCTACCAGCCAAGTATGCACTCCTCTCGCTCCTTCAGTTCACCTATACACTGTAATCTCACCAACACCGGTCTGCCTCCTATATCATCCTCCTATTCTGGCACTCTCATACCACAGGCGGCTATCGTACACGCACATCTTATTCAACTTCCTCTGCATCCTCATCCATTTATAGCATCTTATGTGAGAACTCCTCTATTATCTCTACTTGGATAACGGTTCCAGTGTTCTGCCATTAGGGCCTGTTTGTTTTTAAAATTACCACGATATGGTAACATGAATGGGTAATGGTTATAAATTACTTTGAAATGCAAGCCTCGTCAGTGAAGTTTGACTACACTATATGTGTGTTTGATTCCCTTCTCACGCGGTCTTTAATGGAAGTTGCGAATCCGTGGTCTCCTGTCTCCATTAGGTGCAAGATCATAGCGTACCCCCTTATAATCCATATCCTGTTATAGCAAATGTCTTTGCCTCCCACGGCTTTGCGCCTTTTCATATTTCTTGATTATTAAACAACAAATTTATTTGAAACCATATTTCATGGAGACAATAATGCAAGGGCATTTTCACACTGGGCTCGAGTGAGGTCGCTTGTTAGATGCAGGGGCACACTCGGGGTGGGTGACCCATGCGATTTGGGGCTCACGGGGGAAGTCTCGTGTTCGAGACTCCTTGCCAGGGGTGAGTAATGCGCATTCCACACCGGGCTAAAGTGGGGTAGCTCGTGGGATGCGGGGACACCCTCGGGGTGGGCGGCCCATGTGATTTGAGGCTCACGAAGGAGGTTCGGCTGACGTCTTAAACCCATGAGATGTGGGGCCTGAGCTATGAGATAAAGGGATTAATTCGCTATACTCTAATAGTTCGAGCTTTTAGAACAAGTGGTTAATTGTCCTGCATCAAATTGGTATCAGAGCGGGAGGTCTCGTGTTCGAGACTCTTCACCGGGGGTGATTAATGCAGTGACATTTTCACACTGGGCTCGAGTGGGGTCGCCCGTTGGATGCAGGGGCACACTCGGAGTGGGTGACCCATGCGATTTGGAGCCCACGAGGGAAGTCTCGTGTTCGAGAGTCCTTACTAGGGGTGAGTAATGCACATTTCACACTGGGCTCGAGTGGGGTAGCCCATGGGATGCGGGGATACACTCGGGGTGGGCGGCCCATGTGATTTGGGGCTCACAAAGGGGGTTCGGCCGATGTCTTAAACCCATGAGATGTGGGGCCTGAGCTATGAGATAAAGGGATTAATTCGCCATACTCTAACAGTTCGAGCTTTTAGAGCAAGTGGTTAATTGTCCTGCATCAGACAATGCCATGCATGAGAAGAAGATCCAAATGAGGGTATCTCATAGGGTATTTTACCTTCTTTAAGGGTAGAGCTCTGGAACCGTCTTGCAAGCATTCGAGATTTAATTTCTGGATAGAAAGAATGGAGTGGTTCTCACATAAGGCATTATAGACAGATGAGGATTTGGAGGAACGCCGAACCGCATGTGAGTGTACAATAGATGGTGGTATGGGGGTGTTGGAGTGGGAGGATGAGATGGGAAGCGGGCTAACTGAAAGGGCAATATGAGCGTTTATGGGGACTGTATGCTATGTGCGTACTGCGGCTGGTAGACTGGCGGGCTACCAAAATGCCAAAATTGTCCATTTGTTTCTAATGGAAATTTATTCATATTTAAGTTGGGACATCAACCTTTACATTGACATAGTGTCAATGTAATTTGGCGGATTTTGGCTGGTGCCATCAACCCTTTCTTCTAAATGTCGGCTCGTCGCCATCATTATGATAGCACTTGTATTTATTGATGTATTGAGTAAAATAAACGGGCCCTTAGGGAAGGGTAATTCTTTATGCATACCTCTGTCTTTGTATCCGGGTATCCAACTCAAATGCTCCACTTTTATGAGGGATATGGGTTTCATAGGAAAACATCACATCATTTAGTTGCTTGACCCTCAAGGATGCCTCTCAGGCCTTGAATGTTTAAGCATATTATCAATAAGATTTTGCACGCTTTGTCTTCAATTGATGTTGTGTTTTCCATGTTCTTAGAGTTGTGAATTATGATCTGGCAGATCCTATTGCTCATGGGTGTGAACCGCAATGTATCTGTGTATAGGGAATCTGATCCCTCCACTCTCTTCTCATTTACATCATGGCATACCAGCAGCATAACCTGGTTAAAAACAGAACATTTTGCTCTTGTTTATATATATATATATATATATATATATATATATATATATTGTTTTTTTGTTTTGTTTTTTTAAATCAACTGTTAATTGATAATAAGTATATTATACTACAAATCCATAAAGACTGTCGATACGACAAGAAAAAGCACAACCAATCCACAGATAAGATAGATTGAAACGTCCTCCTATGCAGTCTGCCTTATAATATTTAACGGCCTATATCCTTTAGCCTAAAAAATTGCTTTATGTCCCTTTTAGTCCATTCCATCAGAGAACAATGGATGATCTCAACAATATTTTGAATGCTGTTTTTTTGCTGTTCAAATCACTTCTGTAAGTTCTACATCACTGCCATTGAAATTACTTCCCTAAAGATCTGCCTGCCTTCTGATGAAGGACCTGCTGTACCCTCAAAAGGATCTATTGACTGGTGAGGACATCGCTTAACATATTCCCAAAACTGCAAGGAAAAGGCCCAAACGGCTTGTCCGATCTCACAGTGAAGAAATAAATGGTTGACATTTTCTTCATCACTCCGAGGAATGAAGCAAATGATAGGTTGTGCAGAATTCCTGTTTTGCAAATGATCAAGTGTCAAGATTTCCTTAATCACCACTAAAAAGCCTTTAATGGTTGCTCTTTACACACCCACACCCACATGCATGCACACACACTCTCAGTAGTCCAAAAGGGGATACGACTTTTTGTTTTTGTTTTTTAATTCTACTAAGAGTAGAAGCCTCTCAACCGATCACAAAAAAGAGGGAGATGGTAGAAGTCCCAGAAAATCACAAATTATTTTTCTCTGTTCAAGCCAAATGCAGCCTCAATGTCATATGTTGTAAATTTATTACAGTTTATGGTTATTTTTATTCTCTGCACATTGTGCTGTGTGTTATAATTTCTTGGCATATATTTACTAATTAGCCTTTCTTTCTTAGGTCAAGCTGAGTCTTGCTGGAAAGGATACTGTGAAGGAAGAAGAATTCGATGAGATGACTGGTGAGTCTTTATTCAAAGATTACGATATATCGAGTATATCCGGGTCTGAAGATGAGGTAGAGAAGGTATCCTGTTCAAGTGCTGGTGTATTGAGAAAAGCACAGGAAAGCATTAAACAGAAATTATTTATCCGTCTTCAGTCAGGAGATATAGTTTCTGTTTGGAAGTGTTTGCTTTTGAATGAGTTGGAAGATCCCTTGTTTGAGAATAATAAAATCCCCAAGGAGAATACCGGATCTATTCCTGGCTTGAGAGAGGGGGAGTTTGTTGAGAGATTGAACCGTTTGATCCATGAGCCGCGGGACAAAACACATTTGAGGATTGTGTTGCTTGCAAGCGGTGGGCACTTTGCAGGTTGTGTCTTTGATGGGATGTCTATTGTAGCTCACAAAACATTCCATAGGTTGGTGAAATATCTCCTTCAATATTTTTCCTGTGTTTCTGTAGAAGTTTCCTTTGGAATAGACCTAGAGGGCAATGTATTTCACATGGGTGTCAAGAGGTGCCTCACATGATATGATGTTTTCATCGAATTCCTTTGCTTTTGAAGTAGAATTAGCTGAAGTGTGTGCATCTCTAGAAAAGACGAAGAGGGCGATGTACTTCACATGCACTTCAAGAGGGGTTTCATACGATATGATGCTTTCATGATATTCATTTTCTTTTGAAATAGAATTAGCCAAAGTGTGTGTGTGTGTGGGTGTGCGCATGCGTGCAAACATGTATATTGTTTTTTTGTGTGTGCGTGCGGGTTTGTGCGCACACGCATCTGCCCACAACCACATATATTGTTTATTTGTGTGTTTATGGGTGTGTAGGTATGTACACATGTATATGGACAAACACATATTGTCTGTTTGCATTCTTTAAACCAGGCCATGCATATGTATTTATACATCTTCATTTTTCATTTGAAATTGAATATTCTTCGGTGAGTATAATATTTTTATAGGACATTCTTGAAAAGAAACTTCAAGTTTTTGTAAGCCTTATCATTAACTTACTATGTTCATATTGAACCATTGCCTCCTTTAGTCTTCATTGGCATGCTATACTTTCTTTCATTTTACTAAAGCAAAATATTAAAGGACATTGGTTTCTGGAACTTTAGTTAAATCTTGGAAAGACTCTTATTTTACCAATTATTGCCATTAGTTAGACTTCTTCCTCCTCATTTCAGTCTTATCTAGAAGAATGAGTTTAGGTTAGTGTTCTAGAACAGAAGATGCATGGATGTATGCACGTAATTATGGATGCTCTTTAAGGTCACTTCATTTTTAACGGTTCAAAATAATAATAATAATAGTAAAAAGAATCTTGATATACTTGGCTGGCAATCATTTGAGTTCATAATTTCCTTCCTATGGAAGGCATGCAAAATTTTACGTGCAAACAGATCTAATTATGCAAAATACCATATTCACTGAAATTCTGCTCCTGACTTATTTATTTTGAAGGATGCAAAGAAAATATATTAAAAAGGCAAGAAGCCAAAAGAGAACAGAGCAAAAGACAAACAAAAACAAGAAAAAGAAACAGAAAAAAGAAGAAAAAAACTAAAAACAGCAATACAACTCGAAGCAGGACAGACAGAAACCAGTTAAGATTAAGGATCGAGGGAATAGGTGGATTGTCCAAGAGATTTAGACCATTCACCCATTACCGACGATCCCAAATTAGTTTATTTGAAACTGAAGAAGAAGAGGAGATGTCTCGAAAGCATTGATTGGTTCGATCTCCAGAGGGCCCAAAGGGTAGCCATCACTGCTAACTTCCAGACAACTCTCGAGCTCCTATCGAAGACTTGGCTGTTCCAAGTGAAAAGGAGAGAGGGAACCGAGTCAGTTATCACCCAACAGACTTGGAATCTTCTGCAAATGGTGGGCCGAACTTCTGTGGCAAAAGGGCAGAGGAAGAGACGAGGAATGGTTTCCACATTCACCATGCAGAGAAGGCAAACATTTGGGACAGCCAACCCATGTCTCTGAAGGTTGTCAACAGTTAGAACTCGACCCCTGGCCAACAGACAAATGAAGGCTGAAATTTTAGGTGAAGCTTTATAGCCCTAGATGAAGGGAAAGGAGCTCCTTGCATTGGACGGAGTCCTCGATGATGGAGAAAGGGATTTTGTGGATAACTTGCTGGAGGGAGAGAGTTTCTAAGACAGCCAGTCTTCTTCCCTGGGAGAAGGATGGATGCCTTGAAGGAGCTGAAGGAGATCCATCAACACTTCTGACTCCTTGTCAGTTAAATCTCTTCTGCACGGGGGACACCAGATTCTGTAGACAGCTTTGTTTCTTGAAGGGCAACTATACTAACTTTTAATTTACGAAGCATATCTTTAACCTGCGCTTTTTTTTTTTTTTCCTGCTGCCTAGGTCTCGAACGTTCCAAGAGAGGAGCTTCATGGACCAACTTACTTGCCCCCTCGTCCTGGTTTGGAAATGTAAGAGGAGCCGACCTCATGGTTGACCGATAATTCAAGACTAATGAATTCCCTCCAGCCATGGGTGGATTTGGTAGATCTTTTAGCGTTCCGAGCAGCAAGGGTGCCTCTCTTCTCGATGAACTGCAAAAGAGCTATGGTCTTCCTCTTTCTCTCCAAAAGTCATACCACCAGACCTACTGAAATCCATGAGGCCTTCTTTGACTCTCTAGGGATCCTTGCATTTAGACAGAATAGATGTGGGACCCCCTAGCAGAGCTGGAGAGGAGGCCTCAGGGATGGAAGAACATGCAGTGTCTGCTGGAAGAGTTTGGATTGGAGGAATGATCATGACGGGTCGATCATTAGCCGGAGGGAGAGAGTCAGGAAGAAGCCTCCTTGCTCTTTACTTATGCTAACAATATGCCTTAAATGGTTTAGTGTGGAAGTAATTGATACCTATGTAACATGGACTTTTTGCAGTCGGATATACATATAAACGGTGTTTACATTTTTACTTTATATCTTAATTCAGAACTTAGTGGTGGGAGCTTTCTAACCAAGGTACAGCTTCTGCTTCCACCACCCTTCCCCACATCCTCAGTGTTCACACTTAAAATTCAGAAGTCAGAACTTACCATTCCTCCCCTTTGCTTAGCTGGTCCAGGTAATGGCTTCACACTATTTGAGGTCGAGATTTGACGAGTTGGTGTCACCATCATGAAATAATTTAAATCTGAGCATGCAGAAATCTGTGAATAGTAAAAAAATATCTAAAGATATGATCATATTTAAAGGTTATGCATGAAACAAATGTAGAAGAGAAGGATTGAGAACCATTTGGATGCCTGGCCTGCATGTACATCTGGCAAGGCAATTTTCTAAACCAGAATTTCCTTATCAAGTAGGGTAGATATGGGTTCCAAGAAGCAGTAAGTTGTGTGCAATGAAGCTCATGTACACGCCATACATGTGTCCGCATGGTACATAGGTGCGAGATCCAATCCATCCATCATGTTCGTCCAACCTTGTATATGTTTTCCCAAATAATAAATCTGGTCCACTCTGCACGTAGGTCCCAATA
Organism: Magnolia changhungtana; assembly: GCA_030180095.1. Lineage (NCBI taxonomy): Eukaryota > Viridiplantae > Streptophyta > Magnoliopsida > Magnoliales > Magnoliaceae > Magnolia > Magnolia changhungtana. The sequence goes on along the minus strand of JASAUF010000667.1, from coordinate 16,567,781 downwards.
TTGGAAACAGTTGGATGGATTAGAAAACTTTTGAGAAAATTTTCAGAGCTGTGCATTTGTTTTGTGCTCCTGACCAGTGGAGCATTCTATTCTTGAGCTAGGGCATTGATATAGTGGCCATGATCCGATGGATGGATAGGATCTTGGACCTATCACGTCATGCTGGCACATGTGCGTCGTGTACATGAGCGTACATGCGTCATGTGTGTGGGCTTAGTAAAGCTCCAACTTTATATGGGCCCAACGATTGCCAATTTATGTATATATTTCCACCAATGGTACAAACCATGTCATTTTCATCATACATGCGATATGGAGCCAAAATGGAGATTTGTAACCATCACTTGTACCAATTTGCTCAAGGTGTTTAGTATTTAGTATAATTTGATGAACACAATTTAATTGTTTTCCTCTGGCGTCGGTTTTTACTCTGTTTTTGGTTTGTAGGTACGTGGTTAGGGCAAAAGCAGGCAAAAAACAATCGTCTAAAGATGCCACTGGAAAAGCTGCTAATTCTGCAGGATCTTCTCTTCGCCGGTATAATGAAATTGCTCTAAAGAAGGTATTAATCATTGGTTGATTTGTATGACACTTGCTACATATAGTATGGGCCTGACTAGATTTTGTTGGTACTTGTCTTTCTAACTAACAATCAATATTTATTTGTGGAGTTCGGAATATCATTAGTTAACTGATGCGTATTTACTTCAGCTATTTATTTTCTGATATTACTTTGTCACTTCCTAATTTCTGCACTTGAATTTCGTATCATGATTTTCACCTTCTGCTATTTTACTCTTAACACTGTTCAATATGGCCCACTAGATTTTCTGATAATGATGACAGATGTTCTTTTATTGCTGTAGGATGTTCAAGAATTACTCGCTACATGGAAGCCCTATTTCGATGCTTCCTTATGTGTTTTCATCTATGCTCCTTCAAATAATCGTAAACTGCTTTTTGATGGGGAAAAGCCACACTTTTTTCATCAGAATTGTGCCATACAGAATGTCCCTTTGACAGTACGCAGGCCTACATTGAAGGAAGCAAAGCGCATATATAATTATCTGACAAACATGGTCTATGAGGTTGATGAGAAGCAAGACCCAAATGTAAGAGAGGATTTGCTGTTATGCGCAAGTGATGTGGGAAAAAACAATCAAGAGTCGAGTGAAGAACAGTTGAGGGATCAGAAGAAAAGTAAGGAAACCCCTGAATCATGTTCTGATTGCCCAAGTTTTTCTGGACCATCCATGTCTGCAGAGAGCGAAGTCATATCCACATCAGTTTCCGCAAATGAACCAACAGCTCTACATGATGCAGCAAACTCCGGCGATGCACAACGAACTTTAGAGCTTCTGGAGCAGGGTTTGGATCCATGCATTAAAGATGCAAGAGGACGGACACCATATATGCTGGCAACAGAGAAGGAAGTGAGGAACACTTTCAGGCGGTTCATGGCTTTGAACTTGGATAAGTGGGATTGGCATGCTGCCAATGTGCCTAGTCCTCTGACGAAGGAAATGGAGGAATCTCAAGCAGCTAAGCAAGTAAGATTAACAGCACCCGTGCTTTCTATTTAAACACATGCATCAATGAGGAAACTGTGTGGCATAGGGCACTTCATGCCATTACTGTGACACAATTGAAACTGGTATTGACACTTAGACAAGAAATTCCATGGATAAAAATCTTCTGTTCAGTAATGAGTGGATCTTTTTTTCTTTTTTCTTTTTTCTTTTTTTTTTCCCCCCCTTAATATATTAAAGGATAAGGCCTACAGTTTTCTTTTAATACTAGAAAGGATCTTATTTGATCATCAGTTTAGGCCATAAAACATACTGTCTCGAGAATGTGTTCTCACTCTAGCTTCAACGCCAAAATTTTGCATCTTTGACGGAATGAATGGAACTTTCCTTTTAATTTCTGACGTTGCATTAGCAGCAGAACACAAGCCTGCAGTTTCTGATCTTGGAAGAGTTTTCCCTGAGTTTATGGAAATGGCCCTCTTTTCCTTTATGGAAATGTCCTTCTTTTCCTTTGAGGAAATATCTTCCATCGGGTGGTTGGTCCCGGGCAAATATTTGTAATCTAGCCTCGCACTGTTTTGTAGTAGGCTTCTGGTTTAGGAGCTTTGTCATTTCCTCGTCTGCAGTCAGTGAATAGGCATAGCTGCAAATGGGAAGGTGGTTCTTCTTCAACTTGTTTGATATTTACATGTATAAAAAGGTGAAATTTTTTTGCTATTTTTCCAGCAAATCTGTTTCTCCGTCTTATCACATTATAGGGTTTGATTGTTGGGAATTCTACCCAATATAGTACCCTTTCTCATTTTCCTAATTGCTTGATTTCTATGTGCAATAAAATCGTTACTTATTAGTTATCACTTGTCACAAATGAAAAGGTGGGAGGACTTATGTATGCTGTATTGATATTCTCTTCAAGTAGTCCTGAGTAAAATCAATTTTATCCATGAGATAAAACTATCTAGCCTTGCTGGTTCGTCCCTCTGTAGGGTGACTTTCTCATAATGATTTGTTTTGAAATGTGTCCGGAGATATCTAATTCTACCTTCTTTTTTTGTTTGTGTGTGCGCCCGCGCGCACGTGTGTAGGCGGAGAAAGATGCAAAAAAGAAAGCTAAATCAAAAGAGTTGAAGAAACTGCGCAAAGCAAAAGAAAAGGCTCAGGTGTTTTTTCTTTCCCCACTTTCAAGTATTCCTGATAATTGCTTGAAAAAGCACAATTCCTTGTCTGATGATGAAAAAAGAAGAACAGGCTTTATTTTTCTTCAAAATATGAGAGGTGTGTGCTGATAAAAAAATTAAAAAAAATAAAAGGAAAAGAGGCAGGTGATGAAGCAATAACTTTTAAAAGTTGGATTTAAATGGCACAAGACAATAAATATTGAGATGGATCTCATTTTCTTCCATTCATGGGGCTCCCAATGATTTATCTAGCAAACTATTACCACCCGTGAGCTTTTGCCATGGTTGCACGAAGCATGAAGCAAAGCAGCAACAAATTTGGGTACTGGAGTGAAGAAGCATCTGTTTCAAAGTTTTAGCAAGTGTCAACAACTAGGAAGCTGGAGTGTGGGTCTGAAGCCTGATTCAGGAGGAAGTCAATATCTAGTGGGCAAACAGTCCATTTAAGAGCTAACCCCAAAGTGCTGGGAGAAAGGCCATGATGATATTACTACCATTATTTTGAAGTTTGTTATTCATAAAGAAGCAAGCTACTGGACTCGTTGGCAAAGAGTTTGATCTCGGATTTTCTTATGACAACTTTTGAAAGCATGATTTCTTGTCCACTGATGATGGCTGGAGTTGATGCATTGACACAAATGTCTAGCTCGAGGCGCATAGTAATGCAAAAGGAGAAATCTTCTTGCCTCCTTTTGGCTTCCAGCTGAGGAATCCATGCATTTATTATTTTTTGTGGACCCATACCTTGAAAAGATTTTCATTTGCGATTGACATAGGTTATATAAGAATGTCGGGCTTGAACTGTGCAGGCACAGGTTGCACCATCCCAAATTTCTTCAGCAATTCTGCATGGTCAGGGGGCAAGTGCGGCTTCAGTTCTTAAAGGGCATTCTCAATCTAACAGTGTGGCAACCATGTCCAAGGAGGTTAGGCTCAATACCACATGCATGCACAGGTGCACACAAACATACTAGAAAAGGCAGGCACACACACACACAAAAACCCCTGTGCTTTGATGCTGCTTAGGTTTGGTGACGTTTTGAATATCCAGACTGAATTTGAACCTCTATAATCAGGAGGCCCTGGCCGAAGAGAGAGAAAAGAGGGCAGCAGCGGCCGAGAAGAGAATGGCAGCTCTCAATGCTCTTGCGGCCAGTGCAACAACTGGCACGAGTGCCACTCCAGTTCAGAAAGGCGAAGGAAATGATGTCAAGTGTTCATGTTGCATGGCTTCCTTGGCTGGGAAGGTACCCTTCCACAGGTACAATTACAAGTACTGCAGTACCTCATGCATGCATGTCCACAGAGAGATGCTGGAGGATGGATGATATAGCTTTTCCATTATGTGATGGTGGGCCATTCTCATTGCATGTATTGAATTCCATTTATTTATAGAGCCTTGGGATTATATTGTGGTCGCTCCTACTTGTTTTGATCGAGGTTGTCAATCTCTGGACCACCACATGGATGGTTGGTGTTCCAGAAGAGGCCAAGAGGGTATGTTGGTGAATGTTGAAAGGAGAGTGACATGCATGTGGGAGTTGCCAAAAACAGTAAAGGCGACAAAGCCACGCCAATGATTCCACGTTCTTATCCTCTCTTTTCAAGGGGACACGTCCGCATGATGGTTTATTAGGAATTTTAGGCCACCATAGGCATCAGCAAAGGTATGGGATTCCATACATGCTCGCCCATGATTTGGTGATCCAAGCTGTTGTTGTAGTGGGCCCTACTGGGATGGGGATCGCCCTGGAGATCCTCCCAGATCTGAAGATCCCGTTTTGGGGGCCCACTAAGTGGATGGTTTTGGAGAGGGAACTTCAGGATACGTACTCTCAATGGAGCAAAGGTCAAATGTTGAATGGTTAGGATCGTAAGATGTGGGAGATTTGGGGTGCTGTATGCATGGTGGGGCCCATCGTATCAACTTAGTTTCCCTTTCTGATTTGTTGATTAAGTGCATGTGATTGCTACAATTTGTAGGTGCATGTATCTATGTCAGGATCTAAGAATGAGACGGACGTGGCTTTGCAGCACGCTAGCCAACATGGCACGCCTATGATAGATCGAGGCCATTCTTCTGGATGAGATGGATTCTCTTCCATTTCGCTGATGTCATGTCCTAGCGGGCAGAGCAGACATCTGATGACAGTTGGAAAATTAAAAATAGAGACGAGGATTGGCTGTGACGCTAACCATTTCCTTCAGTCGGAAGCTAGGTAGGGCCTGCCGTGATATTCGTGAGAAATCGACCTCGCCGATCTGTTTGTCCAGCTCATATTAGGACATGAGCCCAAAAATGAAGCAGGTCCAAAACTCAAGTGGGCCATGCAATAGGAAACATGTGGGGCCACAGAATTTTTTGGGTTGGGCTAATATTTTTGTGTTTTCAGTTCATCCCAGTGGGGATGATCTTATGAATAGTTTGGATGGCATATAAGTTGGACCTTGGAAATGTTTCAACGGTAGGCATTTCCCTCTCCACTTTTTCTTGTACTAGCCCACTTTGGAGCCGCTTGGATAACACCAAATAAGTTATTTTTTTCTAGTATAAGTAACTTATTTGAGATAAGTAAGTTCTATTTATGATCAATTCATAATCAATTATAAGTAGCTTTTTAATTAAAGTTAGTTAATTACTTCAGCTTAATAAGTTGAAATCAAGGTATAAGTAGCTTATCTTAAGTAACTTAAGGTATAAGTAGCTTATCTTAACTAACTTACTATCCCTCTTAGTGTTGGGCCTGCTTCATTTAGCTGGAAAAAGAAATGGACGGTGGATTTCTCACAAACGGGAGTGGATTAGGTACAGCCCTTACTGTGGGGCCCAGCTTGATGTTTGTATTTTATATCCATGTGGGCCATCCCTTTTGCCAGATCATTCTAGAGGCATGAACCCAAAAATGAAGTAGATCCAGTTCTCAGGTAGACTATACCCTAGAAAATAGTGGTGATTGTCCATTAATGGGTCACAAAAGTTTTGGATCAAGCTGAATTTTATTATTATTATTTTTTATTTCGTTATTTAGGTTCATGTGAACTTATCAACAGGTTGGATGACAAATAGACATTATGGTGGGCGTTAGGAAGTTTTTAATGGTAGGACAATGAGTAAGCACTGTTTCGTGCAGTATAATACACTTGAGAATTGGATCTTCATCACATTTGTGCTCATGCCCTAAAATGATAAGGCAAAACAGACGTAGGTGTGGATATAGAATAAATAAATTAAGGTGGTCCCTATATTAAGGTCCGCACCATCTTGGTGGAGACCAGGGATGCAGCTAATCCACTCCCTTCGCAAACATCAAGGTGAGCCCCACCAAGCTTCCGATGGCAGGAAGGGTGGGTCGCGCCTTAGAAAAATAGGCAACGGTTTAAGTTCGACAAAGAAATCTCAAGCGGAGGTTAGAATTGTCCAAACCTCATGACGTTTGAGCTTATGACTTATCCATCCTACTCGAATCGTCTACAGCGCCTCTTTAATGCGACGCTGAAAACATCCCAAGCTTTGTGAGACCCATCATCTTGTATGCGTAAATCAATTCTGTCCATCAAGTGAGAACCCTTATTTGAACCGTACATACAAAAGATAATCAGCCTCATAAAAATTCGGATAGGCTAGACACGAACAAAGTAAAATTGTTCAAAGAACTTCTTAACTTCATGCCTTGTGGCCCACCTATGTTTTGGATCAAATCGATTTTTGTTTCTTCATTTCATCCCGATGAGATAGATGTGCTTGATGAAAGACACACATCCTATCCTGATGAGATTATGGGTTTGATAAAAGATACACACCGTTATGTCCTCACGCGCGCCTTCAAATGGGAAGCAGAGAACACCGTAATCCGTCCGGGCAGGGCTTCGTTGGGCTCACTCGTGATGCAAGGATTCTATCTACGCCGTTCATCACTTTTCTCAGATCATTTTATGGTACGAAGTAAAAAAAAATAAGGCAGGTCTGCAGCTCCAGTGGACCACACCAAATGAAGCAGCAGCGATAATGACACCTACCGTTTAAACCTTCCTAGGGGAGAGTGATTTTTTTACCATCCAACCTATTCATAAGGTCATGTAGACCTGGATGAAGTGAAAACACAAATATCAGCTTGATCCGAAAAATATGGATGGATAGCTTGGATAAAACCCTTACATCACGGTGGGCCCCACAGAGACCTGCCTGGACGGATTACCGGGTATCCGAACAGGACCCGATATTACGTCCTGAAATCTGGTCGGGTTGTTCGGGTATCAACCGATGCCCCCGTATGGAAGAGCAACGATCTATTATAAGTGTTTGTATGCTACCAGCAAGACCCTTTTGACACATTGGGCGGTCCAATTTTTATACTGAGAAATGCCAAATCGCACCATTTGGATAATCTTTTCAACCTACTTATTTTGGTCTTTTTATTTATTTATTATTTTTCGTAACCGTCCATCTTATAAGTCAGAAATTCAATGGTTAGCGCCGTCTGGTAAGTGGGACCAGTGAATATACAATCCAAACCGTTGTTCTCGTGTCCTATGTGGATGGGCCAGGCCCCAAAATCTCCCAGTTTGGAAAGATTCTGATTACCATTCATTCGACTTTTCCCGTTGATTGTGAGCCGTTGATCGATGTTTCTTCTTCGTTGTCTATTTATAGGTCATGAATGAGGCTGAGATTTTCCAATTGAGGAGATTTTTTGGATACCGTTCATCCAAGCTGAGAATCAACTGATTAGTGGCATGGATTACCGTATCATGAGACAATTTGTCAGAATTGAAAATTCGTATGCGCTGTGCAAAGCCTCGGGCCGCGTATAAGTTAAGCTTTCATCGTTATTCGTCAATGTAAACAGTAAGGCCAGCCCACACGCGTGTACGAATCAGCTAATTCACACGCCACCACAGATTCCAATGTGGCAGGCAGGTGAAATATCTAAGCCATCCATCAGGTGGACCTCATCGTGTATACGTTAGTACCCAAAGATAAAGGTGCTGCACTCGGTAGACGTGCCATGATATTAGACAAAATTGGACGGGTTTGAAAACATGGGCCCATTTTTTCAACCGTACATTTTCCAGTTAGATGTGGCCCACCTGAATATTAGACCCAACTTATTCTTGGGAAAGACATAGCGGTATTCCTTGTGAAGGATGTCTTGCATTATAACTGTCTGCCACGTTGGCACATACGATTGCGTGTGCATTAGCTGAATTGAACATGCTTTGGGGCTGAGCAAAGATCGTCCGGTGAGAGCTGATCCCCTATGGTCTAGGTACCACAACTTGTGGTACCGTACCATCTGTCCTTGCCAACGTGCCACTCGTGTAGGATAGCGATACCTTAAAAAAGGTAGCCCTCACCATGAAGATCGCCTCGAAAAATTCAATCCAGTCTGCTCATCAGGTGGGCCACACCTTTGGAATAAAAAATGATGGTTTAACTCAATATGCATGTGTGGTCCACCTAGTAAGCGGGTCAGTCTTATTTTTGTCAGAAATGATATTCGTAGTATGAAATATCGTTTTCATGGTACCGATTTCCCGAACAAGGTGTATGTTGGCGGGAGAGATGACAACGTACCAGAAGCTGTGGTACCGTTGCCTGTAGGTGATCAGTTCTCATTTCAAAGTAGGGTCTGACGATGCACTTGGGATTATGCCACAGGTCCACAACACAGTGTGTCGCAGCTCCCCTGATATACACGTGGCATGTACCTCCAATCCGAACCGCACAAATATTAGTACCTAGCATAGATGGAGTATAAACCCAAACGGTAACTTAAAGTATGATTCTAACCAGCCGAACGGTGGACAGCTGATTTACGGTAAACTGAAATAGTTAATGATACAAATCCCATTCCAGCGGTCAGGATCATCTAATCAATCTGAGTTTGGTAATATGACCAATCTACAGTGAATCCCACCATTTGAGCCGTTTTTATTTATGTTACATGCTCCGCATCCAGTAGAGGAGCCACCCCACGTTCCACACATGCTGGGCCATAGTTTGATGATCTGAACCGTTGATTTGATTGCCTTCATCTAAGATCTGGTCGACCTTGAAAATCAGCCGGATTGAAAGTTCACAAGTCACACGCCCTTCTATCACTGTCCTACAATCCGACAGCAATGAGAAGGTAAGACAACGGAGTACACTCAACTAATAGTCCAAAGACCAAAGAGTGTTGGACCATCCAATCTGACCGATATCCGGGAATACCCTATCCAAGTAGGGACCATCAAATCAATGGTCTTGATCAGTAATACAGAGTCAAAAACCCAAGTTATGTGGGGCCCATCATATTTCGTACTTACCATCCACTCCATCCATCAGGTTCTATATAGAATCTAATATCTTTAAAAGAAAAATCATCCGGATCTATAACTCTATTGAGCCACACATCATGGAATAATGGGGAAGGGGTGCTGACCGTATGTTTATGCGTAGGGCCAAAATTATGTGTATCCTTCATCAAATCCATTAGTCAGATTTAAAGAACTATCATGAAGAAAATATACATAAATCGGATTGATATAAAAATCATCCGGGCCACACCGCCTGAATTTGAGGTTTTAGGAGCAATTTTATATTTCTCCCATTGATGTGGCCCAGATAAGATTTATATCGATCTGAGATTTTCTCATGTAAAGTTAAAATAAGTTCTTCACTTGATGAACGGACTGGATTTACTTATACAAATGGTGGGTCTCACGGAGCTAGCGTGTTTTACGGGATGCGGAAAGAAGGCGTTGTAGTCGATCCCCGTACGAACAGGACACGGACCGCGTACTCGTGTGCTCGGCCAAAAAGGAATATTACTCGTGTCTGGGAGTCAAATCCCAGATCCGTTCAATTCGCACGTGACGTCTCTAGATTGCGCACACCTACTAAATAACCAATAAAGAAATGTATGATCCTCGAGTGATGGAGATTCACACAAAACTCGAGTATTTTCAGTCTGGCCAAGTGGAATTCATGGAACTCTTGCTTCATTGATCCTGGCCATTGATCCAATGGGCCCCACTGCGACGCACCATGCCCAAAACACCTCGCTACAAAACCCTATTCCTGACTTTCAAGCCTTTGACTGCAACTAGATAGCTAATGACCCGACCCACATCCTTGGACAGTACGCACGGTTTTCGATTCTGACAAGTGGTGGACCCGGACTTCAAGAATCCGGACGATTGGTCTGACTGGTCCCCACGTCGCTGGATTATCTCTAAAAAATCTAATAGATAAGATAATCGTGACCTTTCGATTTGTGGTCGTAAAATAGACAGTCAAGAAGAGGAATATAATAAGCGGTCCGCATTTAAAGAAGTACTCGAATTAGTGGCTGAGATCTTCCAATCTGGGATACTTTTGAAGCATTTCCCATCAGTACTGTAACTCAAAGAACCGATGGTCTGGATTGACCAACCATGGCTCATTGTCGAGCCACTTGACTGTCGCATCAGATCCAACGGTCTGATAAATCACTGAAACCCGAGGAAACTAAATGCAGGCATCCTTGACCCGAATGGGAGCGGATTAGGTGCAGCCTCGGGCTCACCCAAATAGGTTCGTCCCTGACCATGGGGCCCACATTAATGTATTTATTGTATATCTACGCCGTCCATCAGTTTTGGAAGATGATTTTAGGGTATTATAGCAGAATATAACTAGATAAAAATTCTCAAATGGACCATACCAAATTAACAGTTGTGGTTGACCATTAAAAATTTCTTGTCAGCCACACGACTTTTGGATCAAGCCAATATTTATTTATTTCCCTTCATCCAGGTCAGTGATCAACGTGTTGGATTGAAAATAAACATTACGGTGGGCACTAAAGTGGGCGTTAGGAAAATTTCAACGGTGACCATTCAATCACCATTGTTTCCTATGGTGTGGTCCACCTGATATATATATCTTCTTCATTTTTTTTTGGATTTTGTCCTAAAATTATCTGAATAAACGGACTGACGTCGTCGATATACAATTAATACATCAAGGTGGGTCCCACCGTCAGGGCCGTAACGTCTTGAGTGGGGCCGGGGCCGCACCTAATCCGTTTCCGACCCGAAGGAATTCCTCGCTGCCTACCAATAATAACTTAGCAATGCAGTAAGAGGAAAGTCGTTTTGTCTCTGTCCCGACTGAGCTTCTAGCGTGCGTCGCTACCAATTGGGACCCAAATTCTGAGATGGTGCGTAGATTTAAACCGTCCATATTCTTTCTACTGATACAGATAGGTTACTATACAATAATTACCCTCCATCCTTTGATTTTTAGATTTGAACAAAAGCCATTGAAAATTTTCTTTTCATCGTTAGAAATTCATCTACAGATTGTGATGTTTAGAATCATCCGTTCGACATGTACAGAATAGAATTGACAATGTGGACAGTTCTGATCATCAATCCACGTGTCATGTGGGGCCCATTGGCTGGCAATGCAGACTGAATCGTATTTCGCGACGGAGGAAAAACGAACCCGCAGAAACTAATGCCGACAAAGCAATATCCATGCTCTTGTAACCACCGTATCTAATCATCCACACCATCCGACGGCCAATCCCTCCTTATCATATACCCGAATCTAAATCCCTACCGTCGAATAAGATCTACCCCAACCCGTATGCCATCCATCCCTCCATCTCCCTTTTTAACAAAACAAACAAACCTTCCATCGTTCTCCTTCTCCCTCCCCTTCAGATCCAAAAGCCCCGCGCCATCCACCACCGTCACGAGCGATGGTAGAAGGTCACGCGCAGACATGGACGACGCGGCGCGGCAGCAACCCTAGGCTCGAAGCGGAGCAGCTGATCGACATCCCTGCAACGCCGACGAGCGAGGTCCGCAACAGCAACAGCATCAACGGCATCCTTTCCCCCAACCTCACAACGGCTGTGATCATCGCATCCTGGTATCTGTCCAACATAGGCGTCCTCCTCCTCAACAAATACCTCCTCAGCATCTACGGCTACCGTTACCCCATCTTCCTCACTCTCCTCCACATGCTATCGTGCGCACTCTACAGCATCCTAGCCATCCATTGGCTGGAGCTGGTCCCTTGCCAGCCCATTGTCTCCCGACGCCAGTTCTTCAAGATCGCGGCTCTCAGCGCAATCTTCTGCTTTTCGGTGGTCTGCGGGAACACCTCGTTACGGTACCTTCCGGTCTCGTTCAACCAGATGATCGGCGCCACGACGCCCTTCTTCACCGCCATCTTCGCCTTTATCATCACCTGCAAGAAGGAATCGCGCGAGGTCTACCTGGCGCTGGTGCCGGTGGTGTTGGGGATCGTGCTCGCGAGCAACAGCGAGCCCCTGTTCCATCTATTCGGATTCCTGGTCTGCGTCGGATCGACGGCCGGGCGCGCCCTGAAGTCTGTGGTGCAGGGGATCCTGCTAACGTCGGAGGGGGAGCGGCTGCATTCGATGAATCTGCTCATGTACATGGCACCGATGGCAGCGGTGATATTGCTGCCATTCTCTCTCTACATTGAAGGGAATGTGGCATCTGTGACGGTGAGGAAAGCGAGGGAGGATTCGTTCATCTTGTTCTTGCTGGTGGGGAATGCTACGGTAGCGTATTTGGTGAATTTGACGAATTTCCTAGTGACGAAGCATACAAGCGCCCTGACGCTGCAGGTGCTTGGGAATGCCAAGGCCGCCGTTGCTGCGGTCGTGTCTGTGCTGATTTTCAGGAATCCAGTGACGGTGATGGGAATGACGGGGTTTGGGGTGACGATCATGGGCGTTGTTCTTTACAGCGAAGCGAAGAAGAGATCGCATTAGCTTTTTCGCCATTTACAAGGTAAGTAAAAAAAATTAAAATCAGAGATTCTAATCTCTCTCTCCCTCTCTCAATTAGTTAATTAATTAATTTAATATCGTTCCTCTTCTTCTTTTTATTTTTTATTAATTTTTAAAATTTTATTTTGATTGAAGAGAGATGGGTAGGAATGGGGATTTTTCTTCCTTTCTTCTTGTTGCTTTTCCTCTGTTTCGAGGGGAATGGTGCTGGGGATTTCGGATAGGCTTAAAGTGCTTGTTCACCACCATTTTGTGGGGAGTGATCCCCACCGTCTAGCTCGTGGGTCTCGCTTTTGTGGATGCAGCATGTGGTGGATGATGACACCATTTTAAAAATGGGTGAACTCAGTCCAATTAAACCATCTAAATTGTGGGGATCATAGGTTTAGTCCCAAGATTAGATTGGTTGAGCAATCTAAATCTGTGATTTGTGGATATTCGTTTGTTGAATTAGGATCTTCGTCAGATTATTTTTTCATTTTAACTGACCACTAATTGTCCACCAATCAGTATGATTTTTTGTTCGTGGTCCATCTAGATGAGCTCTTACAATTTAGACCGTTTAGATTTACTTGCACGTATGCCACACTTACAGGTCTGATTGCCTGTTTATAACCCATCTCACTCTGCGAGTTCCCAGATTTATTTATTATTATTATTATTATTTTTTCCGGTTATGATACAGTAGAGCCGGTAGAACCGGAATATGTTAGAGCCGTTTCTACTAGGTACAGTTGTGGCCTGGCCCGTATCAATTGGGTCCGTCCATCTGGTGGGCCCTACGTAGGCATCATCACTTGTATCCACATAGTCACTGAAGTAGAGGCTTGACTGTTTTTTTGTTGTCTACCACTGCTTTGAAGGTGACCGATCAGATGTCTAGGATCACACAACGAGAGTGCTTTTTGACCATTTGCCATCCACGGCGTGGGTGACAAATAGATTGACGGTCCTAAATGATTCATCACCCTGCCGAGTTGTGCTCCGGTCCTACCGCTTGCATGAGGTTTGGTGGGTGTACGGGTGTATTCATCAGTCGCGGTGGTTGTAATGATGCCCCCATTTCTAGACGGACGCGGATTGCGTCCTACCCCCGCCCGGTAATCCGTCTGGGCAGGTCTCTGTGGGGCCTACCGTGATGTTAGTGTTAAGGTATTATCCTAAAAATGAAGCAGTTCAACAGCTCCAGTGGATCACACCAAATGAAGCTGCAGTGATAATGACACCCACTGTTGAAACCTTTCTAAGGGCCACCATGATGTTTTTTTTTTTTTACCATCCAAACTATTCACAAGGTCATGTAGACGTGGATGAAGTGAAAACACAAATATTGGCTTGATCCGAAATTTCTCTACCTCCCAAGAAGTTTTTAATGGTGGACGTTCAATCCCCACTGCCTCACTTTTTGGATCATACCTTAAAATGATTTGAGAAAAACGATGAACGGCGTGAAGAAAACACTTACATCACGGTGGACCCCACAGGGCCCTGCCCGGCAGGGGTAGGACGCAATCCGCGTCCTTTCTAGACTTGATAGCTCTGGCAGTGCGACAGTGGAATAGTCCGAACCGTGGGGCCCACTGTAGGTAGACAGGAAGCCCAAAGCTGTAAGGACTGAATGATACTGACCTTTTTCATCATTGGCCATTTGTTTGTTGAATTAGGACCAGGACTATGTTTCATTTTAGCCGTTGATTGGAGGTCAGCCACCAACTAGGCCCGTTTGGCCGTCAATTCGGTGAAAACTTACTATCATGACCCACGTTAGGCTCCTATGATTCATAGGGTTTGATTATAGGGACATGTATGTTAGTAATAATTAGTGAGTACATCCCATGATTCATGCGGTTTAATTATAGGGACATGTATGTTATTAATAATTCATGAGCACATCTTTGTGAATTATCATACCTTGTTTGATTATTTTTAGCTAGCTGATATTTGGATGCCGAGGGCAAGACTAATTTTGCGGACGCTACCCAACTCCAAGGCGATGAGTCGTTCGGCCGACTTGACTAGGATGGGCCGCATATGCATGCTTTGCATGTGATAACACGCATACCAAGGACAGATTTTGTTAGGCACATTGGATCCACCCATATTATATTATTATGTCAACATCTCTCCCCTCTAAAGCTACTCATTTCTTTTGTTCCTTTTTAGCAAATTACTTTTTCTTTTTCGTTTAAGAAATTTGAATTATAACCTTTTAAACCATTTTTCATGTTTTTTTACCTTACCACTTTCCTAAATGCTCAACTGTACCTCGCTTCGTTGTAAATAAGCATTCTCTCTTATTTAGAAGAGTGTCACATTCCCAGAGGAGCCACCTGTAAAATAGACTAGCAGGATCTCACCGGCAGGGTGCAACAACAGCTGATGATGGTTCGAGAGTCACTACTAATGGAATAATCTTGGGTCTGTAAAAGGCTCAAGTTTGTAGAGCAACGTGACCCAAGGGTGAGAGTTGACAGTCTGATTAGGAAATGTATGACTTGACTTTATGGTCTGGTTCTGGATATTGAAGTAACTTGATTACAAAGAGGGGAGGTGCTAGGTAACCTCTTTGCTCACAGGTGTGAGGCCTTTACAAGATTAAATACATTGCGGTTAGAGCTCCAGGCAAAGATTTGTGATTCAAGAAAAAGGATAATAAATGTGCAGAATGGGAGTGACTATGTAAGTAAATAAATATGCAAGAAAATGGGTGGGAGAAGGGGTGTGTAACGAGGAGAAGAAATACTTTGCCTTAGTGATAACTGTTTTATTGGAGATGCCTTAATCTAAAGATTTGAGGAAAGAAGAACGCCATAATCCCTTTATGCATTGAATAGTGGATATGTCTTGTGATGCTTCTTGATCAAATACTTAATGCTTGGTTAGAACTACCACCTTGTGATGTGTTGTGCTTCACTCTCCTCGCGTTTCATGGAAGATTTTTGAATCTCTTAATCGCCCATACTGTACTCTTTCTCTCTCTTGCTCTCAAGTAGGATTCTCGAGTGTTATTTCAATTAGAGTTTGAGGGAGGAAAGAAGAACAACACAATTTCCTTTAAGTGTGGGGTGATGTGATGCATCTTGAGTAGAGACTTGATGCCTAATCACTAATTATCACTTAACCATGTGCCCACTCTTCTCTCCTCCATGTCTCAAAGAAGACTTTTGAAGCTCTTAATCCCTCTCTCCCCATTCTTTGAGATGTCTAGAAGGATAAGGACGGCGTTAGATGGTTGGGATGATGTATGGATGACTAGAAAGGGATGTGAATGGCCAGGATGTTATACAGGTAGATTAAATGCGGTGTGGATGGTTAGAAAGGGGTGTAGATGGTTAGGATGGTATATGGGGTGGATTAAATGCAGGACTGCTAATGGGTACTCGAATCCATGGATACCTGCATGACCTAGCATGATTTTAATGGGTCTGGATCCCATTTTCTGGACTTGTGAAGAAGCAAGTTGGGTTTGAGTCGAACCTTTTAGACCCAGTTAAAAATGGATCTCACTGGGTTCAGTTCGAATCCATTTGATGGACCTGGTTAAAGCTGGGTAGCATCGGGTCTGGTCTAGCTCTGGTAAAGTCCAATTAGTTTTAATAGTAAAAATATATATATTTAATCCATACGAATTATTATAGCCAAAGAAATTATGTTTTCTGTGCCACGCGTGTCGAAGAGACCATTTACATACCATGCAAATTTTAAAGTGGCACATGTGTGTACCATCTAATCCATCGATTAGGTGGGCCCAACCATGCAACTAGAAACCTAGATGCAAAGGCCTAAAGGGAACCCGATGGGTACCTGAACCCGATCGGATCAGGGTCTGGGTCTTCAAGAACTAGACTCGGACCTGAAAGGACCTAGACATGGCAAGACCTAAACTTGGTTAGTGCAGGTACGGGTACTATAGGACCTAACCTGATGGGGACATCAGGCGCACATGCGCACGCACGCCGCCCCCAACGCACGTACGTACGAAGGAGGGCCCCACTGTCGATCTGGCTCGATGATGACGTCCAGGGAGAGCCTTCTAATTAGAAGACGGTGTTTTGATTCAAACAGTGCGCCCGATAGTCAAGAAAAGCCCATTATGGGATCTCATAATCGTGACCCACTAGTCGGATTGATTTCATATTTTAGATTTTGCTTATTGTTATTATTTAGAACATCACGAACGCTTTAGATTTCTTTGTTTGGTTTTTATTTTAGTTTACTTCATTGCCAAGTAATAGGTTGCGCACATGGCGTGAGTTTAGGGGTATAGGGTTTTTCTTATAAATAGACACCCCTTGTAGTTCTTTTGATTCATTGAAATTTAATAAAAATTCCGGTAAGTTTTTTTCTACTATCTGAGTTTCTGAGTTATGGAAAAATTCAAGTGGGTGTGAAGCCCTTCCTTTTCGAAGGGCTAATTACCGTGGTGCGAAGCCATATCTATCCCTACCCTCTTCCATCCATATATTTCATATTCTTCCATCCATATTTCTCTTCTCCTCCAAGCATTCCATCTGCAAATCCATCAATAGTTGCAGCCGTTTTTCTCTCTATAGCAGATTTCTTGAATCCGGCCCTACAGGAGGGCTAAAATTTCAGTGGAGCACCACGCAAAAACTGTGTATCTGATCGAGCTGAGATTTGAGGGTTTTGGAGTCCATCCCTGGCCGACCAGGGCCAAGGTGGCTTTTTTCTGAATAATGGGCCCCACACACATGCGACCGTGATCACACGTACGTGCGTCTGGGCCAT
This sequence comes from Magnolia changhungtana, assembly GCA_030180095.1. Taxonomy (NCBI): domain Eukaryota; kingdom Viridiplantae; phylum Streptophyta; class Magnoliopsida; order Magnoliales; family Magnoliaceae; genus Magnolia; species Magnolia changhungtana. The sequence continues at coordinate 16,550,528 of JASAUF010000667.1, read as the reverse complement.
TGTTATCGTCCGCGCGTGGGAACTATTTTTCGGTTCAGATTTTCTTCTCATTTTACCCTCTCATACCATTTTTTCATAAACCCTAACCCTAGGTTGCTTTATCTTTAATTTATTTGCCCATTTTCTCACCCCTAGGGTTCCTTGAATTGAAATTCGTGAATCCCTTGGATTAGGGGCTGGTTACTGTGCATGTGTGGATGATTTCTATTTCTTTGTGAGCATCGTTTGGTCCATAATTTTACTAATCCAGTCGTAGCCTGTGTAACCCTGGACCCGCATTGATTCCCCTAGCTTGAATGTTTGAACTTTTGTGTGGGACGTGGAATTTTTATGTTATTGTTTCTGAATTAGTGTGATCTAAGCCTGAAATCTTGCATATCATATTTAAATTTCATGTCCTACATCATGACGTGAACTCACCCCGTTGACGGTCTTATTTAAATGGCGTATGAATAGCAATAGTGTGATTAAAGGTAGCATTGTAATGGTGGCTAAGGTGGTGTTGTAGAGATGGGGGTGGTGTACAGTGGGGGCATGGAGATGGTGTAGAGAGTGGTGGAAGTACGGAGATAAAGACTGGTGGCAGGATAGAGGCAGAGACTAAAGGTGGCCAAAGGCTATGAGAGGGCAGGTGAAACTCATTTTGGAATGTGGGACTCTCTTTTAAATGAGAGAGAAGCTTATTTATAAAAATGTTAGTAATTGGGTATTTAAGAAAGTGGTGATGTGGACAATGGAAAAGAATTTATGATGTAATAATTCAAAATTTTAAATGGAAAAAAAATATTTCGATAAAAGAAAAAAGAAAAAAGTTGCTTTATGGAGGAAAGATGTTGTAATGACTTGATACAGGCCACAGTTACCGAACTCCCATATGCCTAACGAAATCTTTCTTCGGCAGACGTATTGGTCACATGCGCAAGGCACGTGCGTGGCTGCAGGGATCAAGTCCCCACCTTCTCCTCTGGACTCACAGTGGATTGGACTGATGGGTTAGGTGGATCCTAAGGTAGGGGGAGCTGGGAGTGAGACAGTAGGTCTCATGATCAGGCCTAATTGAACAGCCTGTCGACTTCAAGTTAGGTGGGTTGTCTATGAAGTATGAGTACATTGTTATGAACCATCACACCTTACCAGAGGTTTTTTTCAAGCTATTTGATACTCCTAGAGACTGTAATGATCGATATGCTTACAGCCAAAAATAAGAAATGCTTATATGATTTGTGCGAATTGCCCATTAGGGGGCACACTTATTGGATCACATGGGGGAGAATCACTTTTGAGAACAGTTGAGGAGCTGCATCCAGGTGGGAGAGTTTAATAGGGTTTCATGCAACAAAGAGCTATATGGGTCAGCTATATGGGACCCTTTGATTTGTCTATGTGAAACCCACTCCTTTCATCAGTTGCGACAACTCATTTTAGGAAATGAGCTAAAAAATTAGGCAGATTAAAAACTAACGTGGGACGCACCACAAAAAAAGTGGGGTGGGGAAGTTGACCATTTAAAGATTTTTTGGGGGGATCCACAAAAGTTTTAGATTAGGTGATATTTGATTCTCACTTTCGCTGTGGTATGGTTCGCCTTATGAATGGGTTGGACGGCATATAAACACTGTGTTGGGTCCCAAGAAGGTTTCATTGGTCAGCATTCCTGTTCTCACTTTTTCTTTGATGATGTGGCTCACTTGGGTTCTGGATCTCCCTGATTTTTAGGCGAAAGCTTAAACATGACATGGAGTCGCTAAAGGATGGAGTGGATGTCACCTAGACATCACAATAGGCCCCACTGAGCTATTTTTGCTTCATGGGCTCCCTACAACGCTCTGTCCTGATGAAAACAGATGTTTTTCTCCGAACGCAAATCATGGGACATGGCGCAACGGGCTACAATTCACCATTAAGGGATGATTTGCACAATTCACGTAGTGTTCCTCCTGGGAAATTGTAGAAGTGGCATAAATGCTACACAAATTGAACTGTTCAAATAATGGGACCTACTGTAGATTGGTTAATCCCAAAATCAGATTGATTGAATGATATCAATCTCTGATTAATAGTCATTTCTTTGTTAAATTGGGAGTCTACCATTTTATTATTATTATTTTTTTTTTCAGTTTAGCTGTCTATTAGATGTCCACCACCATCATAGTTAGCACTTTGGTCGGTGCGAGTTCCATTTTATGACCCATCTAAGGTGGCCCCCATGATTTTGATGATTTGATTGGAGGAGTTACGTTTGGACCCCCTTTGTAATTTTTTAATGTGCATGTGTATGAAACCATCTACACTGAAGGAGGAAGAAGAACCATCTACACCACCAGACTATCAACTTGAAGAAATGATCACCCTGGGCAGAAATGTGGATAGTCCATTCATTAGGCGGGCTACCCCATTGCAATCTGATGGTCTGACTCAATGTAAGTGTTTGGCTCACCTGATGGGTGATTATTCCATTTTTTTCATGCCAGGTGACCTTCATGGTATGGTCTGCCCATCTTACGGCCCTGGATGTTCCACTGAAGTGAGATATAAGCTGAAAATAAAACGTTGTATACTCGACATAAAAAGTTGCATGTAAACATTCTCCATCAAAATCCATCTCTTATACACATTTGGTGTATTGTTTGATGCAGTTGGAAGATTTTTTGGGGGCATTTTGGGAGATGAAAAGGGTAAGAAATCTCCTTCCTTTCAATCCATTTTATATACCCCCGTTGTTATTTTTAGATTTTGGATTTTATCATTGTTCTATGGTAACCATTTTTTCAATTGCCTAATTTAATATAAGCAATCTGCAGTAAGAAATGTATTTTTGATGTTGGAACCTTTTTGTATTCTTTCACATGACATTAATGTCACATATCAGTTTAATCTCTCTCTCTCTCTCTCTCTCTCTCTCTCTCTTGCTGAAATTTCAGTTGTGCACTTGTTCAAACCAAGGATTGGAAATTGGTTTCAGTTTACCTTATCAGTCACCATGGAAATGGGGTTGTATTGCCGCTCATATTGCCCCATTTCAGGCTGTTTTGATCTGCGATACGCCCATATCATTAGCCACGAAAACGTGTTTGTACCAGGTGATACTAACCATCAAAGGTTAGAGGGACATTTTGATAGAATTGGGCGCCCTGCATAACAATCTGGCTCCCAGGAACTTCTAAGTAGATATTTAAATTTTGAGGTTTTTCTCGGAATGTTATTTGGAAAATCTTGCCAAAAATAAAAATTCAAAAATATTTATTATAAACTAATAAATACTTTTTAAAATTTTAGAATATAATATAGGAATAAATTAGTTAAAATTTTCTGTTAAAGTCATGATATTTTTGCAGTAAAATCGTGAAAATATTAAAACTTATGGCATTCTGAAAATATCGCTGAGTTGATTTTCAGAATCTAGGCAATATTTGTGATACTGATACCATGCAGGCCTCATTCCCACTGTTGGATGGCGCACCCATGGAGTGGCCATTCATTAGTCAGTGGACGCTGTGGACCTGCCATATACCACAGATAGTGGTCGTACCCTCCTCAAGTGAACCATCCATGTGAGTCAAATTTGAAAGGTTGGCTGTCTTTTTCTAACTGCCCGTTTTGAAGCACTCAAAACGGTGGGACCTTCGGTTGGTAGGCGTAGTGCACTAGTGCTAAAGTCAGATTGATTAGACTGTCCTGATATCAGATTAATGGGCTGTTGTCTATTTTCCTCTTTCTTTCTTTCATTCATTTGTTCTTCCAGTCATCCCATCAGATATCAATAACCAGAGGCTGTTATGGTTGCATTCAGTGGACTTTTCTGTTGTTTGATCCATCTATGATGGGCACATGACCCGGACGATGTAATCTTTGGCACAAGTTTACCATTTCTATGATTTGTGTGTGTGGACTAACCATAATCTGCCAGAATATCCCTAATTATCTCCACAAATTCATATCTATGATCTATGCGTTGATTGGCAGATGTGAATTAGCCTGGTAACGGCTCAAAAAATGAAGGCCCACCCAACTTTGGATAGGGCCATGGTCCATGGACTCCCTTTTTCTTTGAGAAAATGGAGTTAACTGGCTATGGTGCTAAGTTCATGATCAACGGCCGTGTACGCTTTTGTAGACACTAAAAATACAGTCTCAAGTCCAACCGGTTGGACTATAATTTATGGTCCACCCATCAAATAACTTCCAACGCATTCATCTCCATCTTGACATCCAACTCTATGTTTCCCCCACTACAAGGATCGCTGTTTGCAAAAAATAGCCATTTCATTAAGCCACGCCATAGAAAATAGTATCTCGCTATTGATAAATAGCAAAATACAAATTCAGTCTACTCGGCCAGTGAATGTGGATGATTTTTTATTTTTTATTCACAAGATGATCTTCATGATGCAGAAAAACCTAGTGGACTGGTTGGATGTCGATTATTTGCTGTGCGGACAGTAACTTTCGATATGCAGACTTGTGGATAAAGGGTACACGGATTCCCAGAAGGAAGCAGATGCGTGAAGTAAATCATATACGTGTACGAAAATGGATAGAAATTTGGGTGTAAAAGAGCCATTCAACTTCATTATTGATCAGGCATGGGTGTGGGAACATTAAGATAAGTGAGTCGACTATGGTGTGGGAACATTAAGATAAGTGAGTCGACTATGCATCAGATTGACGACATTGAAAAAATGGTACGTCAAGATCATGTTCATAAATTCAATAGTGGGCAACCAGTAGTAGTCAAAATCATGTTCTTAATTGGGTATTGAAGACTGGACAACAGAGTATCGGTCAAGATCTTGTTCTTAATTGGGAATTGAAGGGTGGACAAGTAGAGTCAAGATCATGCTCTTAACTCGGAAGTGAAGGGTGGACAACAAGTAGTAATCAAGATTATGTTTTGTTTACACCAATTTTTGGCACCCTAATGTGGATTAATAAAAGACTACCATGTATTGACATTACACTTCTAGTATTGGCAGAAGTCCTACTCTCACCTGAGAGTATTTTCATTTGATTTTCCTTTAAGGTTACACATTATGTTATTAATACGAAGGTACAAACTCTTAAGCCCACTATTAAGGGAATCTCCCATGACCCTTTTTAAATGGGATATCTTCCTAGAGGCGTTTCGAGACTCTATAGCATTCGAGAAGGTTCTGAATATCTGAAAATCAAACGATACTCAGGTGAATCTAGTTTTGGTTCAGGCCCAAGTAAAAAAAGATAGATACAACAACCAAATCAAGTCTAAGGCTACACATCGATCAGAATCAAAAGAATGAGATAGCTTAAGGACTTGATCCCGTGGCTAAGGCCCAATTAGAATCAAGAATTTGGGAGCCTATCCATCTATCCCTACCTGCACTCCAAACCATCGAAGGACAAAGACCCGTGATCAAATGTAGGAGGTAGTTCAATCGGGACCATCCAACACCTCGAAGTAAAAGAGACTGAGAGACCGAAGATATGTTTACTCGCTATGATTGATTTGAGATCCGAGATTAGCTCTTGAGGCATGATCTTGAATCCATTTAGTGGGCCATGAAGATCTTCGAAGCGGTATCGGCTACAAGAAGAAGATCCGAGAAGCCAACAATTCCAAATACATCCAAAAGATTCCTATATCTAGAAAGCGCGAAAGATCCAAGATTAGCAAGGAAATCCAATGAGAGTTTTACCGTCTCCATGAGCTATAAAAAGAGCAATCAGATAAGAGCTCGGGGCCTTATGTCAAAAGCATCTATGTCTTTTACACTTATCTTAGCATAGCCTAGCCTAGTTCTAGCTTAGATCGTTATTATTTAATGACTTCTACTACAATACCTTAGGAGCAGATTTAAATATCATCAACCATATGTTATAGGATAATAATCAATTAAGTTCTGATTTAGTTGATCATACCCATTTGGTCACATCCTGCAAACCACTTGTCTCTGTCATTTGTTCCAATGAACAACTCAGGCATTTATTTTTCTCTTTCGTTTTTTTCATTTGGTTGATTAACACTTTATCGATTACAAAAAGTCATACCTTTAAATATTAATAAAATTGATATTGTTTAGTGTTTTTTTTTTTTTTTTTTTTTAAATATCAATACACACTTGTTTCTTTTAGAAGAATAGATCTTAAAGTACTGATGAAAGAAAAAGTTCAAGTCTATAAACTCATGTCTTCTAATGTCATAAGGCAAAAAAAATTTATTTAGAATAACTGACTTTTACCGTTTCATAAATCGCCTAAATGCTGAGTGCAATTGGTGATTGAGAGGATAGTTGGATCCTACGTCCAATATCCAATCTATCCATCTCAATGCGGGAAAACACTAGCAATTTAATTAAACTTTAAGTTGAGTAAACTTTGGCACGCTTGTGCATCATAATCCGAATACAGGCCCTCAATCACACCTGGGCCCTCGTGTTTGATTGAATTGGCATCAACATGTTCTTAATTAAAAAGTGAAGGGTGGACAATTGAATAGAAGTCAAGATCATGTTCTTAATTAGAAATTGAAGAGTCTAGTAGTAGTCATCGAATGATTAATTTCTATTTCATCATGTATAAATGGAATTATTTATTAACTATGGTTCTACCAATCCTATTATGCATTTCCTATTCATTGATCTAACCTAATCACCAGGCACCGAGCTATCTTATCATATGTGACGACATTATATGTTGATCCAAACCGTTCACCTAATGGGTCGCGTGATGGACATGACATATCTGGAAATTACCAATAATCTTGAAAATCGATGGTGATCTCTGGAGCCCATGTATATGTTAACTCTTCTTGGATCTTCAGTTTGTAACTTTGTATGAGTTTGGCCAATGGCTTCGCTATCCAGACCATGACCTGCTGGGAGGCACCATGGTTGGATGATACTCAAAAATAAATAAATAAAAATCATTACAAGAATAATCGAAAAAAAAAAAAAAAAAAAAAAAAACATGAATATTTATAGGGCATGGCCCATCCATGATAGGACCCATGATACCAAGTGAAATACACCTATCCTATGATCATTCTAAGATTATATCACTGGATGGTTAACACATATAAATGTTTCAAACTTTAAAACAAGACAGTTTACAGCTTGCGATGATGAGTACTCTTTACATAGTCTCCATGAGTCGTTGAAGAACATTTTTATGATTGCTTGTGATCCATTCAGAACTACGAAATTTGACAATCCTAACTTTGCTTCCAAGTATAAGCACTTACAATGATTCTTGTCCAGCAAAAAAAAAAAAAAAAAAACAAGGTCACAAATTGGATTGTCATGATATACGGTTCTAGGAGATTTTGGGGATGTCCCAGCCACATTGGTGGCCATCAGATTAACGGTCTGGATCAGTGCACAACTTGTACAAACCCACCTCTAGGAATACATATAATTCCTGAGAAAGAGAATATCATCAACTTGTACAAACCCTTGAATGCTCCTAATATATCTATTGATCAAGTGGACCACAGATGTAGACATGAAATAGACGCTTAAGAGGAACCAATCCATGGTTCTAAATTCAAGATGCATGATTGCCTAATTGAGGATTGGAACGGCATATTTATAGGATATATAACAAATGTACATTTGAAGGCAGTTTGGGCCGGTCTGGGTCCGACTAATACGTCTTTAGCCCAAACCATCCCGTAAGTTCATACCCAAGTACGGCCACAAGCCAGGATAATGAGCCAAGCTAATAGGTCTGCATTGACCTCGTTGGGCCATGCTGGCCACTCGGTCTATTGTCACCCCTATCCATAAGGACAGTGCAGTAGCGAATCAGGACATCCCAACAATGCGATTTGGGTTTCATTCTTGTATTCTATTAGATTTATAGACATGAAAGAAAGGGAGAAATTCAAATTTCAAGCAGGTGAGATCTAGGATAATACGAAATCCATTATGTCCGGTCAGGCCCATTTCTTGAGTTGAGGCCTAAACACTCAGGACTTAACAAGCTGAGTCTAGGTGGACTCAGCAGTAAAGTGAAAGAGAAGGCAAACTAGGACCTGTCAGACCCCAGGAGACTGGGTACACTGACCTTAGAACTTTGATGGGTCATGGATTCAACCCACCGTTATGGCATCTGCAAGCCACTCTCTCAATATTTTAATGTGAGATCTGGCTCCATCATCTGTTGGGCCATATGTGTATGTTGAATCTGGACTTTTCTTCAAAATTTCAACCACTGTTGCGCGTGTTAGGATTTGTGGAGCCTCGTTATCAGAAATGTATTATTCATTCAGCCAGCACTTTTTCAAGTTGAGCCGAGCCACTTGTTGAGCCTGTTGGGGTCACAGTAGCAGTGTCCTTTTCTTAGGGTCTAGGGCTGCAACAGCTAGCTCAAAGGGTAATTTTGTAATTTCACATAAAATTTTTATGTAAATTCTAATTCATTTGGAATAATATGCATTTTGTTGTGAGAAAGACAATCACTTTTAAGTAATATATATTATGTGATGACATAGAAATATTATTGTATTAAAAGTTGCTTTTCTTTCACCTTTTAAGTATAGTGGATTGGTGTGATTGTGTGAATGTATTGAACGAGAATCACATAAATCTTTATGTTGTGGTTTGTATTTTTTTTTTTCTCAATATTGTGTCCAAAAAAAAAAAAAAAAATCTTTTTCTTAATTAGGTGGGTTTGTAATATAAAATAGATTACGTGTAGCTCACCCAATGACTGGGCAAGCCTGATTTTTGCTGCATGGCAGGAAAATGCAAGGACCCACCAGATGAAAGGTTGTCATCGGGCGCACACACGCCGAAGTGCAGACAGCATTCCAACCCAAAATAGAACATTTGATTAAGACCGAATCGGATCTAGGGCTAGCCTGTCGGGTCTTCAGTATAAGTTGCGCATGGCCCCGGCCCATATATTTCCTTTGCATTTAGCGGGCCTTGCCATCAACGAAATGGGCCACTTTGATATACTGGTGGAACTAACAACTTTAGAAATGACACGTGGGCACATGGGTCTGTGGCTAGCCTGTTAGGTCTCCTTTAAAGGCTTTTTTAGTTGGAGCTTTGCTAACACTGCATCTGTACACGTGGTTACAGGGCACATATTGCTATCATCCCAGCCATCCATTAGGTGGAACCGGCGTAGATGGACTGTTTAAAAAAAATCAGGCAAGTCAACTCAGCAGGTGGTGCACACAAGTACAAAAACAATGGATTGACTACAACCTTCGACACACACGTGTTGCCCACCTGATGAGATTCGCCTGACTTTTGGATCAATGAATTATTGTAGAATTTTTCTCCTAGAAAAGCTTACGTGGGTTCTCCAATACCAGTTCGGTGCCTTCGTTATTGTGCACCTTGCACATTGCATGTCTGTGTTGATCTCAACCGCCCATCCTGCAGGCTTCACCATTGGCTGGCCACTAACCCAAACTTGGCTGGATCGAAATACCCTAAGTTCCTAATTGTTGTTATTCAAGTCAGACATATGGCCATACGTGTAACGAGCGACTCAATCTTTAATGAGCGTTCGGTGTACAAAAATCGTATTTGACTCAAATCAAAATGAATGTCTTGTGACCCAGGCATTGAGATAGATCATTTAAGACTTGATATGTGTAGATTGGTTAGGTGATTAGACGGTTTACCTTGTTTCAACTAGCAGACTGAGTGGAGATACCTTGTTTCAACACTTGAGGTCTTGGTATCGATCCCTATGGGGGGTGGCTAATATGAAGTGTGTGTACTGACATGGGTGTGTACTAACAACCAAAAAAAATGAAGCGACAATTTACGAGGGAGAGGATTATTCCTTTTGATTTACAAGCATCTCACTCGTTGGTTGGACTGCCTTAGTACGAGTGTAATAACTAAGAGCCTGTTTGGCCAGCTGCATTAGGTGAGGTTAAGGTGGATGGAATTGTAAAAGTTACAATAAATGCATGTGTAAGGTATTGTTTATCCCATGTTTTCTAATACTATGTTTAGAATATATGTATTAAAAAATAAATCCCAAGATTTACTTTCAAATTACATTTGGATTGAACTGGATGAAGCAAAGATCCATCATCGGTGGGATTAGTAATCTCATCTCACACTTTCTAATACAAGGCTTATTTTCCAAAGCCTACAAAGTTAATTTTAATCCCATCTCACACTCCTTCCAACTATGTCATTCTGGATTTCAAAGTAGAATTAGTAATGCAATCTCATTTAATACAACTTAATACCACTGTCCAAACAGGCCCTAACCATCAAAATAATGTACGTTTTCTCAGGAAATGGTAGCTGTAGCTGATTTGTAGCTTTTAGCATCCACTGGTGTTTCAGTAATTAAGGTCCAAAGAGTGTGATATTTTGTCGTATGGCCCGATCACCGTTACAACGACTGAATGAACGGTTCCGATCTTGTTCAAGTACATGTGCAGCAGTGACCCGATGCCTCCTCTAACTCGAGTCTAATTACTTTTCAGTTAGTAACGATGGAGATTTGTTAATCCGAGACGAGTGAATCACTCATGACCCTTTAAACGCTTGCACAAGTGAAAACACCCTAACCATCCTTTTGCTGGGCCCCATCAAGCAGATGCCTTTTTCTACAACTCTGAAAAGGGCACAACGAGATGAATATGACAGATGGATAGACCAAGCCATGGCCACAATGCATGATAGAAATGGACAGTGGACCACCTCATGAACGGGCAGATCTTTGCATGCATGCAGGTAAGGATCTTCCTCACCCTTGGCCCGCCCATATTGGCCTAGCTTTGGACCTAGTGGTGTGGCCCATGGGCTGGGCTTGGTCCTGCGAAGCATAGACTGGTAAAATGCTTGGGAGCATCATAAGGAGTCGTATTTATAGTTGTTGAACTTTTGCACCGAGTTGGAAAAATCAGAAAACTGACTCAAATTTACGTACTCTGTATAAAAAATGCCTTCGATGCTATGAATAACCTTCGATTGAACCTTCGATGCCATCGAAACTTGTCCAGAACTATCCAACGAGTTTGGCTTGAAAAGTCATTTTCTCCCGGCCCAACCTGGCCTCAACCGACTTCTATTTCTGGTACATGTGTGGCCCACTCGATCAATGGATGGATTAGGAGTCAAGTTGAATATAAAGATTTAATCAAATTTGAGTTGGTTTGGGTGCGACGTGAATCAAATTTTCAGGCTTGGGTGCGACTTTGATAGGTCCCTACCTGGCTTGGACCTTACGCCTGCTAGTGTTGGGCCACACTGGCCCGGCTCATTACCACCCTTAGATATAGGCCATAACAGTATGAAATGAATCAATTCATCAAATTCAAAGCTTCTATCTACTACCATATAATCAATCTTTTCTGATATTTGTTGATTTTGTGCATTGATAAAATAAAATCTACACCGTAGGATGAGTACAAATTCCAGTATGATATAAAAATTAGTGGGGTGTTTGGAGGTACCTTGAGACCATGTTACTGGCACCACCTGAAGTGGAAAAGATGGATTCCACATTGATTTTGTGCTTGTCCTTGCCTCTAAAAGTCAGCCCTCCCAAACTGCTATTTGATGACATCCAAACGAATTGAGAGGATGCTTGTTTTGGGCAAAACAGCATCGGAGAAAATCCAAATGTGCTAGTAAATGCGGAGGTACAAAAGAATCAGCAAAGCTCAACCATCCGATTCTCTCTCATTTTTTTCTCATTTCTGTGACAATATGTGGCTATCAATGTGCATTGCCATCACTTCATGGAATCGTTACAAAACACTTTTTTTCCATGTTTCTTCTTTTACAGATGGGGGCAACTGAAGCTGCGTTTGGGTCACTTCATAATAATAAATAAATAAATAAATAAAACCATAGCATGGATTTAAGACACGAGTGGCGAGTCGGGCCTACTCGTCTTGTCACAATTCAAGTCGCGACTCATCCGTTCAAAGCAACCCGATCATGTATGTTAATGTTCGAATCTGATTGATTAGATGTACTCGCTTACAGATATACGTATACCAGAAATACGTATACCCCGGCATCAACAATATGTAAAGGATAATGGGTGCCGATTGCAGCTAGAAACCTTATGATGTCTAAGTCAAGGAGGCAAACCGAAAGTAGAAGTGGGACTTGAGAGAGGGTTTTTTGTTACTTACCTTCCTCCAATTATAATGAGTATATTTATAAGATGTTTAAGCAGTTAGTGGAATCTAATAGATACGCTGATCAATCCATCAAGTGAGCTCCAAATTATACAGATTAGCTTCTGCATTATTTTAAACATGATTGATCAATTAATAGGTCGGGTCAACTGATCGAGAAAAATTGGAAAACACTTGTAAACTCTTTGGACCATTTTAAGCATGTTGGAGTGATTAAACATGTGGTTGTCGATCGATCGATGCTTAGATCGATGACACATGTAGTTTTGTATAATTGTATAAATTGTTTCCTATTTAAAGTGTTATACGGGATTAGAAAATGATTAAGAGAACTTAGACATTTTAAGATTTATGAAGAGTTTCACATCTATAAATAGATATATCTCTTGTAATATTATTTCACAGTGAATTTTGTTGTCGTTTTGTGTTGTGATTTTTTTCCATGAAAATTTTCCACGTAAAATTCACATGTTTATGTGCATGCTTTGTTATATTTAACTTAAGCTTTGTTATATTTACCTTTCATGCATTTGATTCAAATTTAGAATTTGCTTTCACGGTTCCAAAGCACATAACACATGTATGTTACTTTCAAATGCATACAGCATATAGGATAAAAAATATACATGTGAAAATCTTAAATATGCATTATGACACATGGTACACATTAAATTAATGCGTGAAACATAAAAGTCGGTGCATAAAGATGTACAACAACACTTGTGGTGCATCGGCTCCTATTGCATGTGTTGCATAAATATATCTCAACCAATTGTATTAATGTGAATTGTAACGGCAATAAGTAGATCCCAATCATTTTAAAGAATAAAAAAGTACTCTCTAACAACAAATAAAAAATATTAAATTGTTTTTATTATTTTTAGGCCATGTAGACCATATAAAACAAATATTTTATATGGACAAACCAAATTAGAACTGAACATTTTTTTAATGTCCGCTGTGCATAATACATATTTGATTTTAAATGAACAGCAAGCAGTGGTTTGGCAAATGTGTTGAAGAAAGTTATACTAGATGTACTTTATTCTGAATCCGTATCATAGTTCTAACCCCATTACTTAGCCAAACACAATTGATTTCTAATAAACTAAAAATAAAAGTAAAAGATTAAGGAATTTCCAACTCAAAATTTACACGGAAATAAAATGGTGTAACCTCACAAGTGTTTGGTTTGCTTCGAATCAAGAGAACGTTAGAATTGAGTTTTCCAAATCAACGGTCGTTTCTCATTGGAGAATATCTCCACTAACTCACCTGACGAGGGAAGCGGATTGGCTGGAGTACCACACCCCACAGATGTGGGACGCGGATTGCGTCCTACCCCTGCCCGGACAGATTACCGTCCAGGCAGGGCTCTGTGGGGCCACAATGATGTAAATGTTGTATCCATGCTGTTCATCATTTTTCTCAGATCATTTTAAGTTATCATCTTAGAAATGAAGCAGGTCCAAAAATCTAGTGGACCACACCTAGGAGTGTACACGGGTCGGGCCGAGTCGAACTAGCCTCAGCCCATCCAGGCCCGTTCAACAGCTACACAAGTCCCGAACCGGACCGGGCCTAGTCACTGAGCCAACACTGCAGCCTGAACCGGGCCCGACGCGAGTTCGGGCCGAGTTCGGGCCAGTTTCGAACCTTACAGCAAGTTTATGGAAAGGGCTTTAACAGGTAATCCGCGTCCCATTACAAGGCCCTTGATCAACGGTTTAGATAGTTGAACTATAGACTCCACAAAAAATCTAACTAGTCAGGACATTTACATATATTTGACAAAGCATAAAATAAAACATTTTATACAAATTATACAATACACGGGTCGGATCGAGGCGAGTCGGATTTCGGACCGAGTCGGGCCGAACTGGGAGGTATCCGAACTCGGCCTGAACTCACTTTCAAGCCTAGAAAATTGGCCCGTCCTGACCCGAACTCAGTTCCGGGTCAGGCCGAGTCGGGCTTTTTCGGGCCGGGTCGAGCGAGCTAACCGGGCTAGCCCGGTTTGTGTACACCCCTAACCACACCAAAGGAAACTGTAGTGGTAATGACACCCACCGTTGAAACCTTTCTAAGGCCACCGTGATGTTTTTTTACCACCCAACCTATTCATAAGGTCATGTAGACGTGGATGAAGTGAAAAAACAAATATCAGCTTGATCGGAAACTTTTTCAGCTTTCAAGAAGTTTTTAATGGTGGAAGTCCAATCCCCACTTTGTGGTCCACTTAAGCCCTTTAACTGCCACATTATTTGGCTGATACATTAAAATGATCTGAAAAAAATAATGATAAATAACAAAGATAAAACACATGCATCATGGTGGGCACCACAGAACCTTGCCCAAACGGATTACTGTCCGGACAGGGGTAGGATGCAATCCGCGTCCCACCGATGTGGCAGGTGTGTTGACGTCACCAAGTTCTGTGGGTCCCATCACGAGGTATGAGTTATTTCCAAACCGTCCGTCCACTTGATGATTTCATCGGAAGTCTTTAACCGAAAAATAAGATATTCATAAATCAAGTAAACCACACCAACAAAAACAGTAGCGGATTAAACTCATGTCATTGAAATCCTTCTTAGGTCACATAAAATTTAGATCAATATGGTATTTGTTTTTTCTCTTCATATGGGTCTAAATATTAAAGTGAAACCTTTGAATGTTTTAACAGTGAGAATCATTGTCCCACTTCTATTTGTGATGTGGTTCACTTAAGTTTTCCATATAATTCATTTTTAATACCATGTTCTAAAATAATCGCTCCAAATAGGTGAACTGTGCCGATGTAAAAAATATATTATTTTGGGGACATTAAACTTTGATCTCCTTTAAACCGTTGGTGCAACTGGGAGCTTGTGGATTACCCGCGAAAGCCTTTAGCAGGAAGTTCCGGTGCTCGAAACCCATGTGGGACCACTGCAATGTTTGTGTGAAATTCTCCCGTTCATTTATTTTGGAAGTTCATTTTAAGACATGATGCTAAAACTGAAGTCTATCTAATGCTCAAGTGAGCTGAAAAAGTAATAATCGAACGTCCACAATTGAAATATTAATGGGGCAGAGAAGTTTTGACTCATGCTAATATTTATTTTTTCAGTTCATCCTGGTAGGAGTGACTTTGTTAAGGGTATGGAGGTCATGTAAACATCACTATGGAACCCAGTGAGGTTTCAATGGTAGGAATTTTCCTAATTACCTTTTCCTTAAATACGGCCCACTTAAGTCCTCACTTTGAGTTTCATGTTCTAAAATTATCTAAAAAAACGTGTGAACAGAGTGAATTCCTGACAAAAATCATGGTGGGCCCCACCTATGATCCGAGCGCAGGAACTTCCTGCCAAAGGCTTTCGCAGGAAATCCGCGTGACCGCGTCTGAGCTCGGGAGCATGAGACGGATTGGCTACTCCCCGGACACCGTACCATGGCTGATGGTCGATGCTTTGTGGGCCCCACCATGATATATGTATTTCATCCATTTTTTACGGATCATTTTAGGGCTTGATACAAAAAATGATATAGATATAAATCTTAGGTGGACTACACCACAGGACAACAATAATGATTGGATATCCACCATTAAAATCCTCATAAGGTCTACTGTAATGTTTATTTGACATCCAATATGTTGATTAGGTCTTAAAGACTTATATGAAGGGAAAAAATAAATATCAACTTAATCAAAAAATTTTACGGCGCCCAAAATGTTTTTAACGGTCAATGTTCATTCAACACTGTTCCCAGTATTGTGGTCCACTTGAGATTGAGATATACCTATTTCTTATTTTATGTCATAAAATAATCTATAAAAATAGATGGTAGGCGTGGATGAAACACATACATCATGTTGGGCCACTGAGCACCGACCACCGGCCACTGGTGGCAAGGGTGGTAGCCAATAACACGGAGTGTGTACCCATGCTAACCCAAAAAAATAGAAAAAGAAGAAGAGTGTGGTAGCCGATCCGTTTCCACATCAGCTCTCGTCTTCGAACGACACGCGCCCACACCATCTAAGTTGCTAGTGTGTAGAACACGTCTGGGCAGGGCTCAGTGGAGACGACCGTAATGTAATTGTTTTATCCACGCGGTTTATCGTTTTTCTCAAATCATTTCAAGGTATGGTCTCGAAGATGAGACAAGTTCACAGAGCCAGCTGACCACACCAAAGGAAACAGCAGTGATAATGACATACACCGTTTAAACCTTTCTAAAGGTCACCTTGATGTTTTTCTACCATCCAACCTATTCACAAGGTCAGGTAGACGTGGATGAAGTGAAAACACAAATAACAGCTTAATCCGAAACTTCTCTAACCCCGAGAAGTTTTTAATGGTGGACGTTCAATCCCCACTTTGTGGTCCACATCCGTGGTACGCACAGACAATCCGCTTCTCTGACTAGCCGGAGAGCAGCGATTCAAGTTCGAATTTGAGAGAAATTTGCTAGTACGCATGCGCATGGAAGACTCTCGCATTCACATGCACGTGCACGTGCAAAAATGTGACACCTGTGTGAGATCTAAGCTTTCCACCATTTAAATGATGCCAAAATGTTCAAATGTTACTTAATATCAAGCCATTCTACATCTCTATTAGAACACATCATCTCAAAACATGTGAACGACTAAAAGAATGTTTTTGATATTGTATCCAGCTAAAAAATGATATTTTCTGCTTTTTCTTTTTTCTGGAGATCTACCCATTATTACCAACTTATGGAAAGGTCAGATCACATACACCTTATCACATGAGCGCATGCGCCCGCTTGTGGATGTGCAAGGCTCGGCACTCATGTGGTATAAGCGGACCGCCGACCACACGCCACAAAGTGCCCCTTTAAAACCGTTCAAGACAGAGCCATTGAGGACACTGAAGATAGATATTTCCAGGATCATTGTCACACATCAAACATCATTAACCTACTGCCCCCGAACAAAAAAAAAAAAAAAGCTAAACCCATAATTTTTTATTTTTTTTTTTTAAAAAAAAAAAAAAAAAGAACAACTGCCTCCTGTGCGGGGTGTGGCCCAAGAGCCTCTCACGTGGCAAATGCACCAAAGTTCACACGTGCGACGATCCCAAAAACTCACACGATCGATATAATTACATGGGACGAAGAAAAGCTGTCCTGACTTAATTCCCACTGCGTTATTATATCGTTAAGACCCCCGGGAATTGCAATGATTTTTTCCCTACCCTTTATCTTAATAAATAAAACTTTTATTACTCTGACAGACCGCTGGATGATATGCGGGCATATAGAAATTACCTGGAAATTGCGAATGTAGCATTCAGGAAAATTAAATTAAACTGTCTAAATTATGCTTCCAGTTTAGATGTACCATGAGCCAAAAAACTAAACTTAGTTGATGATCTCACTATCCGATTTGTGGACATTTATTGAACGGTTAAAAATGAAAGAGCTAATGGTCCTAATTCAACAAACAAGTGTTCAAGAATCAGATATTATGATAGTTCAACCAGTCTGATTTTTGTATAGTAACTCAAGGACCCTGAGATCAACAATTTAATCGGTTTAACTTAAGTTAATTTATGCCACGTATACAACTTATGAGTGCCTGAGTATCAAGCTCGTACGCTTTTTGAGTATTGTATAAATCCCAATATATGTACATGATATGAGGGGCCGTCACGGATACTATGATGGGTTCAATCAATCTCCTCTTCATTTCAATTAAAGGCGTAGGTCCCTTCTTTGACCTTTTCTCTCTCTTCTACTTCTACTTTTCATATCTCTCTGTGATAACGTACAAGATACAACGGCTGTATCATAAGTTATAATACAGCTCCTTCTTCCCCCCAGTATTTCCTGGTTTAGAACATCTTATCCGTATAAGAGGTAGAGCGTACCATGTTGAGCATCCTTGTATGAAAATTAGCTCGATCTACACCGATAGAAGAAAAAAATTAAAATAAATGGACAGCCAAGGATATGTCTTAGAGTAAACCTTTGGTTTATCTGATGACTGAATGAGCTTTATTTTTGTACCATATGATCATATTGGTTACATTTTTCAACGGATAGGATCTTCTGCATATTTGGACTTTTCTGTAGAACGATGGTTGCATCTTTGATAACGATACTCCGACTTCGTCTAATCATTTCTCTTATTTTGTTAGAAAAGGTTACATACTCCTGTACCATGTATGGATAATATGCAGGCACTGTAAAATTGCATGCACACGTGGAATACAAATTACTTAGGGCCTGTTTGTTTTCCAACTTACCAGTGTAAATGAGGGTAAATAGATAATTATAATTTATTTCTAGTGTTGGGAAGAGAGGAAATACAAGGATAATAACTCATGATTTTTTTAATTTACTTTTTTAAAAAACGGGCGGAAATGATTGAGAATTTCAGTGTGATGTATGTGATCGTTCCACGCAGCCTATTTATTTTATTAGGCCATTTTAGAGCCTGTGCCGAAAATTTTAGGTAGTTTATAAGCTCAAGTGTACTACGCTGCAACAAACAAGGGAATATTAACATCTATCGTTGAAACGTGAAGCCACATGTAGATCTCAGACTAATTTGTATATGTGATCAACCCGTTAATACGATCATACGGATACGGATGAAGAGAAAACAAAAAATATAAGCCAGATGCAAAACTCCTATGGCCCCACAGGAAGTTTTCAATAGTGTGTGTTTATTACCCGTGTTTCTTGTGTTGTCGTCCACTTGTACTTTAGATTTGCCTCGATTTTCAGTTTATGACCTAAAACGAGCTGTTAGAATAAATGGACGACTTAGATCCAACACATATATTACGGTGGGCCTTACAAAATTTTGAAAATTTTCCTCGTATTAGTATCAAATCAAATCAAAGGTAAACTGTGTTTGGGCGGCTACCTGGATTTCTGACGAGAAATAACTTTTATTTACTGTTATAAATACGAAAACAAACGCCCCCTTAACTTAAACTATCCAAATCGTAGTTCCAAGTTTGGATTTCTTGTAAACCCAAAATAACACTATTTTAAGCTTTCTAACTGCAAGATTCATGGATATATTATAGACGGTTGAAAATGGAAAAATTAGACGGTTTATTTTCAATGAGAAAGTGGCAATTAATCAAAGTTCAGAAGGGTCTAATCAATCATATTTTTCTTGAAATTATGTATCTACGTTGACATAAAGATATTGGACGGTTTATTATTATTTGAGGTATTCAATATTACAATTTACTCGTGCCTGCGTATCATACATTACGTTCAACTAGAGCATCAAACACTACCCTTATTTTATACAGTGCAGTTTGGTGTATGGTCGGGAGTGTGTTCGTTACGGAGAATGTTCTTTGAGACACGTGGCGGCACCAGGAAGACTCTCGTAGCCTTTTTATTTACAATGTAATTTTCAGGTTGCGTTGGGACTTGGAGTCTCTCTTCGTTCCCTTCTACTTTAGATGAGGATATCACGCAATGATTAGCAACCGACCTTTAGGCTAATAATATATTAATTAAATTAAAATAGCAAAGCTCTAGCTATGGTACGGTCGCGCTGCACCAAACTATGGTACGGTGGCAGGTTTCTACCCATGGATTTTATTCGTATATTGATCTGAACCGTTCATTTCTTTAATACCACAATAAGAAAGCTAATAGTTAACGGAAATGCTTCATTGATGAGTCGAATAATTGAATAACTTATTCGAATATGAGTCATTAAATATACTAATCGTAAAAATATATAATATGGCTTCTGTTGCTTAGAATCCTAAACATGAACGGTTCAGATCATCATTTAAAAATGCAATATGGGTTGAAAACCAGCCACCGTACCATACATTGGTGCGGAGCTGCCGTACACTAGCAAAACCCACGGCAGAAAATGTGGAAAAGATAAGCTAATTAATACCGATTACTGATGAAGAAGAGTTATTTTGTACTCTGTTGAGTGTGACGCTTGATACGCATGCACTCAAGGTGATGTGCTACTTAAGACGACGGTAGATGAGACATATAATGAGAGCGATCGACATCCGCTGATACACGCGTATACTTACACACGTACTAACCTAACTCAGTTGTAGTACATCAAAGCCGTTCATCAGGTTGGACACAGCACATTAGCATGATTGAAGTTTGAGATAGACTTGTTTTTTAAGCTTGGTCCTTCTAAACGGTGGGGACACATTATAGACGGCTTGGATGCCTCGTAAACATGCTCTTCCGGCACGCCTGCCACGTGTACGGTACTGCGAGAGGCGCTTTTCCACATGAGAACCGCATTGGGACGGGACTGAAAAGGCACGATAAGGTGGCAGAGTATGACCATTCATACGCATGCATGTTTCCACTGTCGACGTGGCATGCATGGCTCCAATCCAAACAGTCCAAATTCTGGTACACACTGTAGAGCTAGTAGCATGTTACGGAATCTCATTGATTGGTGGATCCTAGGTTCCTGTCCTTTTATTTCTCAATTTTCGTTTTAATAACTTTTTATCGGAACCGTCTACTTGCTTACCACAAATAGCAAGTTGATAATGATCTGCCAATGTCTTTTATATGTCCATGAGACATCTACTTTCAGTCCTACTATTTGAACAGCTTGTATTTTTGGAAGTGTTCGCTTCAGATACAGTCGCTGAGTGACTGTTTACGGATGGTCATATTCCATCAAAGTATCAATGTTTTATGTGCAAGGTGCTTCCTTTTGTTCTTGAAAGTGGATGCGGCTCCGGTGGATTCCCAGTTCATCCCTGACTGTGAAGCCCACCTTCATGTATTTTTCTTATATCCACGCCGTCCATCCGTTTCTCCAGGTCATTTTTAGGGTAGAAACCAAAAATACAAAATGTTTAAATCTCAGTTAATACCATAACACAGGAAAAAGTAGTAAATGAAGATTAAAACTTTTTAGGGGCCACTAAAGTTTTGGATCAAGCTGACATTTGTGTAGTCCCTTCATCTAAGTCTCTCTGATCTTATCGAATGGTTGGATGGAAAATATACATTCCAGTAGCACCCAAGAAGTTTTTAACGTTGGGCGTTCAATAACCACTGTTTCCTATGGTGTGGTCCAACTGAGATTTGGATCTATTGAAGTTTTGGTTTCGTAGCACATAATACGAGGGGGAAACGGATGGATAGCGTGGATATGAGAAAAATACATCATGTTTTGCCCCACAGTCAGGGATTTACCGACCTTCGTGGATCCGAGATCCACCGAAGCTGCGTCCCATGGTTAGTCGACTGGCGGTCCACATTTGATGTACGGATGACATGAAATGGACTTTAATCTGAACCGTTCATTATCCTACGATCTAATCTATCCAGCTAAGGAATGGCAGAACTCTCTCTAGCTCTTTTATACCCAAAATCTTTCCCTGTGCAACGGACGTGCATATTGAACGGCTCCGATCATCATTCATACATGTCCCAGCGAGCGGACAACAAGTTCATTCAGTAGCCCGCGGACTACAAGACTGAGCCTAAGGTGACGATTTGTGACGATGACCGCGTCAGGGATTCCAGCTTGTAAGAGAGAGAAGACCGGCAAAGACTGACGGAGACGGCTATTGACGGCAAGAACCGGCGGAGAAAAGGCCGGTCGCCCCTGCTTTGCCTCAGCTGTCATTCTGCCATAGGGAGTACTAAGATGGCGACACGTGTACATAAATTAATGAGTTTGTAGGTGCCTCGGCTAGCTAAAACCTAAAAGGAAGAACATAGGAGGCGAGGGACTGCGGAGCTTGAATGCACCATGTGTACGAAATCACCCCTGCTTTCCACGTTTAATTACTAAGCACCGCGAGCAATTTGTCCCGAGACACGCGTGTAAGAGATCACAGCCACCCATCTTGAACATGGTTTTTTTTTAAATTGATCTACTGGCGACGTATTTATGTGGCCTGTCACCTGGGGTTAGACGCTTGTGGAAGCGATTTGCGTCCTGCCCTCGCCTGGATGGGAATCGGTCCATGCAGGGCTCGTGGAGGCCACGGTGATGTACGGATTTTATCCACGCCGTCCATCCATTTTTCTAGATTATTTAAGGGTAGGATCTTTAAAATGAGGAAGATCCAAGGCTAAGTGGACCGTAAAGACGCCCACCGTTGAAACCTTCCCTGGGCCCACGTTGTTGTTCATTTACCATCCAAACTGTTAATGCCTTCCTAGGTCACACTCACAGAGAGGGAAAATATAAATGTCATCTTGATCTAAAACTTCTTTGGCCTTAAGAAGTTTTCACCGTAGGCCTTCAATCCTCAGTTTGTGGTCCATTTGAGCATTGGATCTGCCTCATTTTTAGGCTTACATCTTAAAATGATATGTAAAAATGGACGAACGGCGTGGATAAAACCCTTATATCAAGATGGGCCCCACAGAGCACCTACCTGGACCGATGTCGTCCGGGAGGGGGCAGGACGTAGTTCGACTGTTAATTTGACGCGGCATTGCCGTACGGTAATCTTGGCCGTCAATCGCTGACTGTTCGTATTCAACGAATTGATTTGCCCTTGGAATTTGGACCATTCAATATTTTACTTCTAACGTCCATGGATAGCCACCGATTGCATGGTTAGGATTTCTTGATCGGTGTCATTGTGTGGATACGGACGATTCTCAACGTTTTCAACCATCTCCATGGTACTGAAGGCGATGAGTAACCTTCTTTTCAGAATGGCGGTGAATGATAGCCCGTCCCACCAGCCAGCTCAGCATATCTGGACATACGATTAGCTACACGTGTGAGCCACACGCAAGAAATAAATTACATTTTGTCTTTTCATTGCCCAATTAGATTAATCATATCCGTCCAAATGTCTCAGAAATGCGAAAGCAGTAGCCTCTAACATGAATACGAAAATTCGATTTTGTACAGGACATATACTAAAAAATAAGCAGATAAAATAACAAGACAGTTACGATTGTACAAGCTTATACTGGCTTTTTCTTCTATCCCGTCGTTGTTTCGATCACGTGGAGTCTTCCGACTATTTTTTTGAGCTTCATTTCCTACAGAGGGTCGCCTGACGAGGGGCTTTGATTTCTCACGCAAGTTTTCTCATTTTCACGTGCGAGATCGGTGCCCTCCCAAATATCAGATTGTTTGAGCAATCTTATCTTTTGATTTGTGAACAGTTGTTTGTTAAAATAGGATTTGATTGTTTTCATTTTTTAACCGTCCAATATAAGTCCAACAATCTAATAGTAAGATATTCACGTAAACATAGATTTTTGGTTCATTGTACATCCACATTAGGTACCGTAATTTGGACCGTTCAATTTGGCTACTTTTCACTCCAGGCGTGCAATTTACAAGCAAAATTAAGTGCATGTGTATCATCCATCACACTATCAGATTATCAAAGTTTTTCTCAATTTGGTGATGTACAAAAGCAACGCGGCTTTTAAACTTCAAGTCAACGGTTGTAATTATATTATTTTATAACTAGCATTGTAGATTTAATCATGTAAAGACATTTAACATAGGCTAAAACACATGTCTACCTAACAAAGTAATGATGAGCAAAGTTATTATTAACAAGTGGTTATGCATGTGATTCAATCCAAATCATACCCTTATTGAATGATTCATGGACAAATTGAACAAGGTGGGTCACAAAACAAGTTTACCAGATTTAGGTTAGAGGGACTGCCATCTCTAGGGCATGTTAATACGTATTAGACGAAACTGTATTAGTAATCTCACTATAGAAATTGGGATGGCATATTTTGAACCCATGTGAGATGGGACTGAAATAAATTCGGCACCAAATCCACATGTGATGAGCGAGATTTTGAGATTTTGCACATCCCCCCTCAGTCACGTCACCTGATTTTCATTCCCAAAACCCTCAGTGATATCCCACGGTTTTTTATCCTTGGGGATTAGATGAGTTTAAGTGGGATGAAATTACCAAAATATAATGATTATACTGTGCTCGGGATTGTCCTCTATCCCATGGCATAGGGGTCATCCCACTTCATGTTTGGAAAATGGATTGGCTACTTATCTTACCACCATTGGTCGGTGCTATGTGAGCCCCACCATGATGTATGTGTTTCATCCGTGTCCTCCACCCATTCTTCCATGCCATTTTATGGGATAAGCCCAAAAATGAGTTTGATCCAAATCTTAAGTGGACCGCACAGTTGGCCCTAGGAGGTTTTTAATGGTGTAACTCAATCACTACTGTTTTCCCATGGTGTGGTTCACCTGAGATTTATATCTACCTCATTTTTAGGATCAAGCCCAAAAATTATATTTCAAAATAAATGGACAACATAGATAAAACGCATACATCATGGTGGAGTCCACATAGCATTGACCACTAGCCACACAAAACCTAAAGTAGGATGGTAGAAACTCTTGCCCTGGCTCTCATTCCAAGAAAGGGCTTCATAACCCATACCTTACATGAGTCCCAAACAAGACATTGCAACCATTCATGGGATCTTAAAACCCACTCCCACCCATGCACCAAACACCCCCTCGCGATTTATATCCCATAGCAGAGTCATCTTCATAGTGCACTCCCTGCCCTTTGAATTTGAAAGAAAGAGATAAGAAGGGCTCGAGAGATCTCACAGTCATACATTATTGCCTCTACCCGGATAGGATATAAAGATGACTGCACAACTTTCATCCTCCATCATAGTAGAAGATCAGAATGAAAAACCCTTGTATATATAACTGGCAAGGAGAGGTGGAGGTTAAAGGACACAATCGTTGGTGGATTGAGCTACGATCTAAGTTAAGTATGTTGTTTTGTAGAGAGTCGAGGATTAATGGTGAAATATTTAAGTAACGTTTTTATCGTCCTTTGTAAGGTATGTCGATCGGCCACGGGAGAAGAATGAAGCAGGATTTTACGGCTTCCCTGTATTGCACATTGTATGTAGTCTAGTCTGTATTTACCATGTAAACCATTTATAGGTAAGGCTTTTCCTATTCAAATTTTTGTTAATAGTTTTGAAGATCTCATTTTGGACCGTGATTGTGTTGAGTTCACATGAAGATCTCATTCTACATTGTGATTTGCATAGACATGTGAGTAATAGGAATTACGAGCAACAAATTTTTGTAATTTCAACTTATTATACCATTTAATTAAATGTTCGAGCTACATCACGCATGATTAACAATTTATGGGAGGTGAAGAGCTATACGAGCACGCACTGGTTAATATACAATCATCTATTCACTACACAAATCATTAATCATGACAGAAGGTTCGATAAACAGCAACATAGAGATAATGGTGTACACCTAAAAATGATTCATCGATTTTTTATGCTACTCCTGAGGTTGGGATTCATATGGTAGCATGCTAGTTCCCTGCACTAGTGAAATTTGTTTGTAATGGGCCATGCAATCGGCCTAAAAGGCTCAAATCACAGAGATGGCCCGATAGTTAACTCTTTTCTACCGTCGGGCTATCCTTTACGGCGTGGTGTTGTCGTGAGCTCTGTTGCGGCTAGGAATATGGTGGGGACATCTCCCACACAAGCTCCCCTAAAATCTCTCCCTTCTCTATTCTCTCTCCTTTTTCCAACTGAATTTTCGTATGAGAGTATGAGAGATAATTTATGGGCTTTTATAGTCTCAGATTTTGTATCCAAATAGCTGCGGGGGCCTTTTTTCCATTATACTTGCCCGTAAGGGGTTGATTTCAATTTACAGGGTCCTTTCTGGGACCCACTGGCTCATCCGTGTCAGGGAAAAGGTGACCTACTATAGGATCTACAGTTTATCAAAATCAGGCGGCAATCGGATACTTCGATCAACCATGGGGACCTCGCGATAGATGGTTGTCGGTGATGGATCAGGGCCACAGTTATATGGATATGAGCAAGAAAATATCCTTAACCCATGCCTCGAATTTGGTCGCGATCTAACGGTCAGAAAGTCATAACTTTGCGAAATAGCGGAAGGTTTATTTCACTTAAGTTTTCAGATTTCAACTTAGGGGATTCGCGCGTTTCAAGTACTTGTCTTCTGCGTCAAGTTGAGCAGTTCTGGGCACTTTCTTGGTTCGCCACCCGTGATGAGCTTCAAGTCTAGTAAGACAAATATTGTTTTATAGTTTTGGAACTAGTGGCCCACTAACAAGCGGCCTGGAGCTTGTTCAGATAATCGGGGTATTTCTGAAATGAATTGGATAAGTAAATTTTTTTGGCACGGTTGTTAGGGTCTGGATTAACTAAGTTCATAGTGTTGCCTATTCGAAATTAGCAAAAATAGTGATTCGGTCATAATCATTCTATATCGTTGGTTCTTAGGCTAAATGAGTGACCGGATTGATTTGGTTTATTAATAAGATCCGACCCATAGTTGTCTCGGCTTTAATTATGCATTTAATTTAGTTGTGGTCGTCTTGATTATTCAGTGATAGGTCAACTAGATTTGGGCCCGATGTGAACAAATCATGAGACTAAACTTAATGCTTAAGTGATTGGGCGGATTCGTTGGCTTTATATGGTTGATTAATCAAATTTATGACATTCTTTATTGGTATCATCTAGTATAGGCTCACTTCTTGCATCAAGGGTTAATAAATGATGACATAAGCTAGTTATAAATATATATATATATAAAGGATTTTTTGCAATAAAAAAATAGTGAAAATTCAGAACGTTACAACTCCAATTCAAATATTAACCAAAAGACACCATGCGTACAACTAAAAAAAAGATAAAGATGACTTTGGAGATATCAGATCTTGTAAGTTTGTTGTTCTTTTTTCATTAAATTTCTTGTGCATTTAGCTTATTTTTATCGGATCTATACAATTATCGGGGCGGATCGACAACTTGATCATCACATTGATTTATGGGCTGATTCGATGAAAAAACTTTGATTTCATATAAAAATCCTTTTGTTATAAAGATTGGTGTGGGGTCATCTGTATGTGTCAGGTCAGATATGACTGGATCATAAGATTCCTAAGGCCAAAATATATAAGGGTCCTAACTTCCATCCTGTATACAAGTGTTGATTTCTTCATATTCATAGTTTACAGCCTTAATTCTAAGCTGATCTGTCCACTATCTCCTAATCAAAATCATAATTGATGCAGACGTTTTAGTTTTGAAATCAGCTATGGTTTGTATGAAAGATATGGATCCTTGGATGTTGCATCGGTGGGATATTCAATGGAAGGCTACACCTCTTTGAATCCTCTGTTTGTGGAGTATTGGTTTGAATCCTCTGTTTGTGGAGTATTGGTTTCATCTTTAATTTTTGTATTTCTTGTTTTTCATTTTTTCCCGTGTACATCTCCTCAACTAAATACATCGGGTGAGCAACTTCCTAACAAATCGCCTTCTTGGTCTACATACCTGTAAGTATTAGTTGTGATTGTTTGATTAATTATTATTTGATAGTTTAAATTGAAATTAAAACACTTTCATTTCATTAAAGAATTACCCTTACAATTTTCCTTTAGTTTGTGCCTTCTTCTGGTTGATCTTCTGTGCAGATGTACCCGTTTGCTTTAGTCAAGTTAGTTAAACTACTTATCAACAAAAGCCTTTAATATAAGATTTCAGTTAGAATAATTTAAACTTCATTACGAAAGTAATATTAATACTAACTCATAAACTGAATCGAAGAATGAAAAAAATGTTGGGATTTTTGACCTGCGGAATTACACAGATCTAGATCTAGGATAACAATCTAATGACACCAAACACACATAAGAGAACACAGATTTAATGTGGAAAACCCTTGCGGGATAAAACCATGGCACAAAGCGACAGATCTCCACTATGAAAATAAAAATTACAAAGAGAGAGGATTTAACCGATTCGAACGACCTCGAATCTCACCCTTGCTACACTCTTTAGAAACCCTAAAATCCTTTTACGAACCCTTGGAACTTTGTTAGAAAGCCTTAGAATACATCTCAATCCTACATACACCCCTTCAAATAAGAATAGAAAGAGGTAGAATCTAAATAGGAAACAAAATCCGTAAAATCTGCGTTTCCGCAATCGCATTGGCGGAACTTATCGATATCATCAAGCCACTCTCGATGACAGCCTCGATATCATCTGAAGGTCTCTCGATGATATCGGAATAGGACCAAAACTGTCTAGCAACTAGGGGTGAAAAATACTGTGAATTATCAATGGCATCGAGACCCTATCGATATCATCGATAGACCAACAGACAGATTTAAGACATCTATTGATATCATCTAAAACCTTGTCGATATCATCGATAGACCACCAGACAAATTTAAGACATCTGTCCATAACAATCTCCACCATGTCTTCAATCTTCATTCGTGTAGCTTCTTGTCTCATTCTCTTATTTCTACACCATATCATAGCTTCTCTTGCACACTCCGTCTTCCTTTTACGCAATCGCCAAGCCCAGAGAAGTTTTACGGACCTTGAACTTCTTTGCTGGAACATTCTTGTTGATCATGTCTGCCAGATCTAAATCCACATGCCCAATCACCTTTGCTCCTGTCTTTTCAAAAGAGAAAACATAATCTTCTTACCATCTCACCGCTACTCAATATTGCTTGCTGGGGTACTTGTTCACAACACTGATAGTCTGTGAAATAACCGGTCTAATCCAGACCATGACATACACTGTCAACTGCATTCGAATAAGGCTCATGAGATATCCTGCTTTTCCTCATTTGTTTTGGGACATGTCCTAAGGAAAACTTGAAGAGAGACGCGTAGGGAAGGCTCTCCAGCTTTACCTAGTCCATCACCTCTTTGATCAATACCTACACATAAGGTATTCTTCCTGTGATTACCAAAGCCTACTCCTCTTTCAGTCTCAACACTGAGAATCATCTTTGCAGCCCATGATCCTTCATCTTGAATGTCTTACTTAATTGAGTCTTCAGTACATGCATTTCAGACATGTCATAATTGGAGATCTACATGTCATCAATTCCTGACTCACCATGAAGGAATCAAACCACTGCCTAGGCGACAGGTCGAACCACGACCTCCTGCAAAGTCTTTTCTCAGCCCCTTTAACTTCGAACCGCTCTGGTTACTTCATGTAGATTTACTCTTTACTTTCCCTTACAAAAGTGCAGACGCCACATCTATCCTTCCAACTCAAGATCAGATTAGCCAACCAGTGCCAATCACGGATCTAATAGACACCTGTTATACCGTCGGCACGAATATCTCTGAGAAGCCGATCCATTCTATCTGAGCATAATCCTTCGCTACCAACCTCGCCCTGTATCTATGTTGTATCCTCCTAAAGATCCACCTGCATCCAATCGCTTTCCGACCCATTGGAAGCTCCACCTGCTCCCATATGTCGGTCTGGTACAACGAATCCATCACATCGCCCATAGTCACCTTCCACTTCTCAGCATAAGGCTTACCTAAAGCCATCTGAATAGAAGATGAATCCCTTGTGATATTGGAGTCGTCCATGTACCTCGCCGATATCTTGAGATCATGCTGTGTGATTCTTCTCATATGTGGC
This sequence comes from Magnolia changhungtana, assembly GCA_030180095.1. Lineage (NCBI taxonomy): Eukaryota > Viridiplantae > Streptophyta > Magnoliopsida > Magnoliales > Magnoliaceae > Magnolia > Magnolia changhungtana. The sequence goes on along the minus strand of JASAUF010000667.1, from coordinate 16,520,955 downwards.
TACTCCACCTGCTCTATATCCCTGTCTGCATGTCTCAGCCTTCCTACTCTGCCCACTCATGTGGCTATGCCCAACATGTCACACACGTGCAGAGGTGGAATCCGCTACATCCACTGTAGCTTCACCTTTTGAAGTGCTCCTGATTAACCTATACAAGTTACCTAGTCGTTGCGCTTTAATGATTACTTGTGCCTCCTTAGATTCCTTAAGAGCACTATCAATACCTGTGTACTTACATCATTTTACCTCAAGTACACCAAGAGAAATCAGATTCTGCTTCAAATCAGAAACGTGCTTGACATTTGTCAAGGTACGCTCCACCCCATCAAACATCCTGATGCGCACTGTACCAACAGCCTAGACATTACAGACAAATCCATTATCTATAAACACCTGTCTACCATCGCACTCGCTATAGCTGGCGAATCAACTCCGATGAGGAGTCATGTGAAAAGATGCCCCCATGTCTAGCATCCACTCGTCCTTACAATCATCGTATGGCCGTCTGATAGTAGACATAGATAAAACATCACTATCACATCCACTCGATCCATCTGACGTGGCAACATTGGCCTCCCTGTACAAAGCCTCAGAATATTCTTTCTTTGATTTAGGATTTCCGTAATCCTTCTTCACATGTCCTTTCTTCCCACAATTCCAGCACTTTACCTTTCCTTTGCTCTTGCCCTTTGATTTGGATCTATAACCTGAAGAACCCATACCTTATTCAGAATTCCTACCCATTGTAAATCGTGCATCAGAAGATGTCCCCATATCGCCGTTTAGCTTTCTCATAGCCTTCCCTTGAAGGGTTGAGATAATAGTGTCGACACTCAGGGTTTTATTCGTACTGCACATAGTGTCCTTGAATGACTCATATGACGCCGGAAGAGAATTCAACAACATACATGCTTGTTCTTTATCTTTCATCACTTCCTCCATATCTAGCAATTTGTAAACTAATTTATTAAAGTTGCTGATGTGAGCCTCCAGATCTCCACCCTCTGCCATCTTGAAGTTATACCACTGCCACTTCAAGTGTAGACGATTTTCAGAGGATTTTTTTCGTATAGACACCCTCTAACTTTGCCCATAACTTAGCCGCAATTTTCTCCCTCATGACGTTGTAGAGAACCTCATCCGTGAGACATAAACGGATCGATGATAAAACTTTCTTATCAAGAGTATTCCAATCATCATCAGTCATAGTAGACTTTCGTTCCTCAAGAGCACTATCTTCGCCTTGCTTGATTAAGGAACTCATCATCTTGATCTTTCATAACTCAAAATTATTTTTCCCTGAGTACTTCTCAATCTCATTCCTAGTGCTCGCCATTATTAATAATCCTGCAGATTCAGATCTGTGCCCCAACGATTGCTTTAATACTACTTGTTGGAATTTTTGACCTGCAGAATCACACAGATCTAGATATAGGATAACAATCCAATGACACTAAGCACATAAGAGAACACGGATTTAACGTGGAAAACCCTTGCGAGAAAAAAACCATGGCACAAAGCGATAGATCTCCACTATGAAAATAGAAATTACAAAGAGAGAGGACTTACCCGATTCGAACAACCTTGAATCTCACCCTTGCTACACCCTTTATAAACCCCAAAATCCTTTTAGGAATCCTTGGAACTCTTTTAGAAAGTCTTATAATATATCTCAATCCTGCGTACAACCATTTAAATAAGAATAGAAAGAGGTAGAATCCAAATAGGAAATAAAATCTGCAAAATCTGCGTTTCCGCAATCGCATTTGCGAAACTTGTTGATGTCATCGAGCCACTCTCGATGACAGCCTCAATATCATCTGAAGGTCTCTCGATGATATTGGAACAGGACCAAAACTGTCCAGCAACCAGAGGTGAAAAATATTGTGAATTATCGATGGCATCGAGACCCTATCGATATCATCGACAGACCAACAGACAGATTTAAGACATCTGTTGATATCATCTAAAACCTTGTCGATATCATCGACAAACCACCAGACAGATTTAAAACATCTGTCCATAACAAAAAAAGCATCTTCAAATCTGTTATAACAATCATTACAGTGAGAAGGGTCAGCTTTTGTTATGTTATGTAACAAAAAAAAGAAAAAAGAAAAAAAAAACATATTAAACAGGGCATATGTAGCATTATATACGAAATCCATTTTTCAAACAATAGGTTTATAAGATAGTTGATGGAGTTATAACAGTCAAATATAGCATAGCATGTTGGGGATGAAACAAACCTTAACACAACTTGTCCGGCGTGGAAGCAATCTCAAACAAAATCACACAACGCGATAGGAAAAGAAAAATTCAAACAACCACAAAGAACACACAAATTTTACGTATAAAAAACATTGCAGAAATAAACCACGACAACAAGCAATAAACAAATCCACTATGAATAGAAATTTACAGAAGACTGAATAACTTATCGATGAAAAACCCTAGCTTTTCCCTCAAAATCCTTCTAAATGTGCTAAGCTCGTTTTGTTCTCTCAAAGTAATCATAATATCGTATCAACACGGTTTATATAACCCCCATCTAGAATTAGTAACAAAACCACACTTCGTGTTCTGCTCGATCGCACGTTCAGTCAATCAAGACATCAAAAGAGTCTTTAAATTAACCAAAACAGATATTGGTTGACCTTGAACATCACAACGTGCTTTGGTCGACCCAATAATTTCTCGTTTAATTGAATATCACTCCGAAACTCATCAACATAGCATCAATTGTGAAATGAAAAAATAGAAAATGTCAGGCCCACCGAAAACTCAATCACAACCATTATTACATGAACCCCAACTAGAATGGCTACTTCCACTGTAGCTTTCCATTATGATAAATGCCATTACGTGTTTTTCAAATTTCCAACCTTGGATCACGTTACTTAATTGATTACTTTCATTGAATATTTCAACACAAAATTTTCGTATCATTTGAACAAGGTCGTGATGAGGGTGGTACCCAACCCACACCTAGTGAAATAGAGAGCAGATTAAGTGTTACATGTGGCCCACCTGGATGATTTATTATTATTATTTTTTTTTGTATATTCATGTTGTCAATCCATTTCTCTAGCCCATTTTAGGAAGCGATCAGAAATTAAAGCAGATGCAAATCTCAAGTGGACCACGCTGTAGGAAACAATGGTGCCTTAGACCCTCACCATTAAAAATTCTAAAAGGGCCATCTTCAGGGTTTTTTTTTTTTTTTTTTTAATGTTTATTTACCATTCAACCTATTGATAATGTCAATAAGATCTCGAAGAGGTGAAAATAGCTCAATCCAAAACTTCTATAACCCACAAAATAATTTTAAAGGTCATTTGTCACTGTTTCTATTAGTGTGGTCCAAATGAGATTTTGATCTTTCTTTGGTTTGGCATAGTGTCAGTAAATGAGATTAAAAAGCCGATAGACAGCTTAGATATGCAAAAAAAATACATTAAAGTTGGCCCCAATTGGTCTAGGCAACACCCTCTTACGGGGCGCTTGGCGCATGTATTGAATGAGATTAGGTGGGATAGAACTGACATTATCAATAGGTACAACATTTAGAGAGGATGGGATGGAACTGCATTTAGTCCCGTGAAATTGCATACGGTCTCACGATGGATTTTCATGGATTTTGAAATCCACCGCATGCATGTGGCCCTACATTGATGCATGCATTTATCCATGCCGTCCATCCATATATACTATTTACACGTAACATTCTGGTTATCCATGCGTACAAGTGAAAGGCATTTGTTGTGAATTTGGTCGGTTGATCACAATTCCATGGTCCACCAAACATGATTTCGCTTAATCTAGGTAGGGTGATCACCTGAATAGGTAGGCCAAACCCGTTTGTAGTGTCAGATCTTGTGTTGCCCACTGACTCCAACGGTTTTTGGCCCACCTGATGAGTGGAACCGCCTATTTTTGTTCCAGGTGATCTTCATGGCAGGGCCAACGATACGCACGGTACTGTTATCCTCCACAGGTTGGATATACGAGGGAAAGAGATGGTAGGGTACCGCGAGTTATGGTACGTTGCGTCTTTATATAAATAGATATTGGTGGTCCCAAGGTGAGAGTTGTGCATGAAAGCGCCATTTCCTAACAGCTAACGTCGTCTTAAAGTAAAACAATTAGAGATGATACATGCAGCTTTATACGACCCTGATTCCGCCCGTCTGCGGCCTTTTATTCATTGCTACGCTACACTAGCCCTGCCTTCATTATCTTTTCGCTTTTTTATACCAATCTCCTCTCTACCGTTTATCGACTGCTCCGACTCGCCTCGATTTTCCTTAACGGGCACGCCTTGTACGGCCACGCCACTGTTATAACCAGTCGCTTCGCTGTTTCCCTCTCCATTTCCAGATAAAAACCGACTCTACCGGTCACTAACGTCGTCTCACCGCCGTTAGCAACAAAGCATCCTCTCTCAGTCACTCTCTCTCTCTCTCTCTCTCTCTCGTAATAAAAACCCGTTTCCCCTCTTTTTTAACTGATCACGCCAAAAGTCCCCCTTCTATTCCATGTTCTGCTATTCATCTCTCTCTCTCTCTCTCTCTCTCTCTCTCTCTCTCTCATAGCCAGCAAATGTAGCTTTTCTTCCCTACGTTACAAAAAACCCTACTGATGCATTCCTCCTAGAAAGAGCTTATTTCGTTTTGGTGTCTTCTCTACTTTCTCTCTCCATGGAGGGATTCTTCCAGATGAAGCAGCTTTTCTTTCTTGCTTTCATGGCGTTGGTTTTGTCATTTTCTCCTTCCGTTTCTTCTCTAGCTGACGAAGGTAGCAGTTTCAGTATCATATTCCTATTTTTTCTGTTTACATTTTTGAGTTTTCTCAAAATGCTTTAAGCGGCTAAAGCTTCTTTTCCTGTATTCTCTCATGCTTGTTTTTCCAAGCGCTTGCAAGTCTCAGGAAACCAAGGGCTGAGATGTTATGCATCAAATCCTTGCTATTTTTAGCAATGCCCTCAGCAAAAAACGATTTGGAGTTTCAGTCCTCTGTTTTAAGTGAAATGAGAGTTTTGTTTCGCAGGGAAAACACTCGTGTCCATCAAGGCGTCGTTTAGCAACGTTGCTAACGTGCTTCTCGACTGGAATGCTGATGGCAACGAAGATCACTGCTCCTGGCGCGGGGTTGCTTGCGACAATCTCTCCTTCGCCGTCGTCTCTCTGTAACTCACATACCTTCTGTTCTTTTTCTTCCTTCTTCTATCCGATTTCAACTTCTAATTCGTTACAATCATGAATCTTCTGTGAAGGAATCTCTCGAATTTGAATCTCGGCGGGGAGATTTCGCCAGCCATTGGGGATTTACAGAGCTTACAGGCACTGTATGTTTTACTCTATTGCATCAGGATAAATATGCATTTGGATGAAATCATTCATTTTAAGCTCAAATGCTTATGTTGGTTGCATTTATGTGCAGAGATTTGAAGGGAAATCAGCTGACCGGCTCAATCCCTGATGAGATCGGCAACTGCGTCTTGCTAAAATATCTGTAATCTCTCTCATTTACTTGCATTCTGAAGTTATGGGATTGAGAATGTAATGGAGGATTTAACTGAAATCTGTGTTGGTTTGTTTTCTGTAGGGATTTATCCGGTAACTTGCTATATGGAGATATTCCGTTCTCGACATCTAGGCTCAAACAGCTTGAGGAACTGTTAGTAGCATGTCTGCTTTTATTTGGTAGATTAGTCATTTTCACGAATCTTGCTTGCCCCTTTGTAAGGGATAGATTGGTCATTTATGGTGATGTTACTATGCAGGACATTGAAGAACAATCAGTTAACAGGGCCTATTCCTTCAACCCTTTCACAGATGCCAAATCTCAAAACTCTGTAAGGTTTCTGTCACTTGTATTTGAGTTGCTTGTTCTATTTTGTGGTTTATGCTTTCTAATATCTACTTGAAAACATTGAATTGTTTTTTTCCTTCTCATTTGGGCGTTCTCAGTTACACATTTGCATTGGGAGTTTGTCTGATAGAACATACCTGAACTACAATTGTTTGTTTCCAATGATGTGGATTTGTGTGTACAAAGTGATTTTAATGGGTCCCTTGCTGTTTAAATTTTTTTAGGGATCTTGCTCAGAATCAGCTCACTGGTGACATTCCGAGGCTGATTTACTGGAATGAAGTATTGCAGTATCTGTGAGTACTTCCTCCACTCTGTGTACTCTCATAATCACAATTTATAAGTCTATCTCAAATTAGTTCTAGTTCATCGGGTAATTTGGTATGTTTTGGAGTCGCCCATTATTGTGACCACACTATGGGTTGTGTTATGTAATGTGATGGCCACTTCGATTCTTGTTATGTAAGATGGACATCAGATAAACAATAGTTGTTAGCCAAAATCAGTCTATTGTTTTCTCAATAACTGCTTCCATGTAATGTAATTGCATCCATTGCATATACTGGATGTTTTGTTTCTTCATCTAGTGGTATTATGTCAATCCAATGTAACACTATTCCAATAAAAAGCAACCGTTATTTTGTGCGCCTGATGTTCTCTGTTTTCTCAATTTACCCATTTTTTGCTTTCACATGGCCTTTCCTGTTATGCAACTGTAACACCAGTTGGCTTTTCTGTGGTCAGAGTTCCATTATCTAAACCTTGCTATGTTAGTTCTTTTCTTTGCGAAATGATGAATGACGCTGTTTTCTGTAGTGGGTTGCGGGGGAATTTGCTGACGGGAACATTGTCTCCTGATATGTGCCAATTGACTGGCCTATGGTACTTGTAAGTGGATACTAATGGAATCTGTATCAATGGTTGTCTGGGAATTTATATTTGAGATTTTGTTCATACCCTTGTTTGAACCATCTCAACCGGTGTTGTTGCAGTGATGTGAGGGGCAATAACCTCTCAGGAACCATACCGGATAACATTGGGAATTGTACGAGCTACGAAATCCTGTAAGATGGCTGGCATTCCTTTTGGCGTGGGTGTTGTTCTTGTGCTTTCTTCAATTGTTTATGGTCTATTGACTGTTATGACTTCCAGGGATATTTCTTACAATCAAATCACTGGAGAGATTCCTTACAACATTGGTTTCCTGCAAGTAGCTACATTGTATGTTTCCATCTCTCAAAAGCTCCGCTGTATCTCTTCTTTCATCTGCAAATAACTATTCGTTTCATCTACTAATCAGCCAACTAGAATCGTTCAGCTACTGATTTTTTAGAACTCTTCTAGTTAAACTGCTTGCTGTAGTATACTCCACTGAATCTCTATTGCAGCTGATAATCTGCAACTTTTTTTCTTTTATTTTTTGCATCTAGTTGTCATCCATTCTTGTTGCATTTAATTAGGTTGTTTTTCTTCATAATGGTGTGCTAACCCTTCTGAAAAAAAAACTTTCTATTATTAGGTCTCTTCAGGGAAATAGGCTTACTGGGAAGATTCCAGAAGTGATAGGACTCATGCAAGCTCTTGCTGTTTTGTAAGTTTTGTACTGTCGTCTCAGATTCTTTTCATTTTTTTTTTTTCAAAATTTCTTTTCTTCCTAAATAACTGCATGCAGCTTTTCTTGTGCTGTGAAGAAAACATTCTAGCGGGTGCCACTTTTGTATTAGTATTAACCTTCAATGTTGGCTTTCCACTATCATCATTATCTCAGGCTTTCATGTACCAATTTGGGTTGTGCTTTAAATGGTTGGCAGAAGTCCTATGATATATCTGCTGACCATACCACACGCTCTCTCATGTACCTGGCATTGGAATTAGCCATGGCAGATGTGCATATTGGGACAACTTTCACATATCATCTCTTAATTTATGCCCTTCAATGGTTGAGTTTCCCTCACTGTGGCCTCAATGGTCGTGTTTATGAGTTGTGTGAGCTTATCTTTGAACCAGTGATTCCTAACCAGTCTCTTGGTCTCATTTCAAAGTTATATGTTCTATTTTCTTTATATTGCTTAATATATTGTTTATTGTGCAAGTCCTATTCATCAATAGTTCAGATTTGATAACAAGCATCACAAAAATCCATGCTTTTTGCATCTGTCCAGGGATTTGAGTGAGAATGAGTTAGTCGGGACAATTCCACCAATACTAGGCAATCTGTCCTATACTGGCAAGCTGTGAGTTGGAGACTACCACATCTGGTTTCTGATCTTAGCAATGCATATATGCCATGATTGGTCATTGTGTTTTCTGTTTATTCTTCCCAGGTACCTACACAGTAACAAGCTCACTGGGCCAATTCCACCCGAATTGGGGAACATGTCCAAGCTAAGCTATCTGTGAGGGTTCTTTCTTTAAAATAAAATTTCCACTTTGGGGGTATTTGTGTAAAATATTTCTGATCCTTTCCTTCTGCAGGCAATTGAACAACAATGAACTGGTAGGTAGCATTCCGGCTGAGCTTGGACAGCTGGAGGAGTTGTTTGAATTGTGAGTTTTTGTTTATTTATTTTTAAAACCGTCTCCTTTATTTCTATCTTCTTATTTTAACCTTTTGTGGGCATATTTTAATTTATCATGCCAGGAATCTTGCCAACAACAACCTTGAAGGACCGATTCCTCGGAACATCAGTTCCTGCACTGCACTGAATCAATTGTGAGTCTTTTGATTTCAGATTTGTTTACAAGGAATTTTTGTTCATTTCTGATCCCACGATATCTTGTTTCAGTAATGTGCACGGCAACCGATTGAATGGTTCCATTCCATCTGAATTCCAGAAGCTGGAGAGTCTAACTTATCTGTAAGTCTTAACCAGAAGATTTTAGAGATGGGCCAGTCATTTGTCTTCAATTGAACATATTCTAATTTACAATGATGTCTTTGTACAGAGGCTTGCAGTTATTAAGTGCACATGTTTTCATTAGTATATTTATACTTTTACCAATCTGTATTTTCTTTGAAACTGCAGAAACTTCTCTTCGAACAATTTCAAAGGGTGGATCCCTGTTGAGTTGGGGCGAATAATTAATCTTGATACTCTGTAAGTTGCAATGCAAGGTTTCAATGGTTATGTTGTGGTCAATTATTTTATATGTAGGGTTTGTAGGGTTGATTTTGGTTAATAAAGTCCACTGCGATTTATGTTCTAAAAACCAGAGATCTATCCAACAATGATTTTTCGGGACCTGTTCCAGCGTCTGTTGGCGATCTTGAGCACCTTCTTCAACTGTAAGTGACAAATTATTTTGTGATTTTGATAGTGGAAAGTGTTCTAAGGGCGTTCCATTTATAAATCTCAATTGTTATGTTTGTGAAATAGAAACCTGAGCTGGAATCATCTCAATGGCCCTGTACCTGCAGAATTTGGGAATCTCAGAAGCGTTCAAGTCATGTAAGTTCTTTAAAATATTGCAACAATTTGCGTCTCTCCTGTCATTTCTCCAGCAGATTCTGCTACCATGCAGCTAAAACTGTTTTTTATCCCTTTTTTTTTTCTTTCAACAGTGATATCTCATATAACCAACTTTCTGGTGCGATCCCTGAGGAATTGGGCCAGCTGCAGAATATAGATGCACTGTAAGCTCACCCATCATCCATCCACCAGTTTCTTCATTCGTTGTTGTGGATGCAATGTTTTACCCTTCTTTCATTGGGGATATTCTGATTCAGGATTTTGAACAACAACAATCTACACGGGGTTATCCCTGCTCAGTTGACAAATTGTTTCAGCCTAGCCACTCTGTGAGTTCAAACCCATCTTCCCTCATTTTCCTACTTAAAAGATTTGTCATAGTTACTAATGCAGTCTTTGCATGCTTCCTTATTTAAACCAGGAACCTCTCATATAACAACTTGTCAGGAGATATTCCTCTCTCTAAAAACTTTTCAAGGTTTCCTGCTGAAAGGTTTGAAGACGACTTCACCTTTTATTTTCTTTTCTTTGTTTGAAGATGACTTCACGTTTTATTTTCTTTTCTTCTGTGCGATTCTTGATTTTCATTCATTGTGTATTTCAGTTTCTTAGGAAATCCGCTATTATGCGGTAACTGGCTGGGATCCATCTGTGGAATGTATGCCCGCGAATCCAAAGGTGTCCTCATGAACTGTTAATTTTGTGCATGTGTCATTATCTGCTCATTTTATTTATCCTAACCTAGTCATTTGTCTTTCAGGTATAATCTCCCGAGCAGCGGTTGTCTGTATAACATTGGGCTCCATCACATTATTATCTGTGGTGATAGTGGCAATTTACAGATCAAACCAACCCAAACAGTACATCAAAGGGTCAAACAAAACAGTGCAAGGTATGTATGCTCCTTTGGGTTTTCCTGACATTTATCACATCAATTTCATTTCTTAACATGATTTATTCCTCAGGTCCCCCAAAACTGGTTATCCTTCACATGGATATGGCAATTCACACATATGATGATATCATGAGAATTACTGAAAATTTGAGTGAGAAATACATCATTGGTTATGGTGCATCAAGCACCGTATATAAGTGCGTGTTGAAGAACTCGAAGCCTATTGCCATCAAGAGGCTTTACACTCAATATCCCCATAATCTGAAAGAGTTTGAAACTGAACTCGAAACCGTCGGCAGCATCAAGCACAGAAATCTTGTCAGCTTGCATGGCTACTCACTCTCCCCCAATGGAAATCTGCTCTTCTATGATTACATGGAAAATGGTTCCCTCTGGGATCTTCTTCATGGTTCGTTGTTTCTTCTGTGGCTTTTTTTCTATGTACTTGCCTGTTTCCTTTTTTTATCCGAAATTATGCAAATGCTTGCATCTTTAGCAGGCCCGTCAAAGAAGGTGATGCTTGACTGGGAGACAAGGCTGAAAATAGCAGTGGGTGCTGCTCAAGGGCTAGCTTATCTACACCACGACTGTAATCCCAGGATCATCCATAGAGATGTCAAATCCTCAAACATCCTGCTGGACGAGAATTTTGAAGCTCACCTATCAGATTTTGGCATTGCCAAATGCATTTCCTCTTCTAAAACCCATGCCTCTACTTACGTGATGGGTACAATAGGATATATTGATCCTGAGTATGCTCGGACCTCTCGTCTAAATGAGAAGTCTGATGTTTACAGCTTCGGTATCGTACTTCTCGAGCTACTAACTGGAAAGAAGGCTGTCGACAACGATTCCAATTTGCATCAGCTGGTAAATTTGCATATATTAGGTGGATGATAATCATGTCTTCTTCTTTGGTCCCCCATTGGATGACATTATCTCCCTTCTGCATTTCAGATCCTTTCCAAAGCAGATGACAACACAGTCATGGATGCTGTTGATTCTGAGGTGTCCATAACCTGCACAGACCTCAACCTAGTGCGTAAGACCTTCCAGCTCGCATTGCTATGCACAAAGAGGCACCCATCTGAGAGACCCAGCATGCATGAGGTTGCCCGTGTGCTGGTCTCCCTGCTGCCCGCACCTCACTCTAAACCATGCTTGACGCCAGCCAAAGTCATTGACTATACTCGCTACATTGTTGACGCGGAAGGGAAGCAGCATGGGCACCGGGAGAACAGTTCGTCTGATGCACAGTGGTTTGTGAGGTTTGGTGAAGTCATATCCAAAAGCACCCTTTGAACTCTCCATCTTCCCAAGGAAGGAAAAGGTCCCCAAATTTTGTTATTATACAACAAAAAAGAGCACTAACATGGTTTTTGTTTGAACTCTCCTTGGATCGGGCTCCTCTTTCTGCATGCTGTTGGGTTACAGGAAGTTGTCCCTGCGGTCTTTTGAACACTGGTTGTAGTTTGAACTACAAGTCGGTGGGCCTGCACCAAGTTTTTGATTTGGTTTCATCTGTTGCATGTGAAATTTTACATACATTGCTAGATAGATGCTAATGCTCTGATGATACCATTCTACCACCTGTAATCTTTCAGTAATCCAAGTTCTATGTATGTGCTTGGCATAGAAAATGGTACATCGACGGAGTTGTGCTTGCAATGTGCAGTTAGTGTCTTGAACCTTGCACATGCTTGTGGTGGTCTCAACAGTTTTGTTTCTTTTGTTGGGATCATGTGGATTGTGACTATAGGCAACCAATGGATGGATCTGTATTTATGTACTCATCTTGTGCTCATGTTATGCTGTATGGGTGTGATTTGATTATCCAAATTGCTGGTGCTGATATGACCCAAAAGAATCAAGATCGGTGTTCTGTCTACCATTTGTTTCTTCGATTAGAGTGTTGAGCGTTGTATAACCAAAACGAGAAAGTATATCTATATCTGGCAGTCTGATACAAAATCTAATATCGAAATCTGCAATCCAAGGATGACATTGGAAATCCGGCCTAATTTTGAAGGTTCTGCAAAGCCCTATTTTGGAGATGTCTGCTCTCTTTTAAAGGGATTCCAAGACATGAAGTGATGATGTCTGCTCTTTTTTAAAGGGATTCTAAGACATGGAGGTAAGTCTGCTCATTCACCTATAGAATGCCTATTTTTCACAAGCAATTTTTTCTCGCTGTTGCTGCATCGGTCTGATTTTCGGGCCACCGGATGAGAGACCCATCTATGAGACAACATCTGCACACACGTGTGCACGCGATTGACAACAACCCTACATGCATGGACAGCCCATTTTCTGGTGTTATTTTGAATGGCCTATGGTCCAATATTCATTCTGAAAAGAATGGATCTGGACCATAAGTTTTGTAGAGTAAAATGTGAACAAATTAAAATTATCTTTTCAGTTGTCCAATTTCAGGCGTACATTACCGAATGCAAGTGCAGCCCATCATGGGTGGTTCTGATCATTAGATCGTCTCAACATGTAGGCCTGATTGCATGGTGAGAAAAAAAGAGCTCATTGCATTTTGAATTTCCAAATCTATTCAAATCAGGGGACTTACACGGTCCTGATGCTTCAGAATGTGATTATGTGCAATACTGCGGATTGTTGGTTATCTGTGATGGGTCCCATGAAATCAATGGTCTGGTTCAATGAACCGCAGACTTCACTAGTTTGAAATGGGTGCGTCTGGACGTTAATGCAAGATTTCACATACCCAGACCTCTGATTTTATGGGACCCTCCATTACAAGATATTGCAACAATGAACACAAGATAAAACGAACATGATAATGGTAGAAAACACCAATCCAAATCCCCGACTGGGAAGCATTTGGCGCGTTTGGATGCACAATCCAATTAAATTGTGATAACTAGTTCGTTGGAAGTGGCGCTAGTCATATTGCAGGTACATTCCCACCCCAAATTGCGATCGCATTACTTTCAAGTACTTTAAAATTGGCAACTCGAAAGCACTGTAAAATGCAATCCGAAGGTCACCTTTTGTTGGATATGAGCTGAGCAACCACTAGTGCGTGGGTCCAGCATATAGTTTTCTCTATGAAAATTTAAATTTGAAACTTGAATCAAAGAGGATTTGGATATGGAAGAGAGAAGGTACTGATGAAGAGTGGTGGACCACATATATACAATGGCCATGAACCAAAAACTAACCAGTGATCCACAATCGATATCCACTTGAAGGCTACCCAAATGACTGGACTGTTCTTTAAATAATGGGAAACACATGATCATGCCCACTTGATCATTATCCTCTATATTGATTATGCACACGTGTCACATTGGCACCGGTGTGGGATTACTCGCGAGTTTATGTGGACAACTAGCACTAACCTGTCTTACATCTCGGGCAATGGGCTCCTGTAACAGGCAGAATTTGTGATTTAAAGAGTTGGAAACAAATATATTGTGAGTATGAATGCGGCGAAAGCAGCCTACTGCTAACTAGTTCAAAGAATATCTGGTGGATATAATGCAGGGTGTTTTCATACTGGCTTCAAGCGCGGTGGCCTGTGTGAAGTTTTTTGGGAACTCATCAAAGGTGATGTGACTCCAAAATCTGAACGGTCCATGTGAAGCAGCACCTCATAAAGCCTCGTGAAACCGCCGGGCTTAATTTTTGCTTTGCTCCAAAATTTTTGTGGGCCATAAAAATGAAAACAGTTTCCTCCCTTGATTTGTATTTTTCTTTGCTAGATCAGGGTGAAAATTTTCTCCTTGGGGTTTCATGGGATTCCGCATCACATGGACTGTTTGCATTAGACGCCCATGACACATGTGCAAAGGTGCGCACCTGCATAGCTGTGCAAGTGATATGTAATCGAACCTATGCATTTTGTGAGCCTTATAAATTTATAATAGGATGCTTCAAAAATAAGCCATGCAATAGGTATGCCACTATAGGAAATAATGGACAACTATAAAAATAAAAAACCTCTAAATTCAAGTGGTGGCCCACATAATGGCTTAATCGTCTTGATTTTTGGGGTTCAACTTTCAGAGGGCAAACCTTATGGACATAAACGCAACCTGATAGACCCTATTAGAGTAGTGGTGAAATCGCTCATGGTACAAGGACGTACTGAGAAACCGGCTTTTTTTACTATCCTATAATATAGGCTGCCCTTTGGACGAGAATACAAATTCCAGAAGGATATTGAGCAAAGTTTGAATAGGTCTCCAACCATCTCTCTCTCTCTCTCTCTCTCTCTCTCTCTCTCTCTCTCTCATTTCTTTAGGATTCTAGAAACTCAGAAGAAGAGTTCATGTCAAGGTCTCCTACAACAAGAAGAAGAAAGGTACGGTTTTTATCATTTTCTCTATCATATTGCCATTTAAGGGTTCTAGAGATCTGTAAGCATACATTCCTCTACCAAGATTTCAACACGCCTTGGGAGGGCCTAGAGATGTTGCACTCATAATCTCCCCCCATCTCAAGAAAGCTGATGGGAATCCATAAAAATTTCAGAACTTGATTTTTCAAAAGTCTTCTCTAATGAAATGAAAGATAGATAATAAAAGTACCATGAAATGAATTCTTTTCATCTCATCTCTCACCTGAAATGAAATGGATTCGCCTGCTCTTATCTGATTCAATCTGAACGGCAGCATGCAAACCCGCTCTTATGTCCATTATTTTATTGATTTTGTAGGTATATCTTATTCAGATCATTTTAAAATCTAAGCATCTGTTTGAAACAGCGCAAATGGTATACATGTGGAATATATTAACTCAAATTAAACTGACTAAATTGCAGAAACCACTTTGCAAAAATCCTAAAATTAGATTGGTTGAACAATCCTATCTAGAAATGTCCACCAATCCAACATGGGTATGACAAAAGAATAGATAAATTTTTATTTACGATCGCAATTGACTTTAAAGGTTGTGTGACCTTTGAAAAGTTATTGGTGAAAATGAAGCAGAGATGCAAAAAATCACTTATATAAGTTGCAAAAGAGTCCAAATTGCATGGAAGGGTTTCCATGCACCCATCCCACTAGATCATTTTTCTTTCATAAACACATGTTACCTATAACTCTTCTATGAATTAAATCATGAGAAAATTGTAATACTCTAGCAGAGTTGGATTGGATGATATATGGTCACTTAGAGATTTCCTGAAAATTGCATACTTGAAATACAAATAATTCAAATTTATGAATTCTAGTTTAGATGTACCATAACCAAAAATTAACAATTACTTGATTATTTTACTATTGAAATAGTGAACACATGACTATCTGATCCGTGAACGCCTTTTGGACCATTAAAATGATATACACGCCCAAAGTTCCTATTTCAACGAAAGTGCATAGAGTCTACAAATCAGAGGCTAGGATTGTTCAGTCGATCTGGTCTTGTAACGGTGACCGAGGGATAGTGAGTTCCACAATTTAATCAGTTTAACATGAATTATTATATACAAAATATACAATTTCCAACTTCCTAAAACATCATGTGCAGCAAGAATATCAAATGACTCCCCTAAAATCATTTACCAAAACCCTTGAATCTAGTCCTACACAAATGCCCTTGAATACACTAAAAACAACAGGTTGGGCTAAGTTAGGGCTGGGGATAATGTGCTTTCAGATGCAACCCGTCTCGCCTAATTAATAGAGGGGCTCGAATTTTACGCTCGAACCTAGTCATTGGGCTTTATATAGCTGCCCAAGCGAGACCAAAATCAAGAAGCCTGACAAGCCAGCCCAACTCATTGACAGCCATTCATGAATCTTATTAGTTGATTATTATTATTATTTTTTCCTCTTCAAATTGCTTATGAGTATCTTTGGTATAGGAAAATGAGCAAAAAAGAAAATGAAAGACCTAAACAAGTACAGGAAGCAAAGGCGAAAGATGTAGTTAGAGATGGAAGAAATACGAAAAAAGGTAATCTGCCTCTTTCTCTCTCTCTCAAACAAATTAAGTCATGTATTCACATGTAATGGTGGGGCTGGCTGTGAAAATGGGCGGGCCTGTACTAGAGGAATTATATGATGTATTGAGCTGTAGACGGGTCGGGTCCCAGAATATTCGGGTCTACGATCGTGCCTGCCTAATTAACCATCTTTATTAGGCTTGGTATCGATCCCCAGCGGGGGTGGCTAACATGGAGTGTGTGTACTGACATGGGTGTGTACTAACAAGCTATCACCCCCCCCCCCCAAAAAAAAAAAAAAAAAAAAATCCATCTTTATCTGATCGGGTCTCACTGGCTTGGTTCAGGTCGGACCCGAGTCAGGTCGGCTGTCTAATAAGGGAATTTACATGGTTGGGACCACCTGATGGATGGATTAGATCGAGTACAAATGGGCCTCTTTGACATATACATGGTGTTGGTGTGTACACAGGCTTTTTTCCATGCATGTCGCTTAGCAACTTTCCTTCAGTTTTACTTATAAAATTAACTTGACTGACCCCAACCCCACTCAACCCGCGGGTCCAAAATATTGAACCTGAAACCGACCCTAAATGGTTCTGGAAAAATCGACCCCTGTAAAAATCAGATCGGGTCCATTGGGTTCCAGAGGTCCAGGTTTATATCCTGTGGCCCGCTTCTTTGCTCAGCGTAGATAGGTTTTGAATTTTTGACAAGTGTGCCCATGATTCACTAATCCAGACCGTTCATCTTGAGTCCTACAGAAGAAGGAGAACGCCCAAATTTTTTCTGAACGTCCTAGCAATCAATCTTAGTGCCTTTTTTAAAATTGAACTTTAACCGTTGTTTTATTTCCCTTCAATCTAAGGGTTAAGATTGTCCTATCAAGAATTCTTTTGATGCATAGTCCTTCCATGGCTGGACACAACAGACCAATGGTCTGAATTACCAAACGACTATCCCCACAAGTCAGAATCAAAGAATCGTGCACCCCATGCATCCGGTTCACGTATCATACGTAAAGCTGTAAAAGCAAAATCTCTATCTTGCATGCATGCAAGTTGGTTTTTGACCTTTTCTTTCTCTACGGTACACACCTCAAACTACGCCCGTGAAAATCATCAATACGCCCACTCCAATCTCCATTTCCTTGTAAGCTGTAACATCTCTCTTATAAAAGTCTTCTCAAACCACACACTCTCCATTCACTCACGTGATAGTCGTCAACAAAACCCCTGATCTCTTTCAAAAGCCTGCCTCCTTACCCTCCATCAAACCACCACCACCAATCCCAGATACTCCTATCTCTCGTGATTTCTCAATACGCCCACTTAACCAAAGCTCATATGTATTGAATGTATGGTTATTAGAGTAATCATCCGGTGCACCTGCGTGTACATGGATTTTTAAAGTGCACCACTTTGCACACTTCTATCTGTACCATTCATCAGGTCCATCATGCCAATTCTTTGTAGGCCACCATGAAGAAACACAAATTCATCGGAGGATCTAAGCCATCGATCGTGTAATTGGAGCATCACTTGATTAGATTGATTCTTGATGGGTATAAGCAAAGTGGGGTAGACCAAGTGGATATAGATTTATGGTTGGTTTTTCTTTGTTGATTAATAGTCCCTTGATCAGTGTATTTTCTCTTGGTGGGCCTCTAAAGTGGATTAGGCCTAATGGACGGTCCAGATCAAGATGGAACTAGAAGTTTAGCATAGAGCTGACAGTACTGAAGCATTATTCTTCTCTATAATAACATGAAAGGTTACTTTCATAAGTTCTATGTATTTGTTTTTTCAACTTCCATCTAAAATGGCCATGAAACCAACTTCTACAAGCTCCATACAAGGCCACTCCGTCGATGTCCATCAGATCGTCACCGACGAAGAGTGGCCCACCGCCAACAATCAGCACAAAACACCGAACGGACCCATCAGATTCAAGGAACAAAGGAGATCCAACCGTAGTTTCAGTCGGCAAGTCTCGCTGGAGACTGGATTTTCTGTGCTCAGTAGAGAATCCAATAGTAAGGATGAGAGAAGGGTTCTTGCGAGAAATGGTAAGAGTTTTGGAGGCTTTGCTACAGCTAATAGAGTTGGAGAAGGTAGGAAGGGAGATTTTAGTATGTTTAGGACGAAGTCGACTCTTCATAAGCAGAGTTCATCGTTATTGCCTGTGAGGAAGGAGATGGAGGCGGATTCAAAGGAGGAGTCTTGCAATGGGCCAGATGAATCGGTTCATCGAACTATTCCGAATGCCGCGAGATACTTCTCCGCCTTGAGAGGAGCTGAGCTAGATCAAGTGAAGGTAATGGTGATAATCTCTTCTCTTTGTTTTCTATCATTTTACAGATGAAAATGGCTATGGTTCTTTCCTTGTCATCCATGGAATTCTGTGAGCTAAAATCACAGGCATCGCATTCATGAACAAGATTGAGACTGTTCATTAGGTGGGGACCATCATTTGAAGTCAATTGCTTAGAAAAAAAAAAAAAAACTGTAGAATGGGTGATGCTGGATGTATGATTGGAGGATTTTGGCCGTTGAAAGGTGACTTTTTTTTGGGGGGTTAAGAGTCTGTTTCTAAGCCATTGATTGGATGGTTCGGATCATCTGATCAGTGGGATTTTTGTTAAATTAATCCTCTATGGAATGGCCCACCTGATGAACGTACTGGATCTTATGCACGTGTCCCTCATGTATGGTTCTTGATCAAGGACAGCTCTCTGTACTGGTCGAGATACTGAAGACTTCCCCAAAGTCAAAGATCCTGAATTCAAGATCCTCCAATATGCCATTGGTGGATCCGTGGATCATGAGGTTTGTAAGTTGGGACGGATGAGATGTAATGATGGATCATCCATGATGACATGAAGTGGGGCCTACCAAAAAGAAACAAAGCCATCTATAACATGCCTCTGGATTCTGTGGTTAGGATTTAGACCTGCTCGGGTTGGTGGGCCCATGCTTCAGTATCAAGGATCAGACCCACATCCCCAACCTAATGAGGAGAGAATTGCTTGAACTGAAATATCCTCCCTCTTGGGACCCCATTTCGTATCAGTGGGGCTCATGGTTTTCAGATCAGAACTGTTGATCTGATGGGACCCACGATTTTTGGGACATTCCTCATCTATAGTGGGCCCATCAGATGAATGTTTCCATACAAGGACTACAAGTGTCATTGTCGGAGATGATAATCATAATCTAATTAAAAATATAGCCGTTGTCATCCTCACCATCACCATCTTGCAGGACTCCGAAGACATTCTCCTCCCGAAAGATGAACTGTGGCCATTCCTTCTAAGATTTCCTATAGGCTGCTACGGTATCTGCCTTGGCCTAAGCAGCCAAACCATCTTATGGGGAGCGCTTGCATCTAGCCCAGCCACCCAATTCCTCCACATAACCCCACTAATCAACTTCATCCTTTGGCATCTCGCCCTCCTTGTCCTCCTCTCCGTCTCCCTTACCTACCTCTTCAAATGCACCTTCTACTTCGAAGCTGTTCGAAGGGAGTTCTACCACCCCATCCGTATCAACTTCTTCTTTGCTCCCTGGATCGTTTGCATGTTCCTTGCCATCGGTGCCCCACCCAAACTAGTGGGCCCAAAACTACACCCAGCCGTTTGGTGTATCTTCATGGCGCCAGTTTTCTTCTTAGAGCTGAAAATCTATGGCCAATGGCTCTCGGGTGGCAAGCGGCGCCTCTCCAAGGTGGCTAACCCATCGTCACACCTGTCGGTGGTCGGGAACTTTGTGGGCGCCATCTTGGCTTGCAAGGTCGGGTGGAAGGAGGCTGCCAAGTTCTTTTGGGCTGTTGGATTGGCGCATTATGTTGTGGTGTTTGTGACACTATATCAACGGCTGCCATCGAGCGAGGCATTGCCGAAAGAGCTGCACCCAGTGTTCTCGATGTTCATCGCGACACCATCGTCGGCAAGCATTGCATGGGCAGCCATATATGGAGAGTTTGATGGGTTGGCAAGGACGTGTTACTTCATTGCATTGTTTCTCTACGTTTCTCTTGTGGTGCGGATCAATTTCTTCTGGGGATTCAGGTACATACATGCCCTCCCCTCTGCTATTGCATTGAATAGAAAACTTGGTAGCTAGACTGATCAACTACAACCTGGTTGTACGCTACAACCCCCTTTTTTTAAAAATTTTATTTTAAATTCCTTCATAATTTGATGCTGGTAAAAAAAAAAAAGGGTTGTACCGTAGATAACCTACGACGGGTCCTTGTCCTCAGTGATCTGTTCTCAAACAGTGTAATACGCAGAAACAAGGCACATACATGATATTGGAACCACTCATCAGGTGATCTAAACACATAGACGCTATATGCATAAAAACAGTCCGATATGATTGTCAGGTGGGCCATCGCATGGACACGGCGTATGTAGGATGGGTAAATTCCTTCAACCTTAAGAGTGTGGTCCACCTGATGACAGTATCATCCTGAAGTTATGCATGTTAGCGATGCCGTATCACATGATTGGTGGTTGCAATGTGCCATTTGCCATGTTAGGCGAGTGCGCATGTGTGCAGATTCATACAACCCTTGCAAAGGCAAATAGTCATCTACAGACGATGTAGCATGGCAATGGGCCAGGCTCAGGCGAGTTGGGCCGGGCGCTGTTAGCCCGTCATCCATAGTTTTCTTGAGGGAGCACAACGATCATTTCTAGCCCAAGCTAACTGTACCACATGGGTGCATGCCTTTGTGCAGGTTTTCAGTAGCATGGTGGTCCTACACCTTCCCAATGACGACGGCATCATTGGCCACCATTAAGTATGCTGAGCAAGTCCCCTGCTTCTTCAGCAAGGGGCTCGCCGTGATCCTCTCCCTAGTGTCATCCATGATGGTCTCCTCGCTGCTCATCTCGACTTTCCTCCATGCATTTGTGTGGTGTTCCTTGTTTCCGAACGATCTTGCCATTGCCATAACAAAGAAGAAAAACACCAGTGCCGCTGGTGGTGGGAGAACACATGCCTATGAGAAGAAGCCCTCAAAGAAGGCCTTAGACATGAGACAATGGGCGAATGAATCTCCCCTTTCCTTTGTTTCTTCCACATCCAGAAACAGCAAAACAGAAAAGAGGGAAATTGATGAAGATGACAAGGCATCACGCTCATAAATGCCTATTCAAATCAAAGAAAAAGGGGGGGAAAAAAGGAAAGAGAATGTTATACATAAGACCCACTTCTTTCAGTAAAGCTCATTTGTAAGATTAGAGATATGTACATGTTTGGCAGTGCCTTACAAAAATATTACAGGGAAGTCAGCAGAGACTATGTATCATTGGTGAAATAAAATGAAAAATGTTGTGTTAGGTCATCTCAGTGCTGCTTTGGTAGGTGATGAAAACATGTATTGTATTTACTCATCATTTTCACTCTAAACCAGTCAGATGAAGTGGTGAAATTTCATTTCTAATATAAATAGGTTGGACGTTTTCCATTCAAAGTGGGAGTGTTTCAACCATAGTTTCCACATGTGGACACCACTTCCCACCTGGTTTACCCCACCTGGGTTGCTTATGACCCTACTCTAACCAGAAGTAAATCTCCCCTTTCCTTTGGCTACTGGGCCTGATTGTTGATGGATCAGGTCTCTAAAATCATCCACATAGAAAGGTGCTACAGACCCATCTTTAGACTCCTTCAGTTAAATGTGGACCTTCGATGTGCCTCGTATTGACCATCTATTTGCAGACAACAAAAGTTGAAAGGTTATGCTTCTCCTATCAAAAAGAATTGGGCATTACCCATGGGTCCCAACAGATCAATGGTCCAAAAGATAATTGAATCATGACCCCCCAACTAGTAAGATCTGAAAGCCAGGTACTGTTTGCATATCTACAGGTCGAGGATTATCTCATTCAAAATGAAATATAGAGCATTGTGAATTATGACAATTCTCCACATCCAATGGCCATATAGAACTGTAGAAATATTTTGGGAGTGTGCGATGATGGGCCACCAGGAGGACAGCTTTGAGCCATCAAGGCATGTATGGTAGGAACTATGACATGATCACCTCAGGGAGAGGAGTGGTAGCTCCATCTTTCATCCAACAGAGATTTCCCTCCTGGGCCTTGGAACTATTGTAAACAATATTCTCTTTACATATAGCATGGAGAGTAGGATGTGATTTTTAGACTCACGAGTAATTGACATAAATATAATGTGCCATACATCCAACCCAAGAACTCAATGGATCAATTTGCAAACATTTCATACATATTCCAAAAAAAAAAAAAAAAAGCTTCATTGGCCAAAGTGGTAAAGAGTAAAACAAGACAGCAATCACAATAACACACATGCAGGACAGGAGGAAAGGGGAAAAAACAGAAGATGAATTATGCTTTCATGTTTCTCAAAATTACAGATTTTCTGCTACATCTTCTTTGACTGCAAAAACCATCTTTCAAAGGTTTAAAGCTTTGATTCCTGTACAAGCCTGTTACATTTTTATTGTGGTGTGGTGGTTCTGTTTCAGAACGACCAATTGTACCGATGGATTCTCCTCTCCTCTCTGCTACAACATAAAACGGTGGCTTCAAGCAGTGGCCCTACAAACTCAAGCAACAGAAGAAGCCCAACTAGTACAAATTTGAGGGAAGGCACGAGCTCAACTGATGTATGCCATCGAAAATATCATTGCACAGAACTCTCAGTTTCACCAATAGGAAGAGTTTTGTACAGTTGGAGGCACTCAATTTCAGCAGCAAAAAACAAGCTCGAAATCTTGTAATGTACTTGAGTAAATACCAATAAAATCTCTTCATTCCTTTCAACGGATGCCCACGCTCCTGTTCACATTTGAAGTCTAATGAGTTTCCGTGTCATCATGTATAACAATTAATAACAGTTTGTAGCTAACCAGTCTCTGAAATTATCACAAAGCAAGGGTTTCAATGACAATGGAGCCACCAAGACTCCCAAACAAACAGCTTCATAACTATCTCATCAAGTATATACAGGGGCAAAGATAAATTTTAGCCAAAAGGCCCTAATCACTGACAACTGTTGCTATTGGAGGAGAATAAAATGGAAAACAGTTGCCATTTCACTGATAGTAAATCATTGTTAAAGGGCCTTAAGGAGACACAAAGTGACACCAACACGCAAGCACTACTAGACACACCCTCGAATATGCAGGCCTGTGTGAAATGGAATTACCAAAAAAAAAAAAACTGTTCACAGGTTGAAATGAATAGAAACACAATAACTAAACTGCAAAGATCCTGAGTTTAGCTCTAGGAGAAACTGAAAATCCACATATATTCCACACAAACAAATTAGCAGTGTATGGGACTAAATTTAGAACTGGTGCAGGAATGAGAAAAAGAAAAAAGCAACAACTATTTCAACCTCAAGAAACTCTGTTTTCATCTTCAGTCTCATGTAGTTACCTGCACACGTTTGCTTGAGATCTGATTTCAGCCATTCCCCTATCACTTCCACATTGGACCTGCTTTCCCCCAAGCCGCTGCAATGTATCCTTGCTCGTGTGGGTAATCTACAGGTTGGATTTCATGAGACTGAAAACTTACCATACAAGAATAGCATGAAATAACTAAGACAGGAATGAGGGTTGTTAAAAGAGCCAAAAGATTAAAAGAGAACATGTTCACTTGACGGCTGATGGGGTATGAACACATTCGTAACATAGTTCTAGTAACATACCTTTTGATCTTTTTGTACAGAATCAACCATATTTTCCTTCATGCCCTTACATCAAATGATAATGCAACCACTTGTAAAAATACTGGGAAAAAAATGAAAATTGAAGCAATTGATGCACATAATGATCTAATGAACTGTTCAATTGAAGATGGTTAAAAAAGAAAGAAAACCTTAATAGGTATGGGCCGAGACATATTTGACTGAGATGCAATCTTTTGCTTAAGTTCACATGTCAATGAGAGCTAGCATTTAAAGTCAAGACAAAAAAGAAGAAGAACAAGAAGGGTAAGTCATAGGGAATTATAGTTACAGTAATGAGAAAGTTCTTCCTATCTTAAACCAACTACTTTATTATAGCACAAAAAAAATAATAATAAATAAAAAAATCCATACATTTGATTTACCTTCTTAAACAATTCTATAGGTGGATTCTGAAATCGCTTGTCTGTCGGGAAATTGAATTCCTGTATTTAAGCACACAGACAGTATTGACAAGGAAATAAATACGTATAGCATCTGAAGACATCTGACATAAACAAAATGAAATACCATGGGTATTGTTGTTTGCCGCTTGCTAGTTCGAAAGACACCAATTTCACCTTTACTAGAAAATATCTGTAATTTTCACAATACATAAAACTTTTCAAGATGTAACTATACAAGTAAAAGATCCGCATGCAGTAAAGATAAGCATTACCTTCTTATTAAGAGGACGAGCTTTAAATTGGGGTATCTTTTCACTTTCTTCCTGCTTTCGATCATCTGTGACTTTCAATCTAAGCCGACCAATGAAAATTAGATATAGTTCAAGAGTAAGCAGCCGGTGTAATCTCAATGAGAAGTGGATGAACTCTCTCTCTCTCTCTCTCTAAACTAAATACTATTGTCAACATATCTTACTGATGAAAACTATTCGGTCTAATAACAAACATTACCAATATAAGATATGTAACTTTTATCAGTATCAGAATTGTCTGTTAAAAGTCATACATTTCCCAAACATGGTTCAAGTTCGGTACAATTGAAAGCCCAGGTAAAGAATAGTTGATGTCAGGTCGGCAGGCAGCCATACAACTTTTTGCCAAGAAATCACGAAAATTCTTGTTTTGAATGTGATTTGCAAAACATGATTCATAAAGCCAAGCCCAAATAGCTAGGAACAAGGCTATGAGGATGATATAGGAGGGACTGATCACCCACATTACAGGTCAATGTGTCACGTGTAGGAAATCTGGTAAGGTGGGCCCCATCAGAAGATCACATGGAGTAAAAATCATGCCAGTCTACTAATAAGCTGGAACACCTTGCAGGAAAAGAATGGACGGTTTGACTATACCACACGGCAGTCCCACTCAATATGTGCACTTGGCTCAACAGCCGTTTGCTTTCACATCAACCAAGTTCATGTGCCAATGTATATGGCGACCAAGCTGAGTAAAATGGGCCCTACCGTGAAGATCACTGTAGGACGTGGATTTTCCAGGTTAGTCCAGACACAACTTAGCCCCACAAACAAACAAAATACAGCAGTGTCAGCTAATAGTGTCTTCTGGGTTCCTGATATGATGTCTGGCGACAGGGGCAGTGTCCCCTGGATTCAAGTTTCATGGGATGTATGCATGCACAATGTGTTGTGATGCTTGTGTGTATAATTTTATAACGCTCATGAAGGACATGTGGCAGGATATAACAATTGTAAGACTTCTGAAACTTGTCATATAATTGATGAACTGCCATACAATCAGGAGCAAAATGGTGTCTACAATCACCTGTTGCAAAAATCAAGCATGTGTGGTTCGACCGACATTTTAGTCAGCCAGGCCACCCTGTATGAAAACAATAGACAGCTTAGATCAGACCTACATGTGGTCGACTAATTAGTGCAACAACCTAATTTTTATGGAAAGTGGCTTCATGGTGTACCCACCTCATTCCTTTTTTAAAAATACTAATTACTTGGAAGTAAAAGGGAAACCCAAAAATAAATAATAATGATAAAACTCAAAATCAATTATTTAATACACACACACACACACACACACACACAGGGTGTCCCCACCTCATTTTTGAAGTGAGACTAATCCCTGCGGATACACACAATCACCCACAACCACGTGTATCGGGAGGGGAATCGAACCCTCACTTATAGGGAGCAAACCTACAGTGAAGACCATTCGCCCAAACCTTGTTGGGTTAATAAAAATAGAAGATACTAATATAAATAGAAGAGAGTCAAATACTATTTTTTTATTTTTTACAAATATAAAAATAGAAGATATTAATAATCAAATATATTTAAAAAAAAAAGAAAAAAAAGAAAGAGAGAGAGAGAGAGTCAAGAATTTAAGCTATAATTTGTGTCCAAGAGAGCATTTTCAGAAACTAGTGTCCTTGTTACATGCATTCATGTATATCTTCTCCAAAAGTTCTGTGATTCCGCATAAGACAAGTCATACTAGTTGGATCAAACAATGATGTCAATTTTTGCATCCATGTAACATGCACCCTAATCTGTAACACCAACGTAATATCATGCCATGTGGTAGTCAATGGACTCAGAAACCTCAAAATGACACCAAGATGATAGAATAAAATGTAACATAGCACAGGCATTGCCACCTTATTTTCCTTGGAAAGAGCAAATTCAAAGTGGCGATGGCAGAATAGATTGGAAGTCGTAGCATTTTCTTGCGATGCTGATAAGAGGCAAAAGGCTCAAGCCATGAAAGGATGAGGGTGAAGGTGAGGGCGAATCCTCCGAGCCAGAGCTGATTCCCAATCAGGAAGCCCATCCCCGAGGGAGCTCCCGAGCATGTTTTGGATCCAGGTCGGAAAGCGATGGAGCATGCGCTCTCGGCCTATCTGAGTCAACATCATGAGGACCCAGGCTATGGGCCCTGGGTCATAGAACAGTTGAGAACCAACACAGCTCCACTCCAAAACCAGGCCATTTGAGCCTTCTACGAGGCAGAAAAATTGGCTCAAACTAAAAATGAGATTTCCGCTTCTATCAGAAGCCTCTTATCCAAAGTGGGACAGGGACCAAAGGCACTAGCCCAGACAATGAGGCTTTCCAGAATGAACAATACCCAAAAAGAAAACAACTTGGATATCTTCATCTAGTTTCAGTGAGACAGATGCATTTGAACAGAAGAGCCTGACAGAACATCTGCTCCTGGGCTGCACTTACTTTTGATGATGAGAGGAGATATTTGCATAATTTTGTAAGCTTTTGTAGTCTGGGGCACTAATTTGCCAAATGGAACTAGTCTTATGGTTTACTACAACCTGCAATGAAAACATGGCATTATTGATATGGATCGGATAGAAATAACTTACAAACATAAAAATAAAAGGAAATGATATCTAATCTGTGGACAATGAACATAACATTGCCTATTAACTAATAAAAGAAAAGATTGTCTGATCCAATTACAAAACTGCTATGTCAAGATCAATATGGTGAGTTACTTTATCTGAATTATTGGAACGTAGCAGTGGCGATGAAGCTGAAGATACATGTTGCATAGCCCTCTCAGATGTCTTTAAGCGAAATTCCTAACATGCAACCAGATCAAAAGCAGTGAATGAAATTACAAAACAAAACCATAACAAACCATGCGATCAAAAGCAAGGATTGAACCTGTGAGAGGGACTCAGTTTGCAGACGCAAATGTGTCATGACACAACCATGAAAAAGATATGCAAATAGAAGAAGAAATAAACGATTGTGATTGAACTTAAAAAACAAAATCATAACAAACCATGCAATCAAAAGCAAGGATTGAACCTGTGAGAGGGACTCGGTTTCAGACGCAACTGTGTCATGACATAACCATGAAAAAGATAAGCAAATAGAAGAAGAAATAAAACAACTTTAACAACTTACTTGAAACTCGGGCAACCGTGGTGTGCTCTTCTGTGGTGTTGGCATTGATGGAGCCTCAAGAATCTGCAGAACAAAGAAGCAAAACATCTCAGAAAAGAACCACGAAGTTGCTCATTCGAAAAACCTCGCCTTTGTAAATACTAGAGACACCAACTTTTCTGTTTAAGCGGCATGCTTTAAATACGGGCGCAGTTGAAAATGTTCGTTCCCCAACCTCCATACAGCTCTTGGCCCTGAAGTTTCAACATAAAACATGTACCAGCAGCTTATTAGAAAAATTATGCCCTCCATCTGAAAGCTTATGGAACACAGTTGCGATCATTTTGACAAGTGTACGTATACCTCATTCTTTGAGCCCTTTGAGCTGTTTCAAGTTCAGGTTCTCTCGGAATAGTTAGTTTTAGCCTGGACTGATCAGAATTGCCATCCTACAGGACCACCATAAACACTAAGAAAAACATCTAACAGAAAGCAATATTTTAGATACTATATCCAGACCAACAAATAACATTTTCAGACTGAATAACAATGCTATAAGTGAGAGCTGGGGACAGATAAATGAAACGTACATTTACAACAAATGAAAAGTGCTTTCTAATCTTAGGACCAGATGATGTTACTCCTGATAACTAAATTACCTTTTGAGGGGGCTTGTGTATCAAGCTGACTTGCTGCTTTAGATCAAGTACCTACTTTCAAACAAATGGATATTTTTAAGGGAAGGAAATAAAAAAGTAACTAATTTCAAAGAAGTAAATATTTTTAGGGGAAGGAAATAAAGACTATAGAAATCAATATGAATTAAGGATTCATAATTCAAAAGAAAATGTTAGAAAACCACGTCAAGTCCAAATACTATTTCATTAGGCAATTTTGAGAAGGCGAATGATAATTCAATATCCAGATGAAAGGTGCTTTTCATACTTCCATACAAAGGTTCATCTGGTGATAAGTTGCCTTGAAATGAAATTGCTTCCATCCGTTGAAGTAAATCATGTGATTATGTGAAGAGAATGCATTAAGAAACGAGAAAAAGTGCAGCGGCAGACAAACTTCAGACAATAACTAAAATGAAGCTCTGACACTCATGGTGTAACATAATGGCTATTATGGGACCATATCGGTTGTTATGCGACAGTAATGGTGCCAACCATTATGCATTACAAGGTGTAACAGTACATTACCAGGCCGACACAGTTTTTCACACACCCCCCCCCCCCCCCCCCAAACACCCACCCACAGAGACCGTAACGGCCGTTACAGACTGTAAATGGTAACCGTGGTAGCTATTACAGCCACCGTCTGCAAGCTACAGTGGGCTGAGTCCAGTAGAGCACTTCCATATATATAAGTAGGAATGTCCAGTATGGATGTATGTATGTGAGTATTGGGACTTCCTCACTTCATGCAGACATTAGCAATGTCCCCAAAGCTTTTAAATGTCGTACAGAAATCAGTGGACTTCCCAATTGTTCTGATCCACTATCGGCAAGCCATGTTGCAAGATCACAACCATCCAACCAAAAGATTGAAAACAAGCAAGGTCAAGTAGAGAAAAGATCATCTAACAAAAGCCCCTAGCATGGATTGTTTGTGATTCTAAAGAAGCACTTTGGTCAGATGATGCTAACCATCTGGTCCATTGGCTTGTAAGAAAATGCACGTGGCGTAACAAAATAATCAACACTATCGTTCCGAATCAAGTTGATCTATGATTGGCCATTCCACCACATGTAAATGGAAGCTTGGGGCACACTGCTAACATCCTTGTGAACATGGGGACGTTAGGTTTTCCAGAGCCATCTCATCTCTCAGTACCTTGGAAACATAAATTAAGTAAACTAGAAGCATTAATAGATGAAATCACAATCTCTAGTGCACCTTGCGCAGATGCCCGCCCTCTAGTTTTTGCCTCTTGGCAGCCTGACTTTCAATTCCTGATGTATTGTCTAAGCTTCTCTCATTTTTTAGCACCATTGGCTTTTGAAACCTAACAAATAAGGTAAGAAAGAAGTAAATGAATAGATTCGAGATTAAAAAGAAGTGGAAGAGAGCTGAAGGGATTTTTTTAAAAAAAAAAGAAGAAGAAGAACTAAGAGAATGAGCAGTAAGGATAGCACAGAAAAAAGAAAAGCATGAACCAAAGAACAATTATAATAGACCATCATATGAGTAAAGAGAAAAATGTTAACAACATAGATGAATAATCGAACTGTTCGAAGCAATAAGATTTCTGAATTTGCAAACATGAATCTTAAAATAAACAAATAGCATATCATTTATAGGACTTCATATATATGGGAGAATTCACCACAACTTTTTGTCAATATAAAAAAGATGCAAGATTGCAGATAAACTATGGTAGATAATCAATTTACCACGATATCATGTCCACAATTAAAATCTCCAAACAACCTTTACACAATTTGGCACTTTCAACTTACCGTGGTGGGTTTTGCTTTGCCAACTGACTGGCAGTAGGTTTCATCAAAGTTGAGCGACTCGAGAAAGGTGGCTTGACAGACTTTGTTTTAGCTTTAGGAATATCTTCAGCCATGAGATTATAAAATGTTAGTGTTACAAAAAGAACAGAAAATATATTTTCCCAACAATGGTAGAAAGAAAAACAAACAACATGATAAGAAAAACAAAATGTAAGGAACACATTTGAACTGATTAATAAAATTGATTCTAGAAGGACAACAGTTATCTTTCAACTAAAGGTGCGTTTGTTTTCCAATTACGAAGGTAAATGGCTGGAAATGGGTAATGATTACTTACTGATGGGGACATCATGCGCACACGCACACACGCACGCACACCACCCCCCCCCTACGCACGTACGTACGCAGAAGGAGGGCCCCACCATCGATCTGGCTCGATGAAGACATCCAGGGAGGGCCTCCTAGCTAGAAGACGAAGTTTTGGTTCAAAAGGGTCAGCCCGATAGTCAAGAAAAGCCCATCATGGGATCTCATGATTGTGGCCCACTCGTCGGATTGATTTCGTATTTTAGATTTTGCTTATTATTATTATTTAGAATATCGTGAACGCTTCAAATTTCTTTGTTTGATTTTTATTTTAATTTACTTCATTGCCAAGTAATAGGTTGCGCACTTGGTGCGAGTTTTTGAGGTATAAGGTTTTCCCTATAAATAGGCACCCCTTGTAGTTTCTTCATTTATTGAAGCTTAATAAAAATTCTTGCTTTATTTTTCTGCTCTCGTAGTGAATTGTGGAAGAATTCAAAAGTGGGTGCGAAGCCCTCCCTTTTCGAAGGGCTAACTACTATGATGCGAAGCCACATCTATCTCCATCTGCCCTTACCGTCTTCCATCCATATCTCTCATCTTCTATCATCATTATTACTTTGAATTTCTCAGCTTTTGCAGCTATTCATCCCCCTACAGTCAGTTTTCAGACTCTGGACCTATAGGAGGGCTGAAACTTCGGTGGAGCACTACGTCTCGACCTTACGTCGGATCGTCGTCAAACTTGGAGGGATTGGAGGTCTCCCCTGGCCGACCAAGGCCTAGGTGTCACTTTGGGGAGGCGGGTTTCCATCACATGTGCGGCCTGCCCACCCGCGCACGTGCGTCAACCCCAGGCCACCATCTGCACGCAGGAGCTTTCTCTGGGTCAGGTGTTCCTCTGGTTTTCCTTTTTTCATTCCTATTTCCTAACCCTAGCCTTAGTTTGCATTAGCCCTAATTTATTTGTCCCTTTTTTCACCCTAGGGTTCCTTGAATTGAGATTGGGGAATCCCTTGAATTAGGGATTGTTTGCTATGCATGTGTGGTTGATTTCTATTTCCTTTTGAGCATCGTTTGGTTAATAATTTTTATTGGTCCAGTCTTAGCCTGTGTAGGTCTGGACCCGCATAGATTCCCCTTTAATTGAATGTTTGGGCTTTTTATGTGGGATATGGAATTTGTATAACTGTTTCTGAACTAAGGTGATTTAAAGCCTGATATCTCACACATCATGTTTAATTTCATGTCTTGCATCACTTACTCTTGTACTTGTGTGGTGGCATCACCTAAATTTGATTGCAATGATGAGTTGCTATCATTGTTTGTTTTACCTAGAGATCACTGTAAAAATGGTAGTTATATAATGTAAAAATAAACTATTACAATTTCCTACTTAGACTCTAGATTTATGAGCTGTAATTCTTATTTAAACAAACACCGTGAAATGACAATGATGGCTCATTTACTTTGCATTACACAGGAAATTGGAAAACCAAACAAGCCCTAAAACTAATGGTAAACAGAAGTTAGGACACGCACGTTTTGGATTTTTACAGGATGAATAGAGCTTTATAGGTAAAGAAAATTCAAGCTTTGTGATGAATCAAAAACCGGAAAAAAAAAAAAAAAAAAAAAAAAAAAAAGAAAAGAAAAGAAAGAATAGTGATCAAGCATATCAAAATTATTTTACATCCAACAACATCAAAAGAAATGACATGCTAATATATATAAAGGAAAAAAAAAAAAAAAGGAAACAGAAAACCTTTGGTGACAGCGCCCCCTGCTTGAGAGTCAGCAACAATACTTCCAATAAAGAAATGGTCCACAACACTTGCCATGAATGCTTGTTGTGCATATTGACCACTTTTCAGATTCAGATCCCCAACCTCTTCATGATCTAGCAACATAACATAGAAACGTAAGGCTAGAGACAAGCCAAAACCAATTTTCGGACAACAAAGATACGAAATCTCTTAGAAAACCATGTCTGTTTTATCATCAAAGACAGGTTTTAGCTGAAAATAAGCCCGTTATTGCAACCCAAACATTCTTTAAATATACAAATACTTGCATGGAATGCTTAAACCACTCTAGCTGGGTAACTTGTAGCTGACTATGAGACTGGATTTGTCCCTTCAAGAGCCAAGGTCTAATCAAAGCTCTCAAGCAATTCACAATTTTTTAGATGAGCCAGAAGACTGTTGGAAAAAGTAACTTATTTTGCTGAAAAAGAATGTCACATATTAGAAATATAAAGATTATTTGGAAGGTAATTTACATGAACCATGAAGCAAACTAGAAAATTGAAATATTAGAAATCAAGTCCTTAACTAATTACAAAAATTATTAAGTTTATCAGTGATTATTAACTAGTGATAAGAAGAGACTTGAATACTATGAAGTTAGTTATTTCTGCAACTGAATTTAGAAACCTAAAGACTTTAATTTTCTTTCTCAAATGCATAATAATGTTACTGACTTCATATTTTCATAAATAATGGAACTTTTCTTGGAAGCAGTTCATAAAAAATAATACTTCAAGATTGTACTGATACTGCTGATCGATAAGATTGCCAGTAGTTTTAAAAATCAAAATCTTTTGGGAGTGTTTAACAAAAAAAGTAATATTTCAAGATTGTATTGATATTTTGCTGAGTAGATCAGATTTGTGGAGAATTTTTTGGATGTTCAAATTGTGATTCCTCTAAACAAGCCAAAGTAGAACTAAAATTTAGTTTAGCATATAACATCAACATCCTAAAATGAATTTTTCCACATCGCATAACTGAAACTGATTATTTATTTTTATAAACACAGGAGGATCCATCTGGAATCAAAATTCCATATACATCACGGTTTCCCTTGCCTGTGTGACTACTGCCAGCCCTGCTTCCCTCTTAAGCAACTATCACCTCTCAAATTTATTTATTTTTTTTAAAAAAAGAAGCAAATAATACATTTACTTTCCCCAATTTTCTTGTTAAGAACGCAGAAAGCCCTCTTGTTAACACTATGATAGCAATCGTCGGCCTGGGTGGATGCTTAAAGAGCAGCTTGAAAGCATCAAGAATCATCATGGTACAATCACGTAGCACCAGGAATAGCTAACCCAGCTTTTACATTTTTCAACTCATTTAGGGAAAATGTTAATTTTCAGTAAGTAGAAATAAATTGTTCTTCAAACTAGTACTGTTGGAATATGAAAGAGTATATATCCAACAGAAAAACATCCAAGTATTTCCATGGAGATTCTTTAAGGGAATTTACAAGACAATCTAGGTTAGCACTCCAACCTGACCAAGTTAATCAAGGTTGAATAGTTGAGATGGGCCACACAAGCATATGTCAAGGTTCTCCAGATCAATAACCAAAAAAAGAAGAAGAATAAAAGCAAATAAAAATTATGAGCAATTTTTCTATGGAAGTGTCAACATAATGACATAAAATGATTGTGCTGGAGAACTTATGACGGTATCAATCACGAAAAGAAACTTGACTAAATTCAAATCTGTAAAATTGGTGTTTTGGAAGGGTCATAACACGCACATGTTTATGAAAGAAAGCATCAGTCTACAGAAAGTTTGATATGAGTTGAGATATTGACATGGTAATACCATTATGGTCTGAAATAACAGAAAATGGTACCTCTATAATTTTCAGCTGGTCCAGAAGAGTTGGAGCCCATGCTGACATCTGAATTGGTAATCGAATTCATCTGTTTCACGTCTTTAGGTTCTGGAAGCGTACTCGCATCTTCTACAAGGACATCTTCCCTCAAATGCAGCTTTACTATATAAGCTGAAAAGGCAGAATTGATTTATTAAAAAAAATTGAATTACTTTCTGAAAATTGAATGTACTCAGGGTAATACAAAAGCAAAAAACAAAATCCAATTAGTAAATTACTATAATAATAGATCAACTGAACAGCATGACAAAGTCAAAGGCTTTTAGCCTTTCATAATATACAAACCCAATAACCAGTGAAAATTCCAGAGATAAAAGAATAGAAATGTTAGAGTCCCTCGATATACATTGATACACTATCCTCTAACAGCTTGAGCTTTTAGAGCAAGTGGTTGTTTGACATGGTATTAGAGAGGAAGGTCTTGTGTTCAAATCCCTTTTCCTTCCGCCTCGCCATGAGATATAACACCTCAAACTGTGAGCTGGTCACCTTCAAAAAATAAATTGAGATGCAAGGGCAAATACCAATGGCCCGTTTGGCCGGTCGGATTGGAAGGGATTGGAAGGGATTGGAAGTTAAATCCCGGGATTGGCCGGGCGTGCCAAACAGAGTCGGTGATCTGATCCCAATCCCATGAGTCTTAAGACAATCCACTGACAACACCATCATTACCTTTAAATCCCATCCAATCCACCTTAATCCATTCAAATTTGCCTGAGATGTGTTTGGTTCGAGGGATTGGAAGGGATGGGAAGGTTTAATCCAGGGATTGGCCGGGCGTGCCAAACAGATTGGATATAGAAATCCAGGGATATAGCAATCCCATGTATCTCAAGACAATCCACTGACAACACCATCATTACCTAGAAATCCATGCCATCCACCCTAATACCATTCAATCCCTTTCAATCCACCCGGCCAAACGGGCCCTAAATTCTCATACTAAAATCTCATTCTCCAACTCTATTAAAGAGGTGCCATGTGTAAGTGAAAGTCAAGGCCCTGTTTGGGGCTTTCTAGGAGGGCCTTTGTTTATTTTCCAATTCATGAACAAGCCCTTCAATTGGGAAGGGCCTCTTGGAATATCACAAAATGGGTATCCAAGGATTGGGACCTAACCACAAAGTTAATCATTTCATTTCCTTGATTTCCAGTGAAGCTGATATTGTAGCAATATTAAGGCAAAAGATGGTATGAAGGACCGGAGAATTGTATCGGGAGCTCTTTCCCTTTACAGATCTCATCATCCATCAAAGGGTGTCCAAATTCAAACCAGCAAAGTTCACAAACACCAGATGACAATTTTATTAAGGACCGGATATTTGTATCCGGAGCTCTTTCCCTTTACAGTTCTCATCATCCATCAAAGGGGATCCACATTCAAACCAGCAAAGTTGACAACCACAAGATGACCAAAATTGTCCAGTACCAACAACTTTTGGCCAATAGCCAACCCAAAATGCAGCCCACCAGAACAAAGGGCCTTGATCACAATAAACCTTTGTCGTGAGTCTGGTTGGATTAGCAGTACGAGGAGTGGAGTTTCAGGGAATTGAATAGCAGACAAGGAGTACTTCCAAAAAACACTTAATGTATAGTTATTTCCATGCCCAACAAAGGTCATGAATAACCAACCCACCTCACCTGACGACTCATCGGTCCCTAGATTGCACCACTTTGCGCACATTTTTCTCTGCCATCAGAATAGTAGAGCAGCAGCAGAGTTGGAAATGGGCGACACCGGGCCTACCAAAATCGAAATCTTGATTACGCCCAGCCCAAGTATTTCAAAGATAAAAGCTGAATCAAATCCACGCCCAACTGTTGCCACCCCTAAAACATCAAGGAGGTCATCGTAGAAAACAGATTATGTCAAAAGGGCGGGCCCCGCTGTACAAGGCCAATCAGAACAAACTACATTGTCAAGATTATCTGACTGTACCATTCCCCAATTCAATATGTGATTGTTTTACATTAATCCAATCCACCAACGAAAGAGAAGGAATCCAAATTCTCTAAAAAGAAAAATAAATAAATAAAATAAATCTATCTCATTTGAAATCAAGAAAATGGCGTATTGTAGACAAAACAAACAAGAATTCCTATCATCCGCATTCTCCAAGAAATGAATACTAATAATAAATCAGATATCGAGAAACAAAGATCAGAAACTTTCTAGGGTTTCATCTTACGTGAAGGGGGATAGCTGCCGGCGGTCTCGAACCAGAGCTCGGCTTCTCGCGCTTCGGAGAGGGATTCCCTCCGTCTGAAGTCGAAGTAACGGGAGGCGTCGAACTCGTAGTCGAGATCGATTTCAAGATACTGGAAGCATTCGTCGACGGTATCTTCCATTTGCTCGTCCATCTTCTCGCAGCAGAGACGATATTGTCAGAGGAAGAAACGAAGTAGAAGTGTCATGGATTTCTGGATTTTTCTTCAATCCCCTCTGCTGTAGGAAGTGCTGTTTCTACTGTTTTTATAAAGCAGTGGCGATAAATGCGGAGAGAAAGAGAGAGAGATTTTAACGGAGGAAATGGCGGAGTTTTCTTGAATGCGGTGCGGCAAGAAAGGATAGACCGGCAACGGAGACACGGATTTTATACCGCCGAGGCAGCAGAAGAGTACGAAATTTGAATAGACAAAAGACAGCATAAGGGAGTCGCACGCTTGGGATTGAGTATTTTCATCGCGTTGCACGTGATATTTGAGCGCAACATCCGTCCATCAGGTGGGCCTCACAATCACAGTCTAGCTTGTTCAAAATTCAAAAAGTTTTTCGCCCATCACGAGGGGAAGGAGTGTACGAGAAAAATGGACGGTTTAGAAAGAAAAAGGACAATAGCAAATATTCAACTAACATGTACGGCCCATCTGATGGGAAGCCGATTGGCTAGTGTACGACACACCAGCTATACGACGAGCACTGACGCTCCTCCAGCTCCCAGTTGTACGAACGGTTCAAAGGAGATCAAAGTAACATGGACCCAACAGTGATGTATTTATTATATCTACACCGTTCATCTATTTTTGAATATCATTTTAGAGTATTATACA
Organism: Magnolia changhungtana; assembly: GCA_030180095.1. Lineage (NCBI taxonomy): Eukaryota > Viridiplantae > Streptophyta > Magnoliopsida > Magnoliales > Magnoliaceae > Magnolia > Magnolia changhungtana. The sequence goes on along the minus strand of JASAUF010000667.1, from coordinate 16,483,704 downwards.
AAAAATCTATCATATCCAAAGATCGTCTGTACCAGATCATAAATAACAGTGGAGATGATGATTTTCACCGTCAAAGTTTTTTTAGGGCCCACCATAACGTTTATTTACCATCCAATCTATTCATAATGTCACAAAAACTTGAATGAAGAGGAAAAGAAAATTTCATATTGATTCAAAACTTCTATGACCCCAAAAAGGGTTTCAATGGTAGTCGTTTAATCTCCGACTGCATTTTGCAATGTGGTCGATATGATAGTTAGATGACGGTTTGGAAATGGATGAACGGTTTGGATATAACACATACCTTATGATCAGACCCACGTAGCTTGCTAACGTCAATAGAACAAGCTATATAGCTGGTGTGAGGTACACCAGCCAATCCGCTTCCATCTGATGAGCGTATCAGACTATTTATGGTCAAGGACTTGTTACCACGAGAAGTACTTGATGAATGGCCCCGATGTCACGTACGTGCTGCTGATAAAATCCACGAGCTCATGCGTGTGGGTCCTCCTCATTCTTCAGGCGAGTTCATTTAGTACTAGGGTACAATTATAGAGCTTCTGTTATATGCAGCTTCTCCCAGGACAGTTCTCTTCGGCGGGCCCTAGAGAGCTTTTAACGGTGGGCGTTTCGCACTGTTTACTGCGGTGTGGTTCATCTGAGTTTTGGATCTGCTTCGTTTTTGGCCACACGTAGTAGAATGATCTGAAAATACAGATGGACGGCATGGATATAGAATATATGCATCACCGTTGCTCACAGTTGTGGATCCAACGAATCCGCGTTCCTCTGCTGGGCTTCTTACAGGATGTAAGAATTCGGGACGGTCCGTCCTGGCAAATGTTTATAATCCATCCATTCTTTTTCATAGGGGTGGTTTTCAACCCGCTTAATACATGCGGCAGGTTGACGTCTCAATCACGACTTTCCATCTAGTGCGTCGAAAGTAATTAAAGTTGAGTGATCCTAGACGTCCAATCAGTGGCCTTTATAAATCAATGGACGAGAAAAAAAAAACTAATGGTTAATATTACGCACGTGCTAAAAAGTGATTAGAAGGGAAAGGCTTGTATTGTGGGGGTAATAGGATTGCATGCAGAGTAACAAAGTATGCAAAACGAAACCCTGTGGTGCCCACCGTGGATACACGTGTCTTATTCACACGTATCAAAAACTCAAGTGGACCACATCCTAAGAAGCAGTAGGGATAATGATGTGGACCGTTATAACTTCCTAGGGCCTACAGTGATGTTTATCACATAGATACGAACAGATGAAAAACATAAATTTTCATCTTGATTCAAAACTTATAAATTTCATCTCGATTCAAAACTTACTGGTCCCGATAAATTTTTAATGGTAGCGTTCAATTCACTCTCTTTTTTTATATAGTACTGTCCACTTAAACTTTAGATATGCTTTATAATCTAGAATAATTCAGTAAAATGAATGGATGGCATGGGTAACACACGTGCATTGCTATGAGTCTTAGAGTTTACTCAGTATATTGAGTAACTCATTATACCGTCCGTTTCAATCCGGTGGTAAGTGTTAATTTCAAAATATTGGTCATACGTGACCTGGTACACTAGGTGGACCGTACTGATCGACATATCATCCAACGTCACCAGATTTTTTTCAACGGTTATTATTATTATAATACGTGTCCATTTGACTTGAGGAGACATCGGGTACCTGCCTATTCAAAGTGACTGTTTATTAACAGTTCCTACGCCAACTAACACAAGTACAAACAATCAATCGCTTAGGGCGGGATTTATGAAGCCACTACAGGTGGAGCTGTACACGAGTAGAGTTAGCTCGGTAACTCGCTCACTTAACTCGAAAAAGCTTGGCTTGACTCGGCTCAAAATGAGTTCGAGCCGAGCATGAGCTGATTTTTTAAGCTTGAAATGAGTTCGAGTTGAGCACGAGCTTGACCTTGCTCAACTCGGCTCGACTCGAATAGTACTCGACTCGGCTCAACTCGGACTCGACTTGGTACAGGACCAGGGGTTATATAGTCTTTTAATTTGCTCGAAATGAGCATGCAACCACCTGCATTTTAATACCCCTTCCATTCTGATTTTTGAGTCTTTGCCTTCTTCCTCTTTCTCTCTCTCTCTCTTTTGCATTCCCTCATTTCCTCACCGCTTCCAATCCTCCAAAAATCAAATTTGCGGACGAGAAAACGGGAGAGAGTTTCTCTAGCATTCCCAAATCGTTCAAACCCCTCACATCGTCCATCTTTTTTCCAATTCCTCCAGAAATCTCTCGGTCTCGATCTAAATCTCGTCTCTCCCGATCTCATCTCCCACGATTAGGTCCTGAATCATTGAAATCTCATCTTGTTTTCGAAAACCCAGAATCTTCTCCCCAGCCGTTTGATCCATGTGTCCCGAGACCGCGATGGAGGCCATGGATAAGCTGACCCAACTATCTGAATCAATGATGCAGGCGGCTGCTCTTCTTGCTAATGAAGATGTAGACGAGTCTTCTTCCTTAACGTTGTAGCGCTCGACAATGTTATAAGTCGTTTGTGCGCTAATTTCTCCCCTAAAACTCTGCTCGAACTTGGACGACCCGAGCATGAGCTACTGTTCCGAGCTCGAAGGCCGAGTCAAGCCGAGCATGAGCTGGGACTCGAGCAATCCGAGTTGAGCACGAGCTAGGCAATACTCAGCTCTGCTCGACTCATGTACACCTCTAACCACAAGCACGTGTAAAGTAGCCTATTAAAAAACTCGAAAACTCGAAATGGTGGTGAGTCTAGCGAGTCAACTCGTGAGTCATTAACTTGCTACCCGCTCACTCTCCTCTCACTTTTCTCTCGGAACTCGCGAGTCATTTCGCGGCCCTCCGCTCTCTTCTTATCCTCATTGACGTCACCCTTGTGCAGATGAGCATAGGTACACTTTTTTTTTTGGTTAGCTTGTTAGTACACTTCACTGTAAGTTCATACTTCACTATTAGCCACCCCCCACTAGGGATCATACCAAGACCTTAGTGTTAAAACGAGGTATCTTTCACTCAGTCTACCACTGAGCATAGGTACACTGCCTCGACAGTAAGTTGCTGTAGGCGCTTTCATAAGAAATCCACTCCGTTCTTCAGTTGCTTAAGCTCACGGTAGGATAAGAGTCCAAAAAAATTAAGCATATCTAAAACTCACTGGGCCATAGGACAGGATGCATTTCGGGTGACGTGGCCCATTGAGTTTTGGATCTGCCTCATTTTTGGACTGTTGTCCTGCTGTTAGCTTGCAGACCTAGTGGACAGAATCATGGACATCACAGTAGGCCCCACAGATTCCTCCCAAGCATGCAATCATCTTGTAACCAATCAAATGGCACCTGTGTCCCCTGCCCACAGGAAGTTCCTGCAGGCAAAAGCTAGCGGGACCCACTGTAATGTATGTGAGAAATACACTCTGTTCATCAGTTCCTAGATACCACGATAGGATAAGAGCTAAAAAAATTGAGGTAGATCGGCCTTACCAAAACAAACATGTTGAAACCTTGGTGGGCCATATATATATATATATATATATATATATATATATATATATATATATATATATATATATATATTCAATAAAGCTAATGTTTGTTTTTGAGTTCATTCCCGTGAAGTTAACCTTGCGAGCAATTTGGATGACATATATGGTGGACATTTCCATTCTCATTGTTACCTATGGTATGGTTCACTTGAGTTTTGAATCTGCTTCATTTTTTTGCCTGTCTTATTCTAAAATTGAGAATAGAGATTAGATTTCTCATGAACATCATGATGGCCACATTAGGACATGAGTACAAACAAGAGGCGGATTCAAATCTCAAGCAGGACACACGACATGAAACAGCAGGATGGAAATATCCACCATTGAAACCTTCTTGGGCCCATTGGGATGCTTATATGTCATCCAAACCCTTAAATAAGTTTATTCCCACTGGGATGAAATGAAAACACAAATACTAGCCTGATTGAAAACTATCATAGCCTTGCCAGGGTTTCATTAATGGAAAGCTTTCAATTCCCCTTTCTTTCTCTAGCACACCATACTTGAGTTGTGGATCTACCTAACATGTCACAACATGAGCTAGTGAAACTAATGGATGGAGTGGATGTCACATATAGACATGATGATCAGCTCCATATTTTTGCCTGTCAATTCTAAAAAGGAGCACCATAGAATTCACATCTTCTCATGAACATCAAATGATGGCCACATTAGCTCGCCGACCCGGCATGAGTACAAACAAGAGGCGGATTCAAATCGGGCAAATTTTCAGGCCGACATGTGAGTTCAGCAGGATGAGTTCGGATATCCACCATTGGCCGACTCGGTCCGAACCTTCTTGCCCGGCCCATTGGGATGCCCGACCCATGTCATGATCATTTAATTTGTATAAAATATTTTATTTTATGTTTTGTCAAATGTATGTAAATGTCACACTAATTAGATTTTTTTTGATTGAAAAACTATCTAAACCATTGATTGAGGGTCATGTAATGGGATGCTTTCATTACCTTTCTCTTCCCATGAACTTGCACACCCGACTTGAGTTGTGGATCTACCTAACATGTCACAACATGAGCTAGTGAAACTAATGGATGGAGTGGATGTCACATATAGACATGATGATCAGCTCCATATAGCTTCTGCCACAACCACTTCCTGTAAAGCAAGGAGCACCAGCAATTCACATCCACGGCACCAAGGACGCGGATTGCGTCCTACCCCACCGTCCGGGCAGGGCTCTGTGGGGTCCACCGTATTGTAAGTGTTTTATCCATGCCGTTAAACGCTTTTTCTCGATAATTTTAATACATCTCCCAAAAAATGAGGCAGGTCCAAGGCTTAAGTGGACCACACCAAAGGAACGTACATTGATAATGACACCTACCGTTGAAACCTTTCTAAGGGCTAACGTGATGTTTTTTTTTACCATACAACCTATTCATAAGGTCACGTAGACGTGGATGAAGTGAAAACACAAATATCAGCTTCATCCTAAACTTGTCCGGCTCCTAAGAAGCTTTTAATGGTGGACGTTCAATCCCCACTTTATGGTCGACTTAAGCCTTGGATCCGCCTCATTTTTTGGTTCATATGTTAAAATTATCTGACAAAATCGTTGAACGGCGTGGATAAAACACTTACATCACGGTGGGCTCCACAGAGCCCAGCCCGGACGGATTACCGTCCAGGCGGGGGTAGGACGTCCTGGCACCAACATACGCAATTCTCATCTATGAATAAATAGAGTGCGCTTGTGCGTGCATCTGCACTTCTATATGCCAGGAGAGCAAATCAAAGCCATCAATGAATACATTGAAATCTAAATTAGTGAAGAATTATGGATATTTATAGAATATATATGAAAAGACATTTTAAATGAAATCAGTGTTAGTTTGGAAACTAAAAAACATATCTATTGTCTAATTTACTATTTAGATTTCATCTAAATTTATTTATTTTTTTTCTCAAGAAAATTTGTCTTCTCAATTCCTTAATGTGAGTTGCCCGCCTCCAATTCTCCTCCTTCCCTCGTGTAACACCCGTGCCTTGTGAGGTAGCCTGATCATTTTGTAACATCTACTCTTTACATCTATTACACTTGTTCATGTTAAGATATCAGCATGAAAAGGAGGTAAATCAAGGACTCGTGGGCTAAAAAACTTGAAAGAATAATCCGAGCTAACATTGTTTAATTCTCTTTACGTGCATGTGTGTTTAAGTGTAGCACACAATTGCATGTAGTCCACACTTTTTCCTTGGTTATTTTTTTTTTTCCATACTGAAATTTGCTCTCATACCTCCTTACACGTTGCGGTACAATATGTTGGAGCTTTTGTGAATATAAGTCATCTTCTAATGATCCAAACCATTCATGTAATGCATTTCACTCTTCATGGTGGAAAGTCAGTAAATAAAAGCTTTCAATTTAATTGTTTCAACCCCATGATGATTTAGCTATTTTTCTTTGAACAATCACTGTAAACTTTGGATAATTAAATGATTAAAATATTTCATCCAAAAGTTTTTCATGGACCTCTATCAAAGAGAATCCTTTTCAAGTAAACAATTTGAGTCATTAAAAAAAAAAAAAAAAAAAAACACATCTTATTGCAAGAAATCCATTCAAGTAAACCAATTCTTTCTTTATTAAAATTTTTTCATCTGATGTATCTCCTGGACATGCATGTACACATCTCATGACTCTAGCTGTCTACAACACTTGTTTTACATATCACACCCGAGCTTTGTAGGTTTCACCATATTATCTGCAAAATCCACTCCGTACATTAGGTGATAACCATTATTTTGACCCCACGTAAAGAAGATAAGCCCAGTATATATATATATATATATATATATATATATATATATATATATATATATATATATATATATATATATATCGTATGGTCTATAATATACTAATGGGAACAATATAAAATTTCTTCTGCAACCCATAATTTCACATGTTCTAGCACACACACGTAAGTTTTGTATTACGCCGATTGTTGTATCTTCTTTTTATCCTAGCAAACTGCACTTGATTTATGGGTAGGGTTGTACATGAATCGAGTTAGCTCGGTTAGCTCGCTCGACTCAACTCGAAAAAGCTTGATTCAAATCAGTTTGAAACTGAGTTTGAGTCGAGTCGAGTTGATTTTTTGAGCTCTTTTTTTTTTTTTTTCGAACTAAGTTAGTGCTTGCCCAAGCTCAACTCGGCTCAGATCGAACCCCAACTCGAATCGAACTCAAATCGAACCGGTGTGATTCGGTTACTTTGATAACGTTGCACACCAAGTGTTCTATGAAATGACTCAACGAAGTGTTTGCTGGTGGCAAGGAACGTATATATATGAAACAAATACTTTTTTTCTTGATTTTGATGTTGCCTATAAAGTGTTTGAAGAAACACTTGTTTTACATACAATGAGAGTTTGAAGAAATGCCTGTTTACATACCATGAGAGTTTGAAGGTGCAATTCATATGTTTGTAAAAATGCTGCATAGGCAAACTTGGATCAATTTTGGCTCGAACTCGGCTCAAACTGGCTCAAGCTGCTGACCTAACTGAGCCGAGCTGGCCAATCAAGCTCGAGGATCCAACCGAGCTGAGTTCGAGCTGGGCCAACTAGTTGCCATGTACACCACTATTTATAGGTTTGATAAAAGATGCACACAAACCTATGATTGACATCCATCTCTATTATTCCGTGAGGTGTGGCCCCCCTGAGTTGTGGATCAGATGATTTTGGCCTTTGCGACTATCACTGAGTGTAGAACCTGGTATACGGAGTGGATTGTGCTACACATACAACATGGTGGACCCCACGGACTTAAAACATGATTGGCAGAGGATTCTAGTCCGTTTGTTATAATCATAAAACTAGATAAAACCATCCATTTATTGGTATTTATTATTATTATTTTGGTGGGCCCACTTGGTTCAAAATAGCTAGATTTTTTGCGTATGCCCACGCCCTTGTCTTGTCTGGTTTTAAAGAAGTAAAGATATCTACTCTCTCAACTTGCTAAGAGCACAGGAAAAAGAAAGTCTGCCACTGCTTGCTAAAGAGTTGGAAATAAAGAGGGTCTCCTTATTTCTGTTGATGTCAGATTCCAGACTCTGTATAATGTGGGTCCCATGGAGGACCTCTCTTTATGGCTTAGATCATAAACAGAACGAGATTGCTCAGTCCCCACATGCCACTTGCTCGGGTGCAGCGATTTCAGAAGCCCATGATATTTATGGACACAGTTTGGCTGGTAAACCCACCTGCCAGCCAGATTGCTGATGTCGGACTCGGATTGCGTCCTACCCCCACCTGTCTCAAGCCCTGAAGGGGCAGTCATGTTGGTGGGCCCACCATGATGTATCCGTTTATCCAAGCAGTCCATTCCTTTTTTTCATATCATTTTAAGGTATGAATAAAAAATGAGATAGATCCAACGCTCAAGTGAACCACACCAAATTGTCTGCATAAATTATTATTATTATTTTTTTTTTTCAAAAAAAAGTGAACTACTCCAAATAATAAACTTGGTTGCTTTTAAGTGTCAATTGCATAAAATGCAAGAGTCATTGGTAATGTAGTCTATTCTAGCCTTGATTAGCCTACTTCTATGCCTATGCCTTAAAATGACCTGAGAAAAGGAATGGATGGCATAATAAACATATACATCATGGTTGGCCCCGCCCACAAATCTGCCCATTCCGAGCTAGAGACAGGCAAGGTAGGACGCAATCCACATCCGCTGATGTCAAAGCTCTGTGTGCTTTATCCATGCCGCCCATCCATTTTACCAGCTCTTTCAGGGCATTAGACAAAAAGTGAGTAGATCCAAAGCTCAAGTGGACCGCACCGTAGGAAATAATGTGGAGAATGATGTCTACCATTGAAAGCTTCCTAGGTAGGGCCCACAGTAATGTTTATTTGCAATCCGGCTTGTTCAGGAAAGTACACAGACCTCTAGTCAGGTAAAACACAAATATCAGCTTCATCCAAGGCTTTTGAGATGGCTAAGAAGTTTTCAATGATAAACTTTCAATCCCTACTGTTTCGAGCAGTATGGTGTATTTGAGCTTTGCATCTGTGTTATTTTTGGGCTCATGCTATAAAATGAGTTCGAAAAATAGATAGACAGCGTGGATAAAACACATACATGGTGGGTCCCACAAAGCCTTGACATCAGCCAGCGTGCTGGTACCGGTTCACCAGCCAAACCTTTTCCCTTCTCTATACTCATGACCTAGGCATCTGGTACGTGGCTTCGGTGGTATACTCTTTGTGATGTATTTATCTTGTATCTATGTTATTCGTGTGTTTCTCTATATCATTTTAGAGGAGCTCAAAAAATGAAGCAGATTCAAATTTCAAGTAGACCACACCGCATGAAGCAATGGCAATTGACCATTAAAAACTTTGAGGAGCCACAAAAGTTTTGGATCAAGCTGATATTTGTGTGGTTCCCTCATCTAGGTCTCTCTAACCCTTACAACAGATTAGATAGATGGAAAATAAATATTTGGATGGCCCTAAGAAGTTTCTAATGGTGATTATTCAATTACCACTGTTTCTAGTGACGTGGTCCACATAAGGTTTGTATCTGCTGCATATATAAGACACGTGGACCACAGGCAGGGATTAAACTATTACCATTGAAAACTTCTTTAGGGGCCACCAAAGTTTTGGTTTGAACTGATATTTGTGTTTTCCCTTCATCCAAGTTTAAGCAACTTTAAGAATAGGTTGATGGTCAGTAAACATCACTGCAGGCCTTAGAAACATTTCGACAGTAAGCATCATCACCACCATTGCTTCTTGTGGCGCGCGGTCCACTTGAGCCTTAGATTTTCCTATTTTTTTGTCACATTTCATAAAATGTCAAGGAGAAGTGATGGACAATGTCGATAAAACTCATACATCACGGTGGCCACTCAAAGCTCCTACCCAATCCTAGCTGGAGTTTGGGCCGGTAGGACATAAGACGATCCAAAACTTCGACAACACCCAAGAAGGTTTTAATGGTCAGTGTTTAATCCCCACTTTGTGGTCCACTTAAGCCTTGGTCTTCCCTCATTTTCTAGATCATGCATAAAATGATACGAGAAAAGGGATGAACGGTGTGGATAAAACCCTTATATCAGTGGGTCCCATACATGGCGGGTGTAAGGTTTCCTTCAAAAACTGGTCCCTTTAGGAGCAGCCTAAAACCGTTCTTAAAATGAAGATTAGGCTGTTCCTAATCAGCAATTTTGGTTGCGTACCTTAAAAAGAGCCGGAGAAACAAATTAACATGGATAAAAAACATCCATCATGGAGGACCCCATAGTCACGGATCCACTGAAGCACTTCATGAATTGTCGAGTTGTGGGCCCGATGTGTATACGTCGAAACCTAGAAGCCTTGTTGGACAGCCGTAAGTTCTTAGCTGCTCACTCGTTAATAAATATATGTTTGTAAATTTGGAGCATTGATTATTTCTCACTTTAGGCCATCAATTAGATGTCCTCTTCTCGTCAAGTTAAGGCATCATTTTATGTTAGTTCATGATTTAGGCGATGTACATCCAAACAAACGGTCTACCATGCCTTCGAGCTGTGGCCACCACATCCAACCCATCCATTAGATGTGCACCACCCACCATAGATGGGGTGCGGTTTGGGTGAATCTCCACATCCACCAAGGTTGGTGGATCCCTACCTGTGGGGCTCACTTTGATGTATGTGCCTCGAATCCTTTGACAGCTCATTTCAGGGCATGATACAAAAAATGAAGCAGATCCAAATCTTATGTGGACCATGTCATAAGAAACAATCGTGATTGAATCCTCGACATTAAAAACTTCATGGGGCCACCGGAATGTTTATTCGCCATCCAACCCAATGATAAGGTTACAAAGACTTGGACGAAGAGAAGATACAAATATCAACTTAATCTTAAACTTTTGTGACTAGTGAAGTTTTTAATAATTGATTTCAACTGTTTACTCCAAGATTTGGAGTTGCTTCATTTTTGGAATCATGCCCAAAATGAGTTTTTAAAACAGATGGACACAGTTGATACAAGGCACGTACATCGACGGTTAAGGATGCCACCCACCTCGTTGGATCCGAGGATCCACCAAAGCTGTGCCCACCATAGCCACTTCCAAATGGAGTGTGGGTCCACTATACTATGTAGATTGTTGCCAGTTTCTTGGCCCAATTTTCATGGAGATTTTAAAATTTTAACATTTTTCTTACAATATTATTAAGAAAATTTTGTTGAAAATAAAATATTTAAAAATAACTATTACAAATTACTGAATAATTTAAGATTTTGAAATATGAGTATAAATTTCAGATAAAATTTCCATTGAAATTTTGATAACTTTGCAATAAAGATCATGAATGGTTTTAAAAAATAATAAATCAAGATTCCAAGGGCTCATTTGGATACCACAAAATAACTTATTTGAAATAAGTAATTTTGATTTATGATCAATTATAAGTGACTTAAAATTTTTTAAAGTTAATTACTTAAGTTTAATAACTAGAAATCAAGATAAGCTAACTTATATTGAGTAATTTACAAGCCAAACACCTCACATTAATAAACTCTAATCAATTTCTGCCCATATATCTTGGTAGTTACTGGGTAAAACCTTAGTGGGTGTTATCCTAACGGTATGGGACCCAACTAGATGTATTTTTTGTACATCCACTCTACTTATCTGTTTTTCCATCTCATTTTAAGTTGCTATCTCAAACCTTAAGAAGATCCATATCTCAGGTAGACCACACCACTAAAACTAGTGATGAATGACCATTAAAAACATTTTATTGGCCATAAGAGTCTTGGATCAAACTGATCTTTGTATTTTTCCTTCATCCAGGTCTTCTCGACATTATCAACAAGTCAATGGAAAATAAACATTACAATAACCATAGCATTTCGGTATTTTTAATAGTGAGGCACTCAAACATCATAGTTTCCTGTGGTGTGGTCCACCTGAGATTTAGATTTGTTTGATCTTGGAACCACATCCTAAAATAGGCTAGAGAAACGGATGAACGGTGTATATATACAACACATCATCAAAATAAGTCACACGGTCAGCATAACAACCACTAAAAGGTGTTACCCGGGTAAACCCTAATCCGCTCCTGGTTTCAAAATCTCAACCTATAAATAGCCGACAACTAAAGAATATAATTAATTAAGATACGGCTGAAATAATAATAATAATTATGAAAGATATTTTTAGTGGGTGGGCCATCAATGGCCTTGGTTGTCCAATTCAGTTATCATCATGAAACAAATGATATCAGGCGTAGGTTAGCCTAAGTACCCATGCATATACAATTCTCCAACTGGAAAGCAAGATCCAAGCAAGCAATAAAAATAATAAAAATATAGGTAGGTCGACTAATCAGGTGGGCCATACGAACAGAAAGACACAACAAATTTCGTTTGTGTTCCTGGTTCCCATGTTGGATGGCACACGTGTCAGAGAACCAGTCCTTTTGTTAGACTGCATTTTGACCACACAGCCACACACGGAGTTGAATTTGGATAGTCTGTTTTTAGTTGCCCAATTTTCTCATTCAAGGTTCACCTGCCTAATTTACGGATGGTTTAGAAATTATGCACGCGATTTAAAAACTTGTAATTTTTGGAAGAAAGTGTGCCGTTGGATATTAATTCCTTGCCTTTTATGGACAACATGAGTATTAAGTGATCCTGTAAACAGAGTATTTTTTGGAATATATTCTCCCTCTTGTATTTAATTTAATTTAATAAATTTACAGTTGGCGTGCTCTATCTTTTATTTGAAAACACAGAAAAAAGTTTGACCTGCTAATCAACGGACCAAAAAAGGTAAAGGCATCTGCAAAGCATGTCCAACCTAGTCAGTGACGTGGATCTCTTACACACGTGCCATCAGATGGTCCAGATCAGGCACTACATGGAATGATCGTGCGGCTCGCATTTCATCAAAGTATAAATACATTCTGGCCCCCAAAATGAGTGAACCGGCCCCATTTTATTTTTTTTTTGCAAGCGCATCCACAGCATGTGGCCCACACACGTGCGCTGTATTGGCATGCATGCTGCTTGTAGGCAGACAGACAGGTATGACGAGCATGCGTGTGGGCTTCGCTAGCCTCGATGATGTGCTCACCTAGGTCGAGGAGTATGCCCCTATGTAAGCCCGCAAATAGATTTCAGGGTCGAAGGGCGGTTTATTTGTCACCTGAAGTTTCAAAAGGACGGCGATTATGATATATTCAAAACTATGAACGGCGGATATCGATCCTATTGCCAGGCATACGATTTTAGACGCCTGCCGGGTTTGGAGCCATCCCAGATTCCCAGATATGTCTCAGTGGCTCGTAATCGGACCCAAAAGATTCACAACGCTTGTTTTCATGGAGCGGCGTAAAACACCCGTGCTCTATGAGGCCCACCATGTTATGCATGTGAAATCCAATCCGTCCATCTGGTGAGAACCCTTATGATCACAGGAGATAAAGAAAAATCAGATCGATAGAAGACACAGATGGGCTACAGCAATAGGAATAAATTAAGTTCATGAGTATACTTTTTGTATATTACCTTTCATCCTTGTGAGGCACACCCGATGAACGGGTTTGATTAAAGATAAACACCATGGTGGCCCCACACACAAACCTATAGCTGGTGTCCCATTCCTATTCTTTCCTGTCGAAATGGACCACCTGATTTGTCCGTCCGGCTGATTTTTGAGTCCATGGCCAATCAGCCAGATTTACCACATGTTGGACGGAGTGGATGTCACAAAGACAACACGACGGGCCCACAAAACTTGAGTTTTTGGCGCTTCATGAAACCAGTGTGGTGGATTGTTATGGTCCCTCCAGTCTGGGACTTGGCTCGATGTTCTATGCCCACTGTATTGTAGGCGAGCCTTGTGCCTTGTGCAGCATGCCAATGGTAATTAGCATTGAGGAGCCATTGTTACTCTGGCAGTAGTGAGAGATGGATGATACACAGGTGCCTAGGAATTACTCATAAATCCGTGCCATGTAAGTAAGGCAATCTAAACTGGCCAAATTATAGTCTACTGCTTAAATGTATAGTGAAGAAAAGTATATCTATTTGATAAATATCTATTTGACAATTTAACTATCTAATGAGTGGCCATTTGTTAGACGGTTAAGGATAAGAAATATCAAATGGTTTTATCTTAATGAAAAAGAGTTCAAATCATAAGGATTGTTGAACTGATCTAGTTTGGGACTTTTGGCATCCTGCCCGATGTCAGAATAGGTGATCGTGCCTAATCAAAAGGATTTTTCAGCTTGACCCAAAACTTTTATGGCCCTAAAATGTTTTTAATGGTTGTCGCTCATTCAACATTGTTTCATGTAATATGGTCCACTTGAGATTGGGATATACTTCAATTTTGGTCTTATACCATAAAATGATTTGAAAAAATAGATGAACGGCATGGATCAAACACATAAATCATGGTAGGGTATAAAGAAATTTCACATATTAAAAGTTGATTTTATTACTACAGACAATTTAAAGAGAAAAACAATTTCCAAACTTCAAAAAGAGTAATTTTAGAAGAATTTATATATATATATATATATATATATATATATATATATATGTTGGTGCAAAAATTTGGTCCACCCTCTTTAGACCTTCGTGTACCTGCACGAGAAGAAAACAAAGGAGACCCTGGCTAGAGCAGGGGACCCTCCGATGCCAAAGTCAGGCTAGGAATCTAGGTCTTATCGTATTGAGGAGTTCTGGGAGAGAGTTTTTGCGTACCTGTCAAGACGATTGAGGTTCTTCATTTATAGATGCGAGGGGATTCTATCGTATGAGGATTCTCCTCTTAGTATCGTGTGCGGGATCTTCTCCCAATATCGCGGAATTTGGATTTTGCCCGTTTCTAGTCTCTATCCGATCCCGTGCCCTCCGGGATCGGAGATCCCATCCCGATATACTCGGGATGACGTTTTGTTTTGCGCTGTCTTTCCTTCATTTGGTTCAGCCGGCTCTGATCTGATCAAGTGGGTCGGCCCGATGCACGCCCAGGTTGCTGGTTCGTCGTCCGAGCCAACTTAATTTTTGTTTCGGTTTAGTTGGTTTATAACCTTTCCTCGGATCCAAAGTATCCTTCGGCGACCCGAGGCACCAAGTCCGAGTCTCCGGACTTCGTACTTTTTATCCCTAAAGTAAGCCCCCTTACTCCGTGTGTTTCATATGACACTACGGAGTAGCGAGTTTTTGAGTCGGTTCGCAACCCAGTCCGAGACAATAAGTAGGCATTCAATGCGTTTTGTGTCGCCTTTGATGGGAGACGGTTCACTTCCTGACATCGCGTGCGCCGACAGCCGTTAAATCGTTCATCCCACCAATGAGGGTTGGACACGTAGCAAAGGCATTAACGTCGTCAGTCGGCATGCTCCACGTGTCGAGCGGGGGAGTCGATGCAGGCGTCGAATCATTTCCCCATTAATTGCTTCCGCCACATGGCAATCTTATAAAAGGGTGGGGGGTCCCGCATTTCAAACCTCTACTGCTACTCCTCCCGCTCTTCATTCCCTTTGGAGTTTGGTTCTCTTCTTCCCTCCTCTTCTCTTTACTGTCAGCGGCTCCTCCCACCATTTCCATTTTCCTTCCTCTCTCCGGTGAGTCCTTCCTTCTTCTTTTTATATCGATAATAGCAGCGCGAGGTTCTCAAAGTCCCCGGGAGGGGACTTCCGAAGACGAAGGCGAAGCGCAACGTTTCTGGGACGTTGCGGAATCGCCTTCCTTACTGACGGAGATCGCAGTAGATGCAAATGCTGCTTTTCTTTCTGAGAGAACCACCGGAGTTTCGGCGGATCGCCCTGCTTCTGTTGGTCCTTCTCGTGGCGGGTCATCTCTAATAACCCGCCCAGGGAGGCTTAATCTTTCAATGGATTTGGAAGAGGAAAAAGAGGAGGAAGAGGAAACGTTGATTGTCGCGTGAATCTCTGGGGCGGCTCCCGTTGATAAGTTGGTGCAGGCTAAGTCTGAAGGAGAAGAGTCGGGGGATGAACTGAGCGGCCCGGTCCCTTCAGTTCTGACCGAGGCAGATTTGGATAGGATCCGAATCGGGTATCACATCCCTGAGTCGGTTATCACTTATCTCCCCCGTCCGAATGATTTACTGGATCATCCTCCTGCTGGGGCGGTCGCGATCTACCAAGTCTCGATGCAATGCGGCTTACGTCTGCCCCTTCAGCTCATTGTCTGAGGCGTTTTATCTCGTATTCGGATTGCCCCGGGGCAAATAGTTCCGAATGGATGGAGGAACTTATTCGGATGTGCGGTATTGTGGGCTGAGTTGGAGCAGCCACCACTAACAGTTGACGAATTCCTCCACTTGTATCAAGTGAGCGTAAACCCGAACTATCTCGGCTTTTATGTCTTCGCTGCTTGGCGGGGCAGAGGCGGCTCCTTAATAACCGACCCTCCCACTTCCAACAAACATTGGAGAGAACGTTGGTTTTGGGCCTGTGGTCGCTGGGAGATGGCTGAGTCCGGGTCCTGCGAGGCGCGTGTTCCTCGGGCGTTTCAGAAAGCAAGTGACTCGGCGTTTCTCTTTTGCCCTTCTTGTTTTCATAATGTTTTGAGTCTGACGGACTTATGTCTGGCAGATATCCCGAAGAAGTGGCAAAAGCTTAGATCCAGTGCTTTAGCTCGGATCAAGGAGTTGAGGACGTTGGATCCGGCAGATAGGTCCTGGAAGGTGCTCTTAAAGCCAGAGCGCCTTGATCTCGCAGGTTTAGACTCAGCCGTCACAAGTAATTGAAGATGTATTTTCATGTGTTCTCTGAATCTTTTCTGACCTACTTCGTCTTTTTTCAGATTTGGCCGAAGCTCGACCCCATCTTAGGATCGTTCCCGAGTCGGTCCCCTCGGAGATGACTGGAGCTCGGCCTCCCCTTAGGGTGGTTTCTAAGATAAAGGCTCCCCCGCGATCAGTTCTTCTGTCAGAGCCTCGGCCGCTGAAGAAACAGAGAGTGGTGCGGAAGGAGAAGGAACCTGCAAGTTCTTCCGCCCCCATTGTCGTCTTACTTTCTAACCCGGAGGAAAGGCCGGAAGTGAGGGAGGTCGCAGCCATGGAGCCTCAGGCAGCGTCTGACTCGGGACACGTTGTGACGGATGCTCCGAGACAAGGGGAGGAGACGAGGGCTGTGTCCTCCAGAGGGGAAGAGACGAGGGCTGCATCCTCCAGAGGGGAGGAGACGAGCCAAGAGGAGTCGTCTGTCTTGCGGACGGTAGTATCGGGGATGGTTCCCTGGGCCTTAGCCCATGGGAGCGAAAAAGAGTTCATCAGCCTCTACAACGCTCCTACAATGCAAACCGTCCGCCATGCGGCGAGGGTGCTCTTTGAACTCGCTCCCTACTTGGTTAAGGCCTGCAAAGAATTATCTTCGACCCATCGGCTGCAGATTCTCTTGTCGGAAGCAGAGGGGCGACGCAAGAATGCCGAAATACAATCGGTGTTCTGATGGGCGAGGCGGCCCTTGCCCGGAAAGCCGCCGAAGACGCAAAAGCTGAGGCGACTTTCGCCAGGAGAGCTCTGGAGGATGCACAAGCCGAAGTTGCTCGGGTGTCGGCTCTTCTATCCAAGGCTGAAGACGAGAACCTGCGGATCCTCGAAGTCCACGCTTCCTGTGGAGAGACCTTGGCTTAGGCTAAGCTTAAAGCAGCAGGACTTATCCAACAAGCCCGGGAGAAGACTCAGGAGGCCGAGAAGGCCAGGGATCAAGCTGTTCAAGCCTTTCTTGAATCTAAGAAATTCGAGGATGAGAGGGATCGTCTGTTCCAAGGAGGATACTTGGAATATGTCAACGACATGAAGAAGACTTTCCCTGATCTCAATCTCTCAGGAATTGAAGGAGTCTCTGAATCTGAGGATCCCGATGACAATCCCGCTAATGTCGTTGCTGATATTACAGTCAGGGATGAGGCTGGTACTTCTGAACATGCCTCGGGAGTCGTTCCCGCTGAGGAACAGTAACAGGCCTCTTTCCCCCCCCTTTTTTTTGTAAAAACATTTGGGAGATAAATGAAAGACAACACTTGGTTTTATTCATACGATTTGGCTTTAAATCTTTCTTAGTTTAGAGTCCTTAAGCTTTGAGCACCGAGCTAAGGATAATAAATCTTAAGGTGCTCAGCGTTCCAAGGATGAGGCAACGATTGTCCATTTAGGTCTTCTAGCCAATATGTTCCTGGTCGGATGGTACCCGAGACAATGTAGGGTCCTTCCCAGTTTGGTCCCAATGTACCCGATCCAAATTTCTTGGTATTGGAAAATACTTTTCGGAGAACCATATCTCCCATTCGAAACCGCCTGATCTTAACTCGGGTATTGTAGAACCGAGCTACTTGTCGTTGCCGGGCCTCCGTGCGCAGCTGTGCCACTTCCCTTTGTTCGTCCAGAAGGTCGAGCCCGAATGTTAGGATTTCTTCATTTTCCTCTGCGTTGAACAAAGTGACTCGAGCCGAGGATAATCCGATTTCAACGGGAGTGACCGCTTCCGAGCCATAAGCGAGTGAGAAGGGAGTTTCTCCTGTGGCGGTTCGAGCTGTGGTTCGATATGCCCAAAGAATTTTTGGAAGTTCTTCGGCCCATGCTCCTTTGGCCCAGTCAAGCTTGGTCCGGAGATGTTGCTTGATAATCTTGTTAATCGCCTCAACCTGTCCATTCGTCTGAGGATGATGGGGCGAAGAATACACGTTTCTGATTCCGAGGTTGTCGCACATCTCACGAAAGCTCTTATTATCAAATTGTCTTCCATTGTTTGTAATAATGGTACGGGGTACTCCGAACCGGTAGATAATATTTTTCCATACAAAGTCGGTGATCTTCTATTCGGTTATCTTAGCTAATGGTTCTGCCTCGGCCCACTTCGTGAAATAATCCACGGCCACCACAGCAAACTTGGTCTGACCTTTTCCCATAGGGAGTGGACCTATAATGTCGACATCTCACTGTGTGAAGGGCCAGGGACCAGTCATTGGTGTCAGTGTCTCGGGAGCTTGTTTCGGAATCACCGCGAACCTTTGACATTTGTCGCACCTTTGGACGAGCTTGCGAGCGTCGTGTTAGATAGTGGGCCAATAATATCCCTATCGTAAGAGCGTCGTGTTAGATAGTGGGCCAATAATGTCGACATCTCACTGTGCGAAGGGCCAAGGACCAGTCATTGGTGTCAGTGTCTCGGGAGCTTGTTTCGGAATCACCGCGAACCTTTGACATTTGTCGCACCTTTGGACGAGCTTGCGAGCGTCGTGTTAGATAGTGGGCCAATAATATCCCTATCGTAGGACCTTATGGGCGAGAGATCGCCCTCCAGAATGGTTTCCGCAGATTCCTTCATGGATTTCACGCAACACATAGTTCGCCTCGCTGGGTTTGAGGCAACACAGCAACGGAGCGTAGTAACCTTTTTTGTAAAGGGTTCCGTTGAGTATGGTGGAACGGGAGGCTCGGGTCTTAATTCGTCGAGCCTCGGCACGATCTTCAGGCAGCTTACCCTTATCGAGATATTGGATGATTGGATCGATCCAGAAAGGTTCCGAGTCGATTGTATTGACCGAGCTAATTGGTTCATTTATACTTGGCCTAGCGACGTATTCGATAGGGACAGACCTGGGTATATCATCTTCATCGGCGGAGGCGAGCTTCGCTAATAGATCGGCTTTGCCATTTTCTGTACGAGGGATCTGAGTAACAAGACAAAGTTGAAATCCACTGATCATCTCTTTCGCTTTTTCCATGTACGCTCTTAATTGGTTTTTCCGTATTTGGTATACACCGGTAACTTGATTAACAACCAACTGAGAATCGCTGAAAACATTTAGGTGTGTAACTCTCATGCTAGCTGCGAGTCTGAGGCCGAGTAACAGCGCTTCATATTCCGCTGTATTGTTTGACGCTTGGAATCCAAGTCGTAAGGCATACTGCATATAGGTACGATCAGGGGTTTCCAGCACTACCCCAGCCCCACTTGCCTTAGAGTTGGAAGAACCGTCGACATACAGTTTCCAGGTAACAGGGCAGGGCAGGGATGAGGGAGTGATTATTGTCGGTACTTCATTCTCGGGCATATTATTGACCGAGAGGTCGGTTGACGGTGTTACCTCGGCAATAAAATCAGCTACGGCTTTCCCTCTGATTGCTACTTTCGGCTTGTATTGAATGTCGAATTCACTTAGTTCGATCGCCCACTTCGTGAGTCGGCCGGAAGCCTCTGGTTTCTGCAAAACCTGGCGAAGTGAAAGATCGATCATCACGATGATGGTATGGGCATGAAAATATGGCCTAAGTCGGCGAAAGAAAGTTATTAGAGCCAAGGCTACTTTTTTCAAGTTTGGGTATCGCGTTTCTGCTGGCAATAATGCTTTGCTAACATAATAGACCGGCAGGTGCTTTCCTTCGGATTCTCGTATCAGGGCCGAGCTAACCGCTGCCTCGGATACTGCTAGGTAAAGGAGCAGAGACTCCCCTGATTCGGGCTTTGATAAGAGAGGTGGAGAACCGAGATATGATTTTAATTGCTGGAATGTCGCTTCACATTCTTCCGTCCAATCCATTGTCTGTCGTCCTTTCAACTGTTTGAAGAAAGGGAGACATTTATCCGTGGCTCTGGACAGGAACCGATTAAGTGCCGCTATTCGTCCAGTCAGCCTTTAGATATCCTTAATGGTTTTAGGAGATTCCATATCAAGCAAAGCTTTTATTTTCTCAGGGTTTGGCTCTATCCCTCGCTGACTAACCAAGAAACCGATGAACTTTCCAGAGCTCACCCCAAAGGCACACTTACTCGGATTCAACTTCATCCGAAATTTCCGTAAGATGAGAAATATTTCTTCCAAATCATCTACATGGTCTGCCGCATGTATACTTTTGACGAGCATGTCGTCGATGTATACTTCCATGGTTCGGCCTATAAGCCGAGAAAAGATTTTGTTAACTAATCTTTGATAAGTCACGCCGGTATTCTTCAAATCAAATGGCATCACTCGGTAGCAATAAAGGCCTTTGTTAGTGACAAAGGTAGTTTTTGATTTATCTGTTTGATGCATTACAATTTGGTTATACCCCGAGTAGGCATCCATGAAACTAAAAAGTTCATGTCCAGCGGTACTATCCACTAACTGGTCTATCCTTGGGAGCGGAAAGCTATCCTTCGGGCAGGCTTTATTTAGGTCGATATAATCAATACAGACTCGCCACTTCCCGTTGGATTTCTTTACGAGCACGACATTCGCGACCCATTCTGAGTAGTATATCTCTTTTATGAAGTTTGCCTGGAGGAGCTTTGTAACGACCTGAAAAATTCCGTACATTGGGTCGAGTACCACCTCGACCAGAAATCCCGTAGGATTAAATCCTTTAGAAATTTAACAAAGTTAACTAAGTACTAAACTCAATTAGCTATGAAATCCGTTAGGATCGCTTTAAATACGATCTGCAAGACCCAAAAGTTGCAGAATCATTGACGCTAGGTTACCCTAAAGTTTAGAACCAAACTCATTTCCCGTCTGCTCTCGGGAATGAAACGAAACTTCGTATTAGGTCTGGATCGCACATCGGGATTCCGATTAACCCGAAGCTAAGGAACTAGGACCGCCCCACTGGGCTTAACAATCATCTCAAAAATCACCTTATCCGATGTTCCACGGCCATTCGTTTCGAATCGGAGCGAGGTAGTGTGAAAAACACTATTCACAAGCCAAAATAAATATCTGGAATAGTGATCTGGCATCGTTCGTTGACGCGTCGTATTAAGCAACCTGACCGTCGGAATCAGACCAAATTACACCCTCGGATTAAGAAAAATTTCAGGAACATTTACATGTACTTGAATTTCGATCGTGGCTCACCGACCGTCGAATCGAAAGTGGTCCGCCACGTGCGATCTAACGTATCCGAATGAGTCAAAACGTAATCCCACGTAGATCCATTGGTGGTGAGCTTAAGTCGACGTTTGGTTCAAAAGGGGCCACTGAACTACCCTTTTAGCCGGAAAAGCGGCGAAAAAACCTATATAAGCGGTACCCTATGAACCTAAGTCTGTTTTAAGTAATGTTTGAGGCTATAAAAGGGGCTTAGAGCAGCCCCTCTCACAGCCATACGAATTTAGGGAGAAACCCTAGAGGAGAGAGAGAAAAGAGAGGGAAGAACTTGGAGATCGTTGCCGATCTTCCTCCTGCTGCTTTGGCTTGCTACACGGCCTACACCGCCTTGTTCTCGGCGTTCTCCCGGTGTTTTCCGCCTCATTTGAAGGTAAGAAAACCTAACCCTAGGTCTGATTTGAGGTGGAATTGAGGTAGGGTGTATACCGACTAACCGATTCCGCTCTTTAGGCTAGAAATCGGCCGTAGACGGAAGATCCATCACCCTTGCTGATTTATTCCGTTTCCAAAGGCAAAGGTGAGGACTTTAAGTGTATAAGTTAAGGTTTTCAACGCTTTCAATGTCAGATAATGGTAGATTCATGATCTGCTTGCAATTGCACATGTACAAAGTGCTTTCCGTCTCTTGTTTTGATTAGCGGTGTGAAATATGGAATTTCACATATTCTAGGTATATGTAGAAATACCGTATACGTATTTTTTTTGGATAATTGCTTGACATGTTTATTTAATGTTTAATTATATAACATATGAATAAAATACTAGTTTGGCGAAAGAGATCGCCAAAATATATGTTCCTTTGTAAATGTGCCGTATGTTGAAAATACGTATTGTAGAAATACCGTATACGTATTTCTTTTGGAATAATGTTTGACATATGTATTTAATGTATGATTATACAATACATGATTAAAATACTAGCTTGGCGAAAGGAATCGCCGAAACCGATGTTCCTTTGTAAACACTATGTATGTCGAAATTGGGTATACGTGAAAGTACCCTATACGTATAAAATTTGCTGATGTGTTTGCTATGTTTATTTGCTGTATGAGTAGGATGTATATGTATAAAATACTAGCTCGGTAAAGGGACAACCCTAGTACACCCTTCTCTAGCATACGTCATGTATGTTGAAGTAGTGTATTCCAAGTGTTGGTGAAATCACTTGCGAGTGTAAGTGTTTAAGTGTTAGAACCTTAGTTAGGTGCTGAGATGGGATTCTCCGCTACCTTAGAGTCACATATGACACTCTCCACGTGGTTGTTCACTCTAACCACTCACCTATGAACTCTAAGTATTTGTATCCCTATGTGTTTAGTGCTTTATAACATGCTTTACAACATGCTTTACAACATGCCTTATAACATGCTATACTTCATGCTTTATAATACATGCTCTACTTCATGCTTTACTTTATGCTCTACCACTGATTGGGTTTGGGACTATGCCTATAGTCCACACATTCGGTACCAGACTTACTGTTGTGGCCGAGATTCATATCGCCACGATGGACGTGTCTGGCGAACCCGAGTCGTACTTCGGTTGGCGATAGTGGTTGGCCACACGGAGTGCTTTTGCGCTCCATATCGCTCAACTTGTGGTGCGCTCGAGCTAGTCAGGCTCGTCAAGCAAACCGATATGTGTATATGTATGTTCACCATGTTTGGTCGCTCTTGCTTGAACCTAGGGTACCAAACTTACCGGTGGCGATCCCGTTAACCATGGTACCTCGATCCGCTAAGACGCATGAGCCGGACATGGTGGTATGGGACACCGTGGTCGAGCCGGCCGCCCCTCGCCGGGGTCATGTGCCTCCCGTAGTGACCATTGCGCAACCAACCTCGTGAGCCGATTATGGTGGTATGGGACACTATATTCGAGTTTGTCGATATTTACGGCGAGAGCCGAGCACGGTGAGACTCGTGCTCGCGCCGACGGCGACGAGTCCTCCGTAGTATCTTCGAGTACTCCAAGTGTCGTGATTGGCGGCGAGTCTTTCACAAGAACTAGAGTATGAGTTGAGCCGAGTACGGTGAGACCCGTACTTGAGTGACGGCTAGTGATTGAGCCAGTACGGTGAGATATGTACTTGAGCCGACGGCCAAGAATGGAGCCGCATACGGTGAGATCTCGTATCCGCGCCGACGGTGACGAGCCCTTTGCGATGCCTTCACTACGCTTCTCAAACCATAACATCGTATGAGATTAGCTAGGATTGACGACCCTAGAATGGATCATGTTTGGGAATTATACAAGGGAGGTACCTTAGTTTCCCAATACCGCTGGTTGAAATGGATTAATAAAAACTTGGTAATCATGATCATCATGCACCGCATGTGCTTTGTAGATGTGGCGCACTAAGGGAGTAGCATTCGCGAACGTAAGATGATGTCGCTTGAGGGTGGTTTGGCAAGGGCATACAGCATCATGTCATATCATTTTTGCATTTAACAAGAGTAATTAGAAATGTTTGATTTGTACTGCGTTATCATTACTGCTTGATTGATTTGATAACATGTTAACCTATGCTTTATTGTTCCACTGAGTTAGCTACTCACTCCCACGTTACGGGACGGTGTTTGCAACACCCACCAGACTCTGTCACAGGTGTAGATGGCGCCTCTGTTCAGGAGCCGGAGCTAGACTATGAGGAGGATCGGAGGAGTTCTCCTTTATGCGAGTCTGACGGCTACGCTTAGGCCGGCTGCATCGCGGGATTTACAGGGCCTCTTTGAGGATTGTATTTTGATTTTTTTTTTGACTTAGAGACATTACATGTATATTGGTACTCAGTTAGTACTCATACTCTGGAGTTCACAAAATTTTGATACTTTACATATTTTGAATATAAAATTTTAGTCTTCCGCTTGCCTTTATACAATTGAACTGGAGTATGAATTACTGTTTTGGTATAATCTCATTCATGTTTATTGCGCTAACTCAGACAACATTTAACCATCATTGTGTATGTTGCATAAGTGATGCGTTGGAACTCGGGAGTTGAGTTCATACTCGACCCCCGATTTTCAGGGCGTTACAAGCTTGCTGACCTCTTCTTCAATGATGGCGTATCATTCAGGCCCGAGCAGTCGTCGCTTCTGTCGGATCGGTCGATAGGACGGATCGATATTGAGTCGGTGAGTAATTACAGACGGGTCGATCCCGGGCATATCCGCATGGCTCCAAGCAAATACGTCGGCGTACCTGCGGAGCAGGGCTATCAACTTTTCTTTCAAGGGGGACCGTAAAGACGAGCCAATTCGTACTGTTTTGGACCCATCTATCTCGACCAAGGGAACTGAGACAAGATCTTCAACTGGCTGGCCTCGTTCATGATTCTCGCCCCAGGGGTCCAATGATTCGATCGTTGATATGTCGATCGGAGTTTTGTCAGCGGGGCCTTTTACGGCTACCACGTAACAACGTCTTGCGTCTTGCTGGTCTCCTTTAACAACTCCAACTCCTGACTCAGTCGGAAATTTCAGCGAAAGATGGTATGTGGATACCACGACCTGGAGGAGACTTAAAGACGGTCGGCCAAGTATGGCGTTGTATACTGAAGGTTGATCGATGACCAAAAATTTGACCATTGTCGTTGCCTGGCACGGAAAATTACCAGCGGTGAGTGGTAGCGAGACGATCCCCTCAGGTAGTACCTGTCCTCCAAAAAATTCGATCAATGGGGTATGAACCGGACGTAGCATGGATCGCCCAACCCCCATTTTGTCGAACGCTTGAGTGAATAACACGTCTGCTGATGATCCCATGTCGACGAGTATCCGGAATACCTTTCGGTTAGCGATAGTCAGGGTGACGACTAACACGTCGTCGTGGGGGTGATGGATACCTCGGGCATCTTCCTCCGTGAAGGAAATGCAGTATTTTTCTCTTTTCTTTTCCTTTATAGGCCGAGCTATAATCATGAGCTCGGATTCGGGCTGATTAAGTTTTCTCGCATGATTCCTTCAAGTATTTTTTGAATCGCCTCCGCCTCACGGACCGCCGATAATAGTTCGAATTTCTTCCATAGGTTGATTTTCGGTCGGACGTCCGTCAGCTACCCCGGTCTTGACCACGTGTTCTTTGAGCCGGCCTTCCTTTATGAGTCGTTCGATTTCTTCCTTCAGGTGACGGCAATCACTTGTGTTATGCCCGTGATCACGATGATAATGGCAATATTTGTCCTTGTCCCACCGGTTGAGATTACTCCTGAGCTTATTAGGCCAGTTGACAAAGCCCTCGCTTTTGATTTCCATCAGTACCTGCTCCTGAGTTTTGTTTAGGGGGTATATGTGGAGAATCTCCGATCTGGTCGTTTGCCCGACCTTCGCTCGTCGCGCGTTTGATCATCTTTACGCTTCTTTCCTCCCGTCGAATCGGCCTCCTTTTTGGCCGATTCTTTGACCAAGGATTTAGTTTCACGCATGATCCGCGTTTCTTCGGCATTTGCATATTTATCCGACCGTGTCATAAACTCTGCCAGAGTATCGGGCGAATTTTTATCTAGAGACGCCAGAAATGGCTTGTCTCTGACTCCTTGCATGAGCGCATTGAGTGTCATTTCTTCTGAATGCTTTCGAACTTGAAGAGATTCGAAGTTGAAACGCTTGATATAGTCTTTCAATAGCTCTCTCTGCTTTTGAACTATGTTGTTCAAATGTGCAGGGGGCTTCAATTTCTTCTTTCCGCCGATAAAGTTGGTGAGAAAGGCGTCGCTCAGTTCCATGAATGAGCTGATGGACCTTGGTTTCAACTGTTTGAACTAGAGTCGAGCTACATCAGTCAGCGTCAGAGAAAAGGCTCGACACATCACTGCATCCGAGGCATCGTGGAGCTCCATGTAGGTTCTGAAGCATTCGATATGCTCTGTCGGGTCGGTCTTACCGGTGAAAGGAGTGATTTGAGGTAATCGAAACCTTTT
The DNA here is from genome assembly GCA_030180095.1 of Magnolia changhungtana. Classification (NCBI taxonomy): domain Eukaryota; kingdom Viridiplantae; phylum Streptophyta; class Magnoliopsida; order Magnoliales; family Magnoliaceae; genus Magnolia; species Magnolia changhungtana. The sequence continues at coordinate 16,457,315 of JASAUF010000667.1, read as the reverse complement.
GGGCAACCGAGCCTACATTACCTCGTCGACAAAAGGGGACGCTTTTGCCTCGGATATGGTCGGATACATATTCCGGCCCTGCTTCATGTCCGCCATCTCTTTCGTCATTTCTTCCCGCACTTCTCTTTTAAAGTTTTGAATGTCGACTTTCCAAAGCTCACCGCTCTCCGCCGTGCCTTCAATGGAAGGTCGGTTACACCTTCTTCGCTCTATCTCGTGTCGAAGGTCAGTCGTGGGCAAGGAAGCGTTAGCCGACTGAGCCGGAGATGGCTTAGAAATGCCTTGGGGTTGACTCGGCCGGAAAGACTGCGGCACGGAAGGTTGAGGATCGACCATCGCAGTTGGGATATGTGCCGTCTCCCCTTGGGGAGGCGGAGGTGGTTGCATTTGCTGATACATTCGTTCCAGCATCTGCTTCATCATATTCATATCGGCTTGGATTTCTTGAACCTCCTGGTCCAACCATCCATCGTTCCGAGCCCGCTGGTTATTGTTTGCTCCGGCGGTTCCTCGTTGGCGGTTGTTAGGTGGGTTCTGGGCCGCCGGACCTGCTATTGGGCCCGCTGGCCCTATAATCGCGATTTCATTCATATCTTCTTCTGGGACCGTTCTTCTAGTCATCACCATGAGAATAAAATCCAATATAGGAATATAAGATGACTTTTCGTACGGTTCCCACAGACGGCGCTAAACTGTTGGTGCAAAAATCTGGTCCGCCCTCTTTAGACCTTCGTGTACCTGCACAGGAAGAAGACAAAGGAGACCCTGGCTAGAGTAGGGAACCGTCCGATGCCAAAGTCAGGCTAGGAATCTGGGTCTTATCGTATTGAGGAGTTCTGGGAGAGAGTTTTTGTGTACCTGTCAAGACGATTGGGTTCTTCATTTATAGATGCGAGGGGATTCCATCGTATGAGGATTCTCCTCTTAGTATCATGTGCGGGATCTTCTCCCAATATCGCGGAGATTGGATTTTGCACGTTTCTAGTATCTATTCGATCCCGTGCCCTCCGGGATCGGAGATCCCATCCCGATATACTCGGGATGACGTTTTGTTTTGCCCTGTCTTTCCTTCATTTGGTTCAGCCGGCTCTGATCTGATCAAGTGGGTCGGCCCGATGCACGCCCAGGTTGCTGGTTTGTCGTCCGAGCTAACTTAATTTTTGTTTCGGTTTAGTTGGTTTATAACCTTTCCTCGGATCCAAAGTATCCTTCGGCGACCCAAGGCACCAAGTCCGAGTCTCCGGACTTCATACTTTTTGTCCCCAACAATATATATATATATATATATATATATATATATATATATATATATATTTATGGAGTGCATTCATTCACCATTAAGCCAGACTCTTATCGTAGAAAGAATTCAACAAAAGATGCTTTCTGACTTCAACATTAACAAACAACTTTTAATACGGAGTATTTTCTCAATTCCGCATTAATTACAGAGTTAACAAACAGGCCCTATGTCAATATAAGTCTATCTAAAATCACCTCTAATTTAATCAAAACTGGCTTAAAACCTAATTTAAGCCATACAAAATAAATCAAAATTAGACATTTAATGGTAACAAAAATCTAAAATTTGTTTTGAAAAAATTAACAACTTTTTAGTGAAAATTTAATTTCTGCCATCATCATTTTTCCTCCTAAAGCACGTGTACTTATAATTAATGGTTAATTGATTAGATGTCAAGTTTTGATCAAATATTGGGAGTGAAAGTTTGATTTTTACCTTTACCAGGTGTCCGACTGCTCTCTAAACACTACTTTCTCAGGTGTTAGCAACGGATCAAAGTTAGAAACAAAAAGTAGATTTTCACTTAAAACACTTGGATATCCGTTTTTTCACTCCACACCCTTATCATTTAAAATTTCCATTTTTCAATCTCTTATCATCCACTTGCTCATTGAACACATTTCATAACCTTTTTATTTTAAAAAAAAATCTATCAGAAGTATTATTATTTTTTCACTTTCATCTTTAAATATTCAAAGGACATGAAAAAACATTTTAAAATAAATTAGAAAAGTTTTGGGAATAGAGAAATGTTAGCCCCGTCTAACGGATGCACAAAAAATTTGCACTAGTGAAACCCCATCTACAATCATTGAAATTGATTTAGATGAATCTTAAACATGATTATATATTGATTTTATTTTTAATCAGCTAATTGGTGGATAGTTAATGGACAACCAAATAAAAACAATCAATGGACTAAATTCAGTGAATTACTGCTAATTAGTCAGACAATAGGAATGTTAAATCAATCCATATTTTAAAAAAGAATATCAGGTGAGTCTCACAACTTAGATAGTTGGTTAAACTAATATATGCCAGGCGTACAATTTCAAGCCATCAAATGCATCCATCATCATCCTATGCTAGACACGATAAACTAACTTCAATTTCTTGGGCCCTCTCAATGTATTTCCTTCACCCTACGCGTTGTAGCTGCGCGGTAGCTGTAAAGGGCTGTAAGTTACTTCACCTCCAACCCACTTCAAGTATCCTTTTCAAAGTAATATTTGTTATTTTAAAGGTTGAAAGTGAAAATAAAATATTCTTAAGTAATAAAAAAACAGTTGGTAACATATGGCATAAAAAATAATAATTCCTAGAAGGATTTCAATGGTGGACATTGTCATCTCCACTGTTTCCTATGGTGTGGTCCACTTGAGCTTTTTAAATGATTCGATTTCAGTCTTGTAACCTAAAATAAGCTGATAAAACAAATGGATGGCGTGGATAAGATATTATACATCATGGTGAGCCTCACAGAGAGCTACTCAGTATGCAATCAGCATATGGGCCGCACCTAATGGGCTCCCGTCATAAACTGGCCGAGTTTTAAAAAAAAAATAGCTGGCTGATATTTTTGTGTTCCCTTCATCTAGGTCTTTGTAACCTCAACAGGTTGGATGGGTTGGACGGGTCCTTACACGTGCTTCAGTAGTAGACTCACGAGAGTTTCGACACCAGGTCATGGGTTGGATTACCTCCTGCGGTGAAATCTCACTCTAGTGAGTGGGTGTGTAAAAAGAAAAGGTTGGATGGAAAATAAACATTCCAGTGGCCCTGAGGAAGTTTTTAATGGTGGGTATTCAGTCAACACTATTTCTTATGATGTGATCCACATGAGATTTAACTAATCTTCATTTTTGTATAATGTCCTAAAATGAGCTTTCAAAATGGATGGACAGTGTGGATGTAATAATGATAAATCAAGGTAGGCCCCACAGTCAGGGGATCCATTGAACTTAGCGGATCCGGTATCCACCGAAGCCACGCCACGAATAACTCTCACCAACAAACAAACGAAATCTGAAATAAGAACGGCGCAAAATTCGAACAGAACTCTTCTCTCTCTCGGCTCCAAGGCGCCTTCTCGAAGCTTTTGCCCTACTCTCACTCCTCAATCTGAAAAAGAGAAGAAAAGAAAAGAAAGAAAAGAAACTGATTCGAAAGATAAAGAGATGACAGAGAGAGAGAGAGAAGATGGGCAGTATTCTCTAGAAAAGCGCCACCTGTAAATGACCCGCGACCGATTCCGACTCGGTGACTCGGACGCGACGACGTCGATTCCAGAAACTCGGCCAGCAGCAGAACCGACGCTGCCATGAGACTCATCGTACCGTTGCAAGGACTAGCCCAAGGGAGGCGCGGACTCGTCCTCGGCTCAGTAATCCCATGCGCCCTTTTCTACTTCTTTCAGCTCTACTTCAAGAGAAACCGCTCTCCTCCTCCTCCACCTCCTCCTCCTCCCTCCTCCGACCCCCTTCCAGAACTTTCTAGAATCTCCCGACCCCATCTCTCGCCACGTGGAGTCGCCCAGGCCTCCGTCTCGTCCTGCGCCTCTTCCGTCACCAGTTCCAGCGATTCGCCTCACAATATCGGGCTCGAGAAGGTTGCCGCCAATCCTTATGATGCTTTGGGGAATCCGAACGGCGTAATTCAGCTCGGATTGGCGGAAAACAAGGTGGAATCATTTCATTTCATTTCATTTATTTTAATTCAGAGAATTAAGCGTTTGGGTTTTGTTTTGGAGCAGTTGTCATTGGATCTCGTTCGTGGTTGGATTGCGTCTCATCTGAAGGATTTGTGTATTAGTGGGACCGCCGCTTATCAGCCGTTTGACGAATTGAAGAAGCTGAAGACAGTAAGCAGAGCTATCTCTGTTCTTGTTGTTCAGTTGAATTCTTGCTGTATTTATGAACTTCTTCATCTTAATAAGATTTCTTTTTCTCCCTGTTTCGGGTGTGTTTGGTTGCACCAAACTAGACTGATTAATCATGAAATTCGGTGCAACCAAACATGTTGGGAACATGCACCTCAGCAAGGAGACACTAAGTAATATTTAGCAATTGTTGATTTTTCCTCTCGGCTACCCCATTATGCTGAGGAGTGGAACCGCAGGTAGTGTTTGACTCAATGCCATGTTGGCGAGGATAGGTAAGAAAATCAGTATAGAGATATTCTCCGCCATTGTCACAGTGGAGCATCTTGACGGTGGCGCTAAATTGATTTATCAACGGAACATGGAAGGACTTAAAATTTTCAAAAACTTCGTTTTTATTTTTGAGGAGATAGATCCATGTCATTTTGGTGGTGACATCCATAAAAGAGACAAAATAACAAAACCCCATGGAATAGGTAACAGGAGAGGGTCCCCACACATCGGATTGAATGAAAGAAAACATAGGAACAAATTCTTTATTTAAAACCGAAGGAAAAGAAACCCGTCTTTGTTTTGACAAGGCACAAGTACTACATTGAAATTTCTTAATGTTATGCTGAGAACATAAAGAGGGAAATAAAATGCGTAAAACCGAAAAAGAAGGATGGCCATAACGACAATGCCATCGATAAATATCCTCATGATTGACATAAATGAGATCAACAGCAACATTGGGTTGAACACCCCCATCAAACCGGTAGAGGCCAACACTTTCACGTCCACCACCAATCATCTTCCATGTTCTGAGATCCTAAAACATACAATGAGAAGGAAGAAATATGGCAGCACGGTTAAGTCGTTTAGTAAGGGTGCCCACAGAAAGTAAACTATAGAAGCAAGACCTGGGACAAGAAGGGTCTTGTCAATAGTCATAGTAGAGGTTAGAGGAATAGTACATGACCCAGTTATAGGGGTAAGGTTCCCGTTTGCTAACTTAACATAACTTAAAGTAGAACTGGGAGTAAAGGAGGAGAAAATGTGAGATATACCAGTCATATGGTTAGTGGCCCCCATGAAGAGGGAGTAATGGTGGATGTACCTTGCACAACAGAACTGAAAGTAGACAAAGATTTTGAAACAGATAGACCAACCGTCTGAGCGACAAGACTGTCATATTCTTCTTGAGAAATTTGGACCATACTAGAAGAGGAATTAGATGGAGCCTCCTCAGATTCAGTAGCAGAAAAATATGCACCACGACCACTAGACAAGCGACCTCGTCCACGAGAAAAACCTCCACGCATTGGAGGTTTGCCATGAAGGATCCAGCAGGTATCAACCATGTGATTAGTGTGTTTGCAATGAGTGCAAAAAAGAGAATTGCGACCACGACCTCAGACTCCAGAACCACATCCCCATCCCCAATTAGCAGAAGTACGAACATCAGCCTGTAAGGCAAACTGAGTGATCGAGATGAATGGAGTCATAACCTGCTTCCTCTTCTCTTCTCTGGCAAGAATAACATACGCTTGATTCAATGTCATGGACTCAGCATTATGGATAATTTGTTGCTTAAGTGTGTCATATTCATCATTCAGACTAAGAACTACATCGCAAGTACAATAAGTATCCTCCTCGTCATGGTAGGCGAGTTCCTCCCATAAACTATGGAGTTTGGCATAATACTCTGTGAGGCTCTTGTTATTCTGTTGGAGAGATGCAATCTCCTTTTCCAACCGGAAGATGCGGGACATGTTGTGTGCATCGCTATAGAGTTCGCGGACAATGTCCCAAATTTCTTTTGCCGTCTTTAAGAAGAGAAGGCCACTCCAGACATTGTCGTCCATGGAGTTTCATTGCCATGACATGACAATCATGTCATCTGATTCCCACTCCACATGTTTCGGGTCTCCATCATCAGGACGAGGAAGGGTCCTAGTGATGTGGCTGAGTATACGCTTGCCGCCAATAAAGATACAGACAACCTGTTGGCATGGTAGAAAGTTGGGACCAATGAGAGGAGATGATGTGATCTTTAAACCTGGATTCTCAGAGTGTCTAAGATCAACATCAAGAGGAGACGAAGTAGAATCGTCGGAGTCCTTTGATGGAGCCATGCGGAGAAAAAAAAATGGGCAAAGGTTTAGGGAGAGGAATTTAAAAAAAATAAAAAAAATTAGAGTTTTTTATTTTTTGTTCAAGGAACCACCATGCTGGCCATATAAGGTACGACTAGCCAAACTATAAAAAGCACAAAACAAAGTGGGGGGGTTGTTGTGCACAAGAGAGGCAGGGGCGGCGGGGAAGAGAGGTGGTGGTGGGGCAGCTGTGAAGGTAGGTGGTGGTGGGGTGGCTGTGGTGGTGATGAGAGGTTGAGAGATTAGGGTTTAAGGAGGGAGGGATCGGAATTTCTCTGATACCATGTTGATAGTTCGAATGAGGAGAGAGAAGAGAGAGATGAGTAATGCCCTCAATCTCTATATTATTTATACTAAAATTATAACAAGCAAAAATACAATATATTCCTTGTCCAAAAAGGAAATAAACTAAGAAAAGAAACTCTAATAAATGAGAGATAAGGACAAGCTACGTCCCCGACGGATGATGCGTCTCAACTTGATGTAAAAAATGCCTTTTTACATGGTGATCTTCATGAGGAAGTCTATATGAGCCTGCCACCCGGTTTTTGCCAAAAGGGAGAGGGGAAAAAAGTGTGTCGCCTTCGCAGGTCTATATACGGTCTCAAGCAGTCGCTGCGTGCATGGTTTGACAAATTTACTCATGCAATGCGGGATACCTTTTTTCACCAGTGCAGCTCAGATTATTCTGTCCTCTGGAAATGCTCGGTAAATGGGATTACAATTGTTTCTGTTTATGTCGATGATATTATCGTTATGGGTGATGATTCTCTTGCAATCTCTAGCATAAAATCCCACATTTCTCACATTTTTTAGGTCAGAGACTTGGTCTCTTTACGTTATTTCTTGCGCATTGAGATAGCTCGTTCTCGGCATGGAATCTCTTTATGTCAGTGTACATGTGTTGGATTACTCACTGAGACTAGTATGATTGGCTGTAAGCCACTTAACACTCCTCTTGAGGTCAACCATCAACTCACTTCATTGGATGGTGAGGCCTTCTCTGATCCTGGACTTTATCAACGCCTCATTGGGAGGCTTATTTACCTCACTATTACCAGGTCCGATATTTCTCATCCTGTGAGTGTCCTTAGTCAGTTCATGCATTCGCCTCGAGTTACCCATATGAATGCTGTATACTGTGTGCTTCGTTATATCAAAGGCTCTCTTGGTAAGGGTCTCCTTTATTCCAAGTTCGAGCACCTGAATATTTCCGCATTCTCTAATGCTGATTGGGCCGGTTCTAAAGATGACCGGAAATCTACAACTGGCTATTGTTCTTTCGTTGGCGGTAATTTGGTGACTTGAAAGAGCAAAAAGCAAACGATTGTCGCACGCTCCAGTGCTGAAGCCGAGTATAGAGCTATGACACAGACCACATGTGAATTGCTTTGGCTGAAGAAATTCTTGACTGAGATTGGTTTCTCTCCTTCTACACCAATGCAAAAGATATGTGATAATCAGGATGTTATTCATATCTCGAGCAATCCTGTATTCCATGAGCGCATAAAGCATATCGAAGTCGATTGCCACTTTATTCGGGAAAAAATCAAGGCTCAGGAGATTGTTATTCCACATGTTCGCATAGCGGACCAACTTGCCGATGTGTTAACCAAAGCTTTACCAAGAGATTGGCATATGACTATTTCTTTCAAGCTTGGCCTATTCGACATTTTTGGGCCAAGCTTGAGGGGGAGTGTTGAAGGAGAAGCGGTCAAAGGATCGCAATGGATGCATCATCCGTCGGGGACATAGCTCGTCCTTATCTCTCATTTATTAGAGTCTCTTTTCTTAGTTTATTTCCTTTTTGGATAAGGGTTGTATTGTCTTTTTGCTTGTTATAATTTTAGTATAAATAATATAGAGATTGAGAGCATTACTCATCTCTCTTCTCTCCTCATTCGAACTATCAACAAAACACACCCTTTGATGCATGTATGTATTTCATGATTATGAGTTGGGATTAGATTATTTGCGAGTTTAGATTAAAATTGACAAGTTGATGTGCATTAGTTCAAAAGCTTGTAGATTAATGTTGGGTTTGAATGTACATCTTAGTTTGTAAAGATGAGATAACAAAGGTAACAATGTTTTCTGGTCTTCATAATCAGGAGCTAGGCCCTCAATGTGCAGTTCGCATTCAGTTGGGTCCAACATGAAAGTAATGCAATTGCAATTTGGAGCCCATGCCTTCCATGTTTATAAGATTTATTTATTTATTATTATTATTTTTTGCTATTTCCAAATCGATATTAATTTCCAATTATTATATATACAAGGAGAAACTCTCGAGTCCAGCCAATCGGACCATAGTTTACAGTTGACCAAGTAGTTTACTTTCAACCTGTTAAGTGCTTGTGACATCCAATTATCCTAATAGGTTGGCCTCATCACGAGGATCACCTAGTGCAAAAATCAGCCCTATTGAATCATCAAGTGAGTCACACCATAGAAAACAGTGTATAGCCATTGATAAATAGAAAAATACAAGTGTGGTCCACTTGATCAGTGGATGGGGGACTGAATTTTTGCATGAAGTATTCCTCATGGTGGGGCCAATATATTGAACAGCTTGGATGTCTCATGCACTTAGCAAGTTACAAGGCTTGGATGTCTCATGCACTTAGCAAGTTACAAGTTATCTGCTCGGTGGACTGTAACCTGTGGTCCAACTGGTTGGACTTGAGAGACCTTCTCTATTACAAGATTATGAGTATTGTTTGCTAGTTAAGATTAAAACTGACAAGTTGGATGTGGTTCTAGTTTTGGTAGCTTTTAGATTTAAGGTTGCATTTGGATGCACAAATGGATTGAGTTGCAGTTTGTTTAATTAAAGAAGAGATGATGTAACAATATATTCTGCTCTTCATAATGAGGAAGTAGACCTCAAGGTGCAGTTATGTTCAGTTCGGCTCGGCATGAAAGTAATGTAATTGCAATTTGGAGCCCAAACCCTCAATATGAATGCTAAATAATTGTAATTTGGCTATTCCATATTTGTTAGACCTGTAATCACACTTCTACTTGACAGTGCATCCAAACACGCCCTTGCGATGTAAGAAGCATCGCAAACAATATTGACTATCTAATTGTGTTTCGAATGTGAAGGCTGTCGCTGGATTCATGACTGAAGTTATGCGAACCCCAGTTTCATTTAACCCGTCGCAGATAGTATTAACAGCTGGTGCAACCCCTGCAATCGAGATACTTAGCTTCTGCCTAGCAGATCCTGGAAATGCAGTTCTTGTTCCCTCGCCATATTACCCAGGGTGAATTCTATTTTCTTCATTGAAGAAAGACAAACATGCCCGATTTCTTCACTTACACCCATCTTCCATTTTGGGAATTGAAATGGCGCACTTTTGTACTACTTCAATTCCCAAAATGGAAAATGGGAAGGGTATGTTTGGTTGCTCCAAATATCATGAAGTTTCATGATATTTTGCACCAAGTTAGACGGATTAATCTTGAGATATCACAATATTTGGTGCAACCAAATGCATCCAAAACAACACAATCAGGATGGATGTAGCTAGTGACTTCCTCAAGAAATTCTCCAATTGCAACATACTCTTCTCATACTGAAGGGGGTTCATTTACAGTTTCGACAGGGATATAAAATGGCGAACCGGAGTAGAGCTAGTACCTGTTCCATGTCGTAGCACCGACAATTTCAATCTAAGCATCGATGCTCTTGACAGAGCTTACAAACAAACGAAGAAACGGGGGTTAGAAGTCCGTGCTGTTCTTATTTCAAACCCTTCCAACCCTGTCGGAAACCTTCTAGGTCGGAAGAGACTGAACAGACTTCTGGATTTCACCAGAGAGAGGAACATTCATCTGATTTCAGACGAAATATTTGCAGGGTCAACCCATTGTGACGTTAGGTTTGTGAGCATGGCCGAGATTGTCAATTCAGAAGATGTCGCCATAAACAGGGTTCATATAATATATGGGCTGTCAAAAGATCTGTCTCTGCCAGGCTTTAGAGTGGGAGTCATTTATTCTCACAATAAAAATGTGCTGGCCGCTGCCGCAGGGTTGGTGAGGTTCTCTTCCATTTCAGCTCCTACACAACATTTGCTGATCTCAATGCTTTCAGATACACAATTCCTAAAGGATTTTATTCGGATAACTAGAGAGAGGCTGCAGAGTATGTATGCTACATTTGTGGATGGTTTGGAAAAGTTAGGAATCATGTGCATGAAGAGTAGTGGAGGTTTTTACTGTTGGGCAGACATGAGCGAGCTAATCCGCCCTTATAGTGAGAAAGGGGAGCTTGAACTGTGGAAAAAACTGCTGAATGAAGCTAAGATCAATGTAACTCCTGGGTCATCGTGCCACTGCATTGAACCTGGATGGTTTCGTTGTTGTTTTACCACATTGGCCGAAACCGATATCCCAGTGGTCTTGGATCGGATCCAGAAAGTTGCTGAAAGCTGTAAACGTTGATGTTGAATGCAACGGGTATGATCCATTCTACAAGCCTACAACCTTGGATACAGATACTTTGGTAATGGACTTCTGTAGACATATGTGCAATATGGCCCGTAAAGGAAAGGGAGTATGGTTGTCTATTGATGCTGGGGACTCAAGTAAGTTGTCTCCCTAATCTAATTACAGGGAAGGTGGCCAATTTTACAAAATTCAACAAATTCATTAGTTAAACAAACTACTTGGAGAATTCATTGCTTGGAAGTTCTGTACATTCATTCCTTGATTCTGAAGAAACCTGAAGATGAGATGATCATGGAGACATGGTAGAACTGATTTCTTGACTCTTTGGACTGGTGTTGGATAGTTCTCTGCTACTGTTGTTTCTGCCTCTTCCTTCACTGCTGCCCTATGCAATCCACCACTTGTGCAATCCAGAGGCGGTCTTGTTGGCTCTGGTGCCGAAGATGCAGCAGGCAAATGCCCTTGTCCTCATGAATTCCTGCCACTGTTGCAGATATATGGTAAGAAATTACTCTCTCATTCTTCCCCCCCCCCCCACTGCAAAATAACAGATTTCATTGTTCATGTAATGGACGTGTTGCCTGCAATGCCAGCATAGAAATAGATATGTTCATTCTTTCCCTTACAGCTATCAGAAAGCGTTCCAGACAGCTCTGGGTCCTTTAGATTTCTGAGACTAACAAAATGAAATTAACAATCTGAGAAATGCAGTTCCTACCGATGAGAGTGGGATTTTTAATCCTATACTCTCCACGCATGTGGCACGTGTGTGAAATCTGGACTATTCATCAAGTAGGCCCCTCCATTTATGTGCCTTGGCATGAAAATCAGGCCAGCTGTGGTCGTCGGGTGGGCAACACATGTACAAGACGAATGGATGGTTTAAAAGGATCGGACCAACGGTCCACATTTGACTTACATTTGTGGACCACCTGATAACTGGGCCTTCTCTACCACATACTAATAATATACTAAACTATGCCAACTTGAATAATTATAAGAAAGAAAACTGTTCCCTATTCTCATTCTGGAAAAAGAGAATTACAATCATCAGCGGAATCAATCTTCTACAAACATATGGTAATTTCACCATAGAACAGAGGTTTTCAGGTTGAGAATTTACCATTGAGGTATGTTGCCTCCTGATGTTAACCGCCTTCTTCTTTGCATAACTTATTCTACGACTCATCTGAATCAATTCTCCAAGAGTTCGCGTTTTCCTCTCCACTACGCTGTAATTGCCACTGTGAATGTTATCTTTCACTGATAATTCTGGCAAAGCAACAGCGACATCCTTCTTGTGGCGGGAAACCTTGTTGAGGAAACCCAAATCAGGAGAAAACAACGGGAAAAGGAACTCCAGAACAGAAGCCCCTGCACTGTTATATTCTGATGAATTACTGGCCACATCTGAAGCTGAAAAGGCCCAGTTTCCATGTTGGTCATGGTCTCCCTCTGCCAAACTTCGTCTAGAACTGAAACTTCCACGTGCAGAAGATATATGCACTGGGACAGCACTAGACATAATTGTTGTTGTCATGAGACGATTTGCAAGAAGTGCAAGAGCAGAGCTAGGACTGCTTCCTTTAAAAGCGAAAGTTTCAAGGTCCAGTTCTAACAGCCCATCATCGTCGTCTTCATCTTCATCATCTTCATCATCACTATCAGCACCACCATTGCTATCCTCATCACTGGATAAGAAAGGGTTACTTCTCTTTTGAGACATGGCGCCTACTTTACCATGAGTTGGAGAGTGGGTTGGAGGAGGAAAAAAGACCGGCCTGGGCGTAGGAGGGGGAAGAAGAGGCGAATCTAGTTGTGTTTGTGGGTACTGAAGCAGCGGCTTTCCAGGCTTTTCTTCCCATTTGAAGGGAACTGACACAGATAGCTTTGCTGGAGATGGTATGAAGTTTGCTGGAGTGGTCTCGGGCTTCCATTCTTTCTTGGGAGTCCCAGGCTTTTCTTCCCAAAGAAAAGGAACTGAACCCTGTTGCCGGTGACCCGAGAACTCATTTTCCTTCACCATTCTTAAACAGAAATGATTTTAAACCCGCATGCATTCAGTCATCACATTACAGGTTTATATATACACGTTTAGGAATCAGATGTGGGTTGGATATTCTACAACTAATCCATATGCGTTTTTTGTTTCAAGTGTACAGTTGGAGTTGGAGAGATGTAAGCTCACCTGCTTCCCTTGTATTTGTTTATTTAAATACAAGCTTATTTCAATGTTTGGTAAGAGTCATTTTGGCAGAGTAATTTTGAACTATCTTATTTTAATGCTGACTATCATGCCATGAATTCAAGCAAGCATTCTGTTGTAACAAAATCCCAATTTCAAATAGCACGACCCAAAGGAGAGGAGATGATATTTAAAAGTGCTATGACCATTAGAAAGGTGGCTCACACCATGTCACACATAAGGTTCTGGTTGTTGTTTGGGTGGGGCCCAGCACAAACATTCCCTGGTCAATAGATCAGGTGGGTATTTGCGTATGGGAAAAGGGCACGCAGTGTGTGGCCAACCTGATGAGTGGATCAGCCCGCTTCTTGGGCAACAATACGCTCTTTGTGGCTCCATCCTGAATAATGGCCCAGATCTCCAACTCATGCACTACCTTCAGATCCCTTTATTTGTGTTCCATGGGTTGGTTACCGTAGCTGCACCAATCCTATCAACTGATTTACTTGTTGAAGAACGCCACTAATCGTTGAAATTTAGATAAACGTTTGGAAATATGGTTAACCATGTTTTAGCGTGAGCGTGCATTCAGAAAGTGTGTATTTATTTATAAGATGGAAGGTGGATTTCTGCAATAGCCAGCCTGTGCGTTACCAATAAACTGGCCAAAAATCATTTTTTAGTAGCTGGTTATTGTTTTTCCTTCTTTTTTTTTTTTTCTTCTGTGAAATCAATTCCTCCCCACAGCCCACAGCTATCTGTAGCCACCCAAACGCATCCCTATTACAGTTCTTTCAGAAGTTGGCTCACCCCTTTTGAAAGGTGACGAAAGAAATGTATTTAAATGTGGAGTTTCACTGACCTCTCATAAGCCCATGATTCTAAAAAGTTGAATCTGATTTCTGTTCTGGAGCTGCCCATGGTCAATACGTGTGATTGTACAGTTAGATGATCAGAACATCTACTTATTGGACCTGATGTGCCACAAACCATGTCCGATTATCAGTATTTTAGTAACATGCCACATCCACCATGTGGCCCATGATTTAGAGTGCCTGTATTAGCATACAATATTCTGTGGATGTCACCTGTTGCCCTCTGTCGATACGACATTTAGATGACTTGGACATCCACCACCAAGTGTACTATATTGCCTATGGCTCAAATATCACACCATAAATGTCCTCCAACAATCAGGATTTCAATGTTATGCTCCATTCAAAAATGGGGCCCTCAATATTTTATTTTTGTTACCATTAAAAGGAAAAGAGGGCCAGCATTTTGGATGTTCTAGATCATACTTTTAAAACTCGTGGCTTGACTCAAAACTTTACAGTTACTCACTAAGAAGCCCACTTATGGGTTGACTCAGTCCTGAACTGTCGCCTCATCGAGTCTGGTCGCTTTTGATCACATACAAGCAAGCTTTTGAATATAGGAATCGGGTAATGACTGGGCCAGAAAATGATAATGATACAAGCATAACAGTTTGTACAGGACTTTTTTTTTGGGGCCCAAAAAATCTTGAAAAAATATTTGGAAAATAAAGAAATGTAAAACACTAGAATCTATCATTTTATAGTTTTAACACCTAGTCAATGGTGTGTTTGACCATTCTTTGACAAGAATTTTATCTATCGGCTTAACCTGCTAAAAGTCGACCAAATATGCCCTAAACGAATAGAAATGAAGCATGATTGGGTAAATTAAGGCCCAATTACATTGAAATTAAACAGAAAGGTGAAAAACAGAAACAAAAAATGGTGACAGGTAACCCCTTTTTTATTTTTCTCAAAATGGCATGTTCCTTCGATTTGTTGAATACCACCTAAATCTTCTGCTTAATCTCAAAATAGACCTGGCTCTAGTCTAAAATGAGTTTTTAAGCTGAAAGAAAGGAAAGGGGATGGGGAAGGGAGGAGGGAGTCAGAAATGACTTTTTAAGCTTTCTCATTGGCTGAAATGAAGAAACAAGTGGAAAAAAAAAGAGTCTAAAATGACATTTTAAGCTTCCTCACTAGCTGAAATGAAGAAACAAGTGAAAAAAAGAGTCTAAAATGACTTTTAAAGCTTCCTCGGCAGCTGAAATGAAGTTAAAAAAAAAAAAAAAAAAAAAAGGAGAGAATGAGAGTAACAAATTTCAAAATGGGGCCTGTATGGCCGCGTTGCCATGTATTGGAGACTCTTTTTTTTTCCATAACAGACCAGTTCACCCTCATATCTCGCAATGGGGCTAACCTATATAGTTACAATACGGCCATATCACAGCCAACATTTCAAACCATGCATACAGGTCGAAATAATAACTTCATTTCACATTCCATTCCTGCAATTTTTTCATCTGTAGACTGCAATTCATCAAAACAAAGAGGTGCACGAAGTGTGAAAATAAACAAAGAAACAGCCAGAACACCAACATCTGCTATAGCACAATGAAGCCTGGGTCCTCAAAAAATGCATAAAATCATAACCTGATACTCAGATACATCAAACTCCAAAAGAAAATGAAAATGAAAAGGAAAAAAATATATATATAGAAAGAAAAGAAACGAAAAGAAAGAAGTTCTTAAATCTTCGTCAACAGGGGCAATGACATAGTAACCTTCCAACCACTGAAGAATAGGTCGCTCATAATCCTAAAAGAGTGTTTTACTCATTGAGGGAGGGAGGGAGCGCATGTTGCACCCTTCAATCCTTAACGGCGACCAAGACCTCTAGTTGCTATTTCATGTGTTTTGAATCGGACTTCAAATATGCAAGGCGGTAATTTTGAGGTTAGTTCCCCGTTATCGATTGAATGGGTTTATACACTGGTCTACTTTAACAACTTTTAAGCTCTCACAACTCATTTCAACTGATGATCCAAATGCAACCTAAAGAAAGAAACCAAAACATGGATGTGAGACAGGCATTTCTTGGTAGTGAGTGAGGGCCACCACCTCTCTGATAAGTAAACCAAGGAGATTTGATCACACGCCAAACCTCAGTAAAGCATGTATATCAAATATTCTATTGCCGAAGTTTCACTTGGTCTAGATCTTTTAATGAGTTGAATGAACAGCTACCAAAACAAAAATCCCAGAATCTGATTTGAAAAGCACTTGAAGAAAAAAAAAAACAACATGAAAGCCATCATACCTGTAGATGCAAACGAACCAAGAAAGACAAGATACAAGTTTTATCAGCCAACCAATGCAGAAGGTGGTGATCAATCCACCACTTTTGAAATCAGCCATTCAATAACAGGACATGAAAATGAGTAGTGCACCAGCATGTTAGCCTACATAACATAAAAGACTAAAACCAGATTGCCGTTGCCAATCAGACCACATGGCATCTTAGTACAAAATTATGAGAGATGGTGACACATTCTTGTTGACAGCTTATTTGAGGAAACTCTCACCAATCTCAAAATCAAAAGAAGAATGTTGGCGCCATTTGTTAAGAAACAGAAAAGGGGATGTTGCTCACCCATTCCAGGTATAAAAACTGGAAAATTTTGCAAACACGGGCTCTTCGTCTTCCTTGAGCAAAATGCTCATTTAGATTTCTTCTGTTCTTGAGAGACCCTTGACCCCATAATCTTACAAACTGGTTCCTCTGCTGGCCGAAGAAGTTTAAGTGCCGGATGAACCTGCAGGTCTCCCATTGTCAACTTCTGGCCCACGTCTAACTCACTTAAATCCACATCGATGTATGGTGGAACAATGTCGGCCGGACAAAGATATTTCACTGTCCTTTTTATGGTATTGAAATAAGCCCCTAATTAAGAACAAGGAGTCAGGAACAATGTATTTATATCCAAGATGATACTGCACAGGAAAAATAACTACAGGAAGAAATCGAAGTAAGGAATGTTCCTGGTATACAAACAAAGCACATGGCATTCAGCCAATAGAAATTTCAGCATAGAACCATAAGTAAATACCCATTTCCAGATCTTGGCAGTCTTAAACTTATAAACAGAATAGCTACTTTTTCTCAAAAACTTGAATAGTGTTTTCCCACTATCACAAACTTGGTAAAAGAAACAAAGAAAATTCATGAGAACAAAATTCACGTATTACTTACCTTTTCTTAATCCAGGGCATGCATCTTCTCCTCTGAACATGAGAGGAACATCCACCTTCAGTAAAGCATGTGAAGGGGCTCTCATGAATGTAACATTAAGCACTGCATCTGTGCCTGAGTGCAGATGTAACTAGCAATTTCCAGCGAGATGTCAGTTAGAGGATGAACAGAAATGACAGAATATTGAATGCATAATTCTTTTTAACCTCCAAATGTAAAAAATAGTAACTGGAATCCGGCAAAATTTCAGGACATATGCTCAAAAAGTTCATAGTCAATATTCTGTTTCATTGAGATCCAAATCATGATGCATTTTTCTTTTTCCTACACGGCCTCTTTAATTCTTTTAGGTTTATGCTCTACTCCAGGTAAATATCTGCCCGAATTCTATTTGCACATATAGGAAAAATAATCTCACTACCACTTCTTTTTGCTAAGATTTCTTCCTCTCTTTTTTTTACCAATTCGTTTCAGTCACATATCTAGGACCCTTGACACAAATGGATGCATCGCGAGTTCCATACAAAGGAACTCTCAATACACAAGAAACAATGTGTATTCAAATCACAGGAGCTAGTAATCATGAATGTAACATTAAGCACTGCATCTGTGCCTGAGTGCAGATGTAACTAGCAATTTCCAGCGAGATGTCAGTTAGAGGATGAACAGAAATGACAGAATATTGAATGCATAATTCTTTTTAACCTCCAAATGTAAAAAATAGTAACTGGAATCCAGCAAAATTTCAGGACATATGCTCAAAAAGTTCATAGTCAAATAAGATTACTCAGTTGTGGGCAACTGGCCACAGACTAACTTGGGATTTGTGATCCCAGGTAAGAACAGTTCAGGATCATGGGATTCTTTTCTATCAGATAAGAAGAGCTGTTGCACAAAATGTACTTTCCTAATGTAGGGCTTTTTCTTCAAGAAACTTTTTTTTTTACTTGACTAGCTTCCCTAGAATTCACTGAGCTTATCGAACTAACCTCTTATTGATGTATTGTTTCATTGAGATCCAAATCATGATGCATTTTTCTTTTTCCTACACGGCCTCTTTAATTCTTTTAGGTTTATGCTCTACTCCAGGTAAATATCTGCCCGAATTCTATTTGCACATATAGGAAAAATAATCTCACTACCACTTCTTTTTGCTAAGATTTCTTCCTCTCTTTTTTTTACCAATTCGTTTCAGTCACATATCTAGGACCCTTGACACAAATGGATGCATCGCGAGTTCCATACAAAGGAACTCTCAATACACAAGAAACAATGTGTATTCAAATCACAGGAGCTAGTAATCAACAATATGCTCATATTGGTGACGTTATTGTTGCTGTAATCAAAGAAGCAATGCGCAGTATGCCTCTCAAAAAATCAAGTGATCAAATCTGTAATTGTACATTCATGTAAAGAATGCAGACAGGCAAAGAAAATGGGGTCACAGACTTTTTATCTGCTTGGATGATTCGACCATTGACTCGCAGATATTTTATTCTATTGGCTGATTTAACCATTGACTCATAATAGACAATTAGATAAAATAATCGAGTTTGGGAACGAAGGAAACCAAATAAGAAAATGACTATTTCTGGACACACTTGCAAACAACCAATCTGGAAAAAACTCCAAAAATAAATAAACAATATCCAAATAAGTGCTGGAAAATTCCATTTATCAAGAAAGAAAGGACGAAAGAAAACAAAATCTAAGTTAATACTTCAAAGCTCATCTACTATCCATCCCATTCTATAGGACCTAAACACCAATCATTTCGAAGTATGACTCTCGACGAGTGCAATCAAGGGTAGACTACTGAAAGTCCGATTGGCAAATTCTCATTTTAGCATCCAATTGATGATAAGATATGGGAGCTGCTTCCACCCTGTAGTTAATGGAATCAGTTTATGGAAACATGAAGACCGTTGATTCTTTTATGCCACTAATTTGCTTAGTGTAGACAAGAAAGAAATTAATATTTTAGCTAGCTCAGTGACAAACTATTGAAACAGAACTTCATCATCTTCGCTCCTTCTGAAGCTAAACATCTTAAATCTTATTGCAACAAAGTTTCAGCAAATTTATTGGAACTAGGAAGATATTAAATATTGACCCATAAATTTTTTTTTTTCACACACACACACACACTCAAACCCACACACACCACAATGGGTACTCAAACCCATGACCTCTGTGTTGAAACTCTTGTGATTCTACCACTGACCCTTGAGTAGGGACCCAATATTAACTCATAATTCATTTGCAATGCAGGCATGGATCTTGTGCAAGTGGAATGAACAGGCGGTTCTTGAAAGTCAATGCAGGAGAGCACCTAAGAAGTGTTTGTACAAAGTAACACTGAAGAATTTGTCTTTCACATTTATATTTATTAAAATGAGAAATTACTTGGTTAGCAATTGCGTCTATAGAATCTTTGGCTATTCATCAGTAGAAACCATGACTTATATAAAATTTATTCGACTTCATGGTCTTGATGGAATCATGGTAGGTTCGCTGGAGGCAAGAGGAAGAGGAAGCTCGCAGATTCCAGTGCAGGAGCACCACCACAGCATGGATTGAAGAATCCAACAATAAAGATTTCAAATTGAATGCATATAATATATGTAGGTGTATCCTTCGGCGCGTTAAGGCAAGAGCCTTAAGGTTAATCTTGTCAAAAACATGTTAGTGGGCATTGAGACTGGTAATGGCTAGAATAAGCTTTTAGCATCGATATTGGAGTGCAAATCAGACTTCCTACCTATATAGTAGTTTGGCTTTCCAACTAGAGCCAACACTCATTCGCTTTCCATTTGATATCTGGTTATTGAAGAAAAAGGACTAGAATAGCAGAAGAAAAACAATCTTTCATTGGAGGCCATAGCATTAACATCATCATCTCAACCTTATCCCAATTAATCGGGGTCAGCTACATGATCATGTTCCGCCATTCCACTCTATCAAAGGTCATAACTTCAATTAGACCATTGGTTATCAAGCATTTCTTATTACCTCTCATGTCTTTTTAGGGTTTCCCCTTGCCCTTTTAGAGCCTTCAACTTGCACTAACTCACTCCTAACCAGCATGGTTCTTGGTCTCCGTTGCACCAACTCACTCCTAACTTCAATTAGACCATTGGTTATCAAGCATTTCTTATTACCTCTCATGTCTTTTTAGGGTTTCCCCTTGCCCTTTTAGAGCCTTCAACTTGCACCAACTCACTCCTAACCGGCATGGTTCTTGGTCTCCGTTGCACATGACCAAACCATCTAAATCTACTTTCCCTCATCTTAGTACCCACTGGTGCCACTCCTAAGCTCCCTTGAGTGCATCCATTTCTAATTCTATCCTTCCTCATCTTGCCATTCATCCATCTCAACATCCTCACTTCAGCTACACATCTTACAAACGTGGCGTTCCTTAACGATGCAACATTTTATCCCATAAAACATGGCTGGTCTTATACCTATCTATACAGTTTTTCCTTTAGTTTGAGGCCATATCACTCTTGTAAAATCATCATTAGCAAATCTCCCAGTCTATGGCTCATCCATTTTCAAGTTCACGGGGGTGGTTGCAAATAGGATGGAAAATTCACAGGGATTTCATTTGCGAGGATAGAGGTGCTTTTTGCTGCCATTTGATGACATCACCAGCAGTTCAATTCAAAAGGCTATGAGTGACAGTGGCTTAGGCATAGGCAATATGAAGGAAATAAATTCATTTGGGCCCTTCAAGGTAAATAGTGGTGGCAGTATGGAAGTGAGAATAAGGCGCTTTAGGGGAACGCCATTAGGCACAAATACAAGAAAGTCTTAAAGTTATCCACAGAACATATAACGAAGGTGAACCATCTCAAGTCACAAAAATGGGTAGGAACAGCCATTACTCTTCCATGATTTTCTTATTTCTTGTATAATTTTATGAAAGTGTATAAAATGCATGATTATCAATACACGCACACGTGAAACTAATGACATAGAAGTCAATCTCTTTACTGAACATAAGAACAACTACAAAAAATAAACGGGTAGAAAATAAAAATAGAAAGGAGAGGAAAAAAATTCTTATGAACCTTTTACTTCCTTCTGATAAGTATCTGTTATGTAGAAAGGTATTTAAAAAATAAATACACAAAGGGATATGTCTGAACATGCCCCCCTCTCTCGCTCTCTCTGATTGAATGCTCTGATCTCGCTTCTCTTTTTTCCTTTTTTTTCATGAGTCTCTTCTAGTAGTCTCCCTCTGTGCTGCTGTGGTGCTGCCGTTGCTGAGAAAAGCTATTCAAAATGGAACAAAGGCAGCAGAGATGCATAAAAGAGGAAGGAATCTGATATGGGGGAGATTCTCGAATTTCAGTGATTTGGGTTTTGAATCATTTGATTAGTGCTGTTGAGTATCTGGATTTTGAACGAAAAGAAGATCTGGTTCTTGTGACTGTTGTTGGTTTGATTGAGGAGTGATGGATTTGAGTGAGAAGGATAAGTTTGGAATGGAGAAGAGTAGTGGTGGGGATCATTTGAACTATCACACGTCCAATATCTCTTCTGACTGGCGATTCACCAGTGGGCCCAATCTCCCAAACCCGTCAATCGGTCTGGTGCCCACTGACAACCCCATAGTCAATCCGCCGATGGGTTCTCCATAATGTTCATCTGTTTTGATGGCGGATACGTACTGCCCCAGCCTTTGGAATCACCACGGTTCACAGAACTTGGGTTTCTGTGAAAACAATATTCAAACCAATACAAGCACCTCCAACACAGTATCTATTAGGAAATCGGTTTTTGGTTCATTGAGATCGGCTGTCGAGAAACCGCATGAGGTGGGATGGAATCCTTCGGTGTCGAAAGGGGGTGTCTTTTTGCAACCGGGTGTGGGGATCCTTCCACAGAGCCTATCTCAGTTCCCTAGTGATTCTGGTTTCATCGAGCGGGCTGCGAGGTTCTCGTGCTTCAGTAGCGCGAATTTCAACGATATGGTGAACCCGTTCAGTGTTTCTGAATCTTCGAGCCCTTTTTCTAAGGGTGGAGGGGTTCAAGCGCCAGAGGTTCTGTCGGTGAATGGTTCGAAAGGTGTCATCGGTGGGACACAGTCGCAGAAGAACGAATCGCATGGGAAGGGAGTGGCCAAGGATGTTTCTCTGGCTGTTGATTGCGGGGCAATTGAAGGGAGTTCGATGAAGATGGAAAGAGAAATTGGGAGCATGTTAAGGCCATCGGATGATGGTAAACATGGCATCGGAGGGTCAAGCAATGAATCGGATGAAGCTGAGTTTAGTGGCAGCGGGCAAGATGATCTATCTATTTTGGAGAACACTGCTGGGGAGCCTTCGGCTAAGGGATTTGGTGCCAAAAAAAGGAAAAGGGGAAATCAGGATATGGAATTGGACCAAGCTAAAGGAGTCCCGCAAGTATCAGTTGAAACCACAAAGGAGAATGTGGAGAATAAACCAAAGGGTGAACAGAACTCAACGGCAGCAGGTACTAAGAATAATGGGAAACATGGGAAGGATGGCTCTCAAAATTCGGAGGCACTGAAGGAAGATTATATTCATGTGAGGGCACGATGAGGCCAGGCGACAAACAGCCACAGTCTTGCTGAAAGAGTGCGGAGGGAAAAGATCAGCGAGCGGATGAAATTTCTTCAAGACCTTGTACCTGCTTGCAGCAAGGTCACAGGCAAGGCAGTCATGCTAGATGAGATCATCAACTACGTACAATCACTGCAACGACATGTTGAGTTTTTGTCTATAAAGCTTGCAACTGTCAATCCACGACTGGACTTCAACATAGAAGGCCTTCTCTCGAAAGATATTTTTCAGCCACGAGGCGGCGCACCATCTACAATTGGGTTTTCTCCAGATATGAGTATGGTACATCCTCAGCTACATCCATCTCAACAAGGATCGATTCAAGCTGGAATTCCTGTGATGGGAAACCCCACAGAGACACTTAGAAGAACAATCAATTCTCAATTGGCAGCCATGAATGGATACAAAGAACCCGGATCTCAGATACCGAATGTATGGGATGATGAGCTCCACAACGCCATCCAGATGAGCTTTGAGAATGCCCCTTTCAATCCGCAAGAGATAAATGGTCCACTGCCTCCGGGCCATATGAAAGTTGAGCTTTGATCCATGCATCCAATGCAACCTTTTGCATTTGCATTCCTTCTGTTTTAAGGAGACAGACGATAACATGACAAAATTATATATTCCATTCAATATTTTCAATTGGAAGATCTGTCCATTTCTCATCACCGTCGAAACCAAACCTGCACCGCCGGGCTTCCTTGTATAGCGAATTGAGGCAAGGCAGTTCCAATATATCATACACAACCACCATTGTTTCTTTCTTTGGATGTTACTACATAGAGAAATCCATGTTTGTGAAGATATAGCTAGTGCGGCCCACTTTGAATGAGAGATGGGTCTTTATTGCTGTGTAAAATGGATCTTCATAATCAGGTGTGCTGTAGCAAAAGAAATACAAGATGGGTTGTGGCATTGGCTATGTATTCATGGGCTGTTTTGAGAGAGAAGACAGCATCGGGTTGTATTTTGGATTTGCAGATGAAAGGATGGTTGTAGCTATCTTTGTTTTAAACCTTGAGGAGGGAATGGAAGTTGTAAGCTTTTTATATATTGACAAATCAAAATCTATTTCATTATTCTCAAAAAAAAGAAAATATTTTGCCGGGTGGGGGTGACTTTTTCATTTGGGACTGTCCATCAAATTGTCCTCGCTGTGGATAGAAATTGGTTTAAATCACATGTGGATAGCATGATCCTAGCCAATAGATCAGTGACCCTCAAAGTGATGGTAGAAAAAAATTAGTTTACAGTCCAAATTCACAGCTGGAAATTGAAAGAAGGGATGGAAAGGATTGTCTAATAGGTATGCTTTTTGAAAGATAATCAATGAAGATAGCGTCCAACAGATGGATGACCTCGATGGATACATCACCGTGGTTCTTCCAGTTCCACCAGATCACTATAGGCACCCGGGTCAGTCCAAAACAAAGGAACCCCACAGAGATATTCAACCAAATTCCATTTATAGTACTCCATATTTTCCTAATTTCAAAACGAATTAGTCATCTGAAATCAAAGAAAACGAGAAATGGAAGAAAACTTGGAAAATCAAGCACGTCGAATTACTGGGAATTGGGAATACCTTTCGGGGCAAGACCCGGACCTTCTCGATGAGCTCTTCAGAGTCGAAATCAGACCGCACCTCGAGATCGAAAAGCCTGGAGAGGAAGAAGGAGTAACCGAGATGGTTGACGAGCTTACGGATTTGATTCGTCTTAACAGAAATAAGGCGCTTGTTACCGCCCTCCTCTCCTTTCTCCTGCTCAAATACAATGCTCGGCACGCGCCCTGCTTTCCTCTCCTTGTTCCTTATGCGCTTACTAGAATCCACTCGAGGGATCGCGAGGATCGTCTCGGCGTATTTCGGGTCGGGTTTGGGAAATCCTTCAAGGTAAGAGAAGGTGAGCTCGGGCGGCTGATGAAAGACCTCTGCTACTGCTGCTGCTGCTTGGGAGAACGATCGGAGACCGATGTATTTGGTGATTAGAGGGCGATGGATCCACATGGATCTGCTATGAAGGTGTTCGACGAAATGCGCGTCGGAAATGATCGCAGAGGGGTTTTGGGTTTATAGCTCTCGCCACCGCCGTCGAGCTTCTGTGGGTTTGGGAAGGGACGCGGATTTCCTGCGAAACCCAAGGATTCTGTGTGGGCCCACTTAGATAGTATGAGCTTTATAATGAGGAAACCGTCAGCACCAGTAGCAAAGTTCAGTTCGAACCCTTAAGGCAGTTGCTGCCGCTAGAAAATGGCCTATGTATCAGCATTTCATGGTGATCTTGAAGAGGAAAGATATATGGATCCTCCTCCTGGGCTTCCTATCTCATCAGAATGCCAGCTTGTCTGTCGATTGAAAAAACCTCGCCCCCGGCTACGTGTCCTTTGGACCCTTCGCCCGCCCGCCACCAGTGGAAGCAAGCTACCCCAGCGTAGAAAAGCCCTAACCAGCTGAAAAACGAAATATGAGGAGGATTCAAAACTCAAGCCGGCTACACGAGAGGAAACAGTGGAGATTTAGTGACCACCGTTGAAACATTTATACGGCCATAAAATTTTTGTAACGATCTAATTTTTTTTTCGGTGTTTTCACTTTATCTGAGTGAAAATGACCTTATAAACGGTTTAGATGGCATATAAACAGAAAGGTGGAGCCTAGGAAGGTTTCAACGGTAGGCATTCCTTTCCCCACTGTTTCATCTCCTATGGCCCACTTGAGTTTTCGATCCTCCTTATTTTTAGTAGAATGTCTTAAAATGAGGTCGAAAAATGGATGGACAGGTTTGATTTCTCACAAACATCGCAGTAGGCCCCACCCAGAATCCTACAGGAATTTGATACTCTGACGTGTAATAGTTTATACACATGCACTCATATATTCTCGACCTTACGTGTACTTAACTTAAATCAAACCTTAAAAATCGTGGGACCCAGTTCAGATGGGTCATAAACCAAAATTTATCACTAGTCACTAATCTAAATAGCCGATTGATGGACATCTGTTGGACGGTTAAATTTATTATTATTCAAGATGGGGCAAAATCTTCATGATTCAAAGGTTAGGATCGTGTAGTCAATTCAATTTCATGGTTACGATCTATCTACGGTGGGTTC
This sequence comes from Magnolia changhungtana, assembly GCA_030180095.1. Classification (NCBI taxonomy): domain Eukaryota; kingdom Viridiplantae; phylum Streptophyta; class Magnoliopsida; order Magnoliales; family Magnoliaceae; genus Magnolia; species Magnolia changhungtana. The sequence continues at coordinate 16,431,574 of JASAUF010000667.1, read as the reverse complement.
CATGATTTGAACGGTTAAATTGAGTTATAGTTATGCATGTGTACAATTTGTGAGTGAATGGGAATGGATCAGTAGACTACGGGGTAACAAGGAGAAATTTACGGCTATCGACCTCACCTTTTATCCAGTGGTTTTTACGAAGCAATACAAACTTAACATACGCACTTAGACCTCCTTGTACGGCCACCGAATTAGCTGGCGTGCAGAGACGAGCGTTGACAGACGGTCCGGTGAGGGGAACTCGGGTGGGGCCCGCTGTGATGTTTGTGAGAAATCCTCCCCGTCTAAGTTCATTCACAGGGTCACAAAGACCTGGATGAAGAGGAAAAACAAATTTCATAATGATCCAAAACTTCTTTAACCCCTAAAAGGGTTTCAATGGTAGACGTTCAATTACCCACTGCCATTTACAGCGTGGTCCACTTGATAGCTAAATCTGTCTTATTTTTCATCTAAAGCTTTAATACAAGTTCTCCAAATAGATGGACAGTTTGGATATAACACATACCTCATAATGGGACCCACAAAAATCGGTGGGGATTACAATAGGGAAGAAAGAAAAAAAAAAAAGGAACCAGCGAGTTAGGGTCGACCGGGTTGGGGCCCGGTTGGCCCGGTCAGAGCTGGGCCTATGGCTACGGATTATAACCGTAGCCATAACTGTAATGCTATGCACTTTTTTTTTTATTTTTTTATTTTTTTTATTTTTTACAAGGAAAACTTTTTCCCCCTTACATTTTTCTCTAATACAAAATTATGTAAATATGTATATATAAGTATATAAAAATATTCTTCTATCTTTTAATTCATTTCTTTGTCTATTTATTTAACAAACATATCTCCTAAACTAGAATGATTTACTTAACTTACCACTTATGATTTTGGGGTAGGAGAAGCTAATTTAGCCAACCAACCTAGTTATTTTCCAAGATTCCACCGGGTCGATGGTCGAAAATCTATTTCATTCAGTTCATGGTCAATTTCAATCACTTCGCGGTCGGGTTGGTTCAGGTTGAAAGTCGGGTGGGTTGGTTCGGGTTGGTGCTCAACCCTAACCCAACCCAAGGTTCCTATACCTAAACCTTGACCCAACCTAACCCAATCTTGGGTTGGGAATTCTTAACCCAAGCCCAACCCAAGAGGGCTCGATGGGTTGATTGGGTTGGTCGGGTGTATACGTGCTAATATTTTTGTTATTACATTAGTTTATTATATTTCAATATAGGACTAATTTTTTGTATCTATGATTTTATCAATTATATACGTGATTGTTCATCATAAAGAACTTAATTTTTTTCTTTTAAAAACCAAGCTAAAATATAGGACTACTCCTTTAAAAAGTCATGTAACATAGCACGCAATCTATTTGGGAGGGAGAAATCCAACATATCTTGTTAGTGTGAGTCCTTGGAAATGACGTGGACAAATGAGACCCGACATCACTAGTGTACCTTCTACACAAACAATCCACACTCAATTATAATTTATAAATAACTAATATATTGATCGAGTTCGGGTTGGGTCGGGCAACCTGAGACCTCAACCCAAGCCCAACCTAAGTTTTATTGAGTTGGTGTTTGTATAGCCCAAGCTTGAGATCAGACCCGATATGTCCTGCCCGAGCCCAACCCAATGTCTGGTCGGTCGGGTTGAACCCGCCCAACTTTCAGCCGTACATGAAATTGAACAGGGTAAATTAGAAAATTAGCGGGGTAAATTGAATTATGAGCGGGGCAAACTAGAAAAACAGCGGGGTAAACTGAAATATGAGCGGGGCAAACTAGAAAAACAGCGGGACAAACTTAAGTACGAGCGTTGTAACCTAGAAAAACAGCGGGGCAAACATAAGTATGAGCGGGGCAAACTAGAAAAACAGTGGGACAAACTAAAATATGAGCAGGGCAAACTAGAAAAACAGCGGGGCAAACTGCATTATAAGCGGGGCAAACTAGAAAAACAGCGGGACAAACTGAATTATGAGCAGGGCAAACTAGAAAAATAGCGGGGCAAACTGAATTATGAGCGAGGTAAACTACAAAAACAGCGGGGCAAACTGAAATATGTACGGGGCAAACTAGAAAAACAGCGGGGCAAACTTAAGTATGAGTGGGACAAACTAGAAAAACAGCGGGGCAAACTTAAATATGAGCGTGACAAACTAGAAAAACAGCGGGACAAACTAAAATATGAGCGGGGCAAACTAGAAAAACAGCAGAGCAAACTGCACTATAAGCGGGGCAAACTAGAAAAATAGCGGAGCAAACTAAAATATGAGCGGGGCAAACTGAATTATGAGCGGGGCAAATGCATTATGAGCGGGGCAAACTAGAAAAATAGCGGGGCAAACTTAAGTATGGTCTCAAAGAATTTCTCTTTTTACAATTCAGGTAACGTTGCTACTTCCTTGTTATGGAGTTATATGATCAATGGTCATCTTGTGGTGATCCAGACCCATTAATCTGATCCAGTCTACCATGGATGTGAATTTCCTTGAAAATCTCCCTGATTGGATGATAACAGTCATCCAAATATTTGTCCCAGTTTTTAGACACGTGGTGAATTGTTGTGTTTTTTTCTCAGCTGTCTATTTATGGGCTGCGTATTAATGACCTGATGCCGGATTTCTCTCTTCCAATGAGATTGCGTGCTATGCTACATGACTTTTTAAAGGAGTAGTCATATATTCTAGCTTGGTTTTTTAAAGAAAAAAATGAAGTTCTTTATGATGAATAATCACGTATATAATTAATAAAATCATAAATACAAAAAATAAAATATAATAAACTAATGTAACAACGAAAATATTAGCACGTATACACCCGACCAACCCTATCAACCCGTCGAGCCCTCTTGGGTTGGGCTTGGGTTGAGAATTCCCAACCCAAGATTAGGTTGGGTTGGGTCAAGTTTAAGTAAATCATTCTAGCTTAGGAGATATGCTTGTTAAATAAATAGACAAAGAAATTAATTAAAAGATAGAAAAATATTTTTATATACTTATATATACAAAGCCCCGCTGTTATTTCAGTTTGCCTCGCTGTTTTTCTAGTTTGCCCCGCTGTTATTTCAGTTTGCCTCGCTGTTTTTCTAGTTTGCCCCGCTGATATTTCAGTTTACCTCGTTGTTTTTCTAATTTGTCCCGCTAATATTTCAGTTTGCCTCGCTGTTTTTCTAGTTTGCCCCGCTGATATTTTAGTTTGCCCCGCTGTTTTTCTAGTTTGCCCCGCTGATATTTCAGTTTGCCCCGCTGTTTTTCTAGTTTGCCCCGCTGACATTTCAGTTTGCCCCACTGTATTTCTAGTTTGCCCCGCTGATATTTCACTTTGCCCCGCTGTTTTTCTAGTTTGCCCCGCTGATATTTCAGTTTGCCCCACTGTTTTTCTAGTTTGCCCCGCTGATAATATTTCAGTTTTTCCCGTTATTTTTCTAGTTTGCCCCGCTCATTTTCATGTTTCCCTCGCTGATTGGATAGTTTGTCCCGCTGATGCCTCCATTACTACAACAATTAAAGCACTTGAAAGGTATTTTTTAAATTTTTTTCTCATCTCAATCCTTCTTTTATTTATTGTTCCTCTTCCTAACTGTTCCTCTCCTCTCGACCAAGCTCTAGTTGCTAATTGTTAACCAATAACACATCGGCCACATTGCTTTCATCGATCGTCTAATGACATGTAATATGAAATTTTTTTAAGATGTTTCTCATTAATATAGCATTCAAACAATTACCTTGTAATTTTCTAAATACTTCATTCTTTCTTGATGTGTTTCCCTCTATTCGTCCTGCTTTTGAACGTTTCTCAGCCACTCACTTCGCTCATTTCACGGTCATTTCCGGCGACTCCCCTTCACTTCACGGTCAATTTCATGCATTTCACGGTCATTTCCGGCGACTCCCCTTCACTTCACGGTCAATTCCATGCATTTCACGGACAATCCCCCTCATGTCACGATCAATTTTATGCATTGCGGGACAATTCCCTTCAATGGACGGTCAATTCCATGCATTTCACGGATAATCCCCTTCACGTCACGATAAATTCCACTCATTTCACAGACAATTCCCTTCAATTCAATGCATTTCACGGTCAATCCCCTTCACTTCACTCTCATGTATCCAAAAATGATGTAGATCCAAAGCTCAATGGGCCACATGATAGAAAACAGTGGAGATTGAATGTCATCACCATAAAAATCATTCGGGGTCGACCGGGTCTGACCCGGTCGACCCCAACTCGCTGGATAGTTACCCGGTCGACCAGCTTGTTACCCAGTCGACCCCTTTTATGTGAAATTTATCTAAATGGGGTCGACCGGGTCACAACCCGGTCAACCGGATAACTGTCCAGCGAGTTGGGGTCGACCGGGTAACAACCCGGTCGACTAGTTAACAACCCATATCCACAGCTCAAGTGTTAGACCGAGTGAAAGATACCTCATTTCAACACTGAGGTCTTGGTATTGATTCCCTAAAGGGGGTGGCTAACAGTAAAGTATGAACTGACAACGGGTGTACTAACAAGCTAACAAAAAAAAAAAAAAAGACTACAAACCATCTTATATGCAGCATACTTGCATGACAATTCAGACCATCCAAGTTGTGACCCTTATATGAGATGGATAATTGTCATCTACAAAATTCATAATGAGGTTGTTTTTAAATTCAGGCAGGTTCTTGCTTCTTTTTTTTTTTTCTTTTTCTTTTTCTTTTTAATATGGCCTGGCTTTGAAAGAGACTAATTGCATTGACTGCTTTGGTTACTATAGGTACAGAGTATTTAGTGACCCACCATCTCAGAGATCAGCTGAAGATCTTGCATTCTCAGTTGCTCGCTTCTTCTCTAAGAACGGCACGCTCGTAAACTACTACATGGTATGCCTTGGGGTCAAGTTCTGTAACAATTGCTTCACCATTCATTTAATTGATTGAAAGAGAGAAATCACTTCCGCCTGAAGAAGTTTATCGTTCTGCTTATATTGGCAGTATCATGGTGGAACGAACTTTGGCATAATAGCTTCCTTGTTTGTAACAACTCGCTGTTACGATGAAGCTCTTCTCGACGAATATGGTTAGAAAACTGGAAACCTTATATATTTTAAGTAATTTAGAGATTTTATAGGAAATGTTGACAGTCATTATTAACTCAAGATGTTTAGTTGGGAATTAGAATTAGGAGTTCCTCTTAAGGGTGGAACCAATTCATTAATCAGTTTTATTTTTTCTTTGATAATATTAATTAACCAATGTGACAATCACTACCATTTATAAGAATTTATAGTATGGAGATGTTGGGAATATTAGAAGTAGAAAAATATGAAAGCCAAGTTTAGAATCTTGCATATCTTTTGACATGGATTGAACATGTGACATTAATTTTTAAGGAACTCCTTGACCAGCGGCAAATACAAGAAGTTATTACAAGCAATAATGTCCCTATCAACAAGTAGCAGATGGCTACGAAATTACCTGTTTGATCTTATCTTTTTGTGGAGATAATGCCTTGTAAGATTTCTTAAGTACAATTATTTTTCTTAAGAGAGTAGTCTAAAATAGTTGGAAATGTTCCTCTCCTTATTGCATTCGCCATCTGCTAGTGTGAGTGTGTGGGGGTGTGTGTACGTGTGTAAAAAGAAAAATTATTCTAGTTTAGGAGATATGCTTGTTAAATAAATAGACAAAGAAATGAATTAAAAGATAGAAAAATATTTTTATATACTTATATATACATATTTACATAATTATGTACTATAGAAAAATGTAAGGGAGAATGATAAGAGTCACGCAAAAGCTTGTTGATGAGTTACTTGAAGGAATGATAAGAGTCATCCTTTGAATTAAGATGTAACTGCGTGAAGGTGTTGAGTTGTTATGTTTCTTCTTTAAGTCTTTTGGTCATAACATCTGCACTCTAATATTCTATTTCAATACGTAGTTGGATGATTTCTTCAACTTTTGTTTTTTTAAATGAATGAGAACCTTGAAGGAATGACTCCCACACCATTTGCCCATCAGCCGCCACAGAAATCTTGTCTACTTTGATTCAGGCATTCAATGAGCTAATACATGTTGAACTTAGGTTTCTCAACAGGAATTTCACCAACTATGGCACTCGAACCCTTGACCGGGAGTTAAAACTCCTGAGAGTTTACCACCCGAGCAAGAGTAAGGACCCCAGCACAAGTATATTTTAAACTCAGTTGGACCCACATTGAATGTGTGTAGTATATCCACGCCGTTAATTCATTTTTCCATCTATTTTAAGGGGTTGAGCCCCAAATTGAAGCATATCAAAACATCAAGTGGATCATACTATGAGAAACAGTAGGCAGAATGATTTTCATGTTTGTCCCGTTCAATTCAAAATTTCATGTGGTGTGGTCCATTTGAACATTGGATATGTTTAAATTTTTCGGCTCAAGCCACGAAATTATTTGTTAAGTTTGCCCCGCTCATTTTCATGTCTGCCCCGCTGATATCCTGGTTTGCCCCGCTGATTTTCTAGTTTGCCCCGCTCATTTTTCAGTTTGCGCCGCTGATTTTTCAATTTGTCTCGCTGAGTTTCTAGTTTGCCCCGCTGATTTTCCAGTTTCTCCCGCTGATTTTCTAGTTTGCCTCGCTGATTTTCTAGTTTTCTGTGAATGGACATATTCCACACATGGAATCAGACCCATTCTAAAAGAACCCCAAATACATGCAAGGTTCATGTTAGATCATATTGAGAATGTTGGAAGTTATCAACATGAATGATTTGGCAGATTGAGAATCTTGGAAGCTATCAACATGAATGATTTTGCATGTAATCTGATTACTTACAAGCACACAGTAGAACTCATATGCATCTGTTTGTTTACACTTCCAAATAAGTTGGTTATAATCTTCTATTCCTTATCCATATGTGATGTAACGAATCTGTATTTTGGGTTGTTTGGAAACTAGGAATTTATAAGTTGTTAAAGAATTTATTTTTTGGAAACAAATTCTTTATGAGAAACTGATTGGATGTACCTTACCATCTAAGTTCTCTTTGGCCATTTAGGAATTTATAAGTTCTCCTTTTGCCATAACCCAACCAAATCTAATTGGGTGTAGCTTACCATCTAGTCGCTGTCCATCTTTTTCCTAAACAATTAATATTATATTCTATATTCTTTGACAAAGCTTATCAAATTAAAGTTTATATCTCACAACTACTGGCCACACTTGTAATAGGTAACAGGACACTTTAACCTAATACAAGTCAAGCTCAAATCATGGGCATACATATACTGTTCTAAACTCAAACCATGGGCCTATCTTTAGACGGAGCAGGGCCTCAAATTAAGAAAGTTTGGAAAATTGGTAAACTGAAATATGAGCGGGGCAAACAAGAAAAACAACGGGGCAAACTAGAAAAACAGCAGGGAAAACTAGAAAAATAACGGGGCAAACTGAAATACGAGCTGGGTAAACTAGAAAAACAATGGGGCAGACTAGAAAAACAGCGGGGTAAACTGAAATATGAGCAGAGAAAACTGAAATATGAGCGGGGCAAACTATCTGATTTTGCTGATGAATTTGGAACTTTGAACATCTTTTCTTTGAGAGTAATGATCTCTCACAACCAGTTGTTGGATAGCTTACAATACAGTCCATCTAACCTGTAAACCTATCATCTGCCTGGGACATGAGGGCCATGCTAAATGTGGGACTCACCTCGAAGAATCATTTGGTGAAAAAACCAGGCCATTGTGCATGAAAAAAACAGAGAGTTTAAATCAGAGATGCTGATGGTGTACTTCCATGTACTCATTTGGCCCACCCGATAAATGAGTAGGGCTGATTTTTGTGCCAGCTGACCTATATGGTGGGTCACATTTCTTCATGGTTCAAATATCCTATACGTGACATATTGGCACATATGATTAGTTGTATTTAAGCTAAGCAACAATAGATTGTATGTGATCATTACTTTTCCTACAAATAAGAACCACCCATTTGGTTGGGTGATGAATGTGAAACATTTGCTGGTTGATGATTTCTATCGCTTCAATTACACACTTTCTTAAGACCAAGAGATGAGTAGTCGGCATCATTACTGCCCTAAGGTGGTTTTCATCCTAAAATGGTCATATTTCAGTTTGCCCCGATGTTTTTCTAGTTTGCCCCACTCATATTTCAGTTTGCCCCGCTGTTTTTCTTGTTTGTCTCGCTCATATTTCAGTTTGCCCCGCTATTTTTCTAGTTTGCCCCGCTCATATTTCAGTTTGCCCCTGCTATTTTTCTAGTTTGCCTCGCTGTTTTTCATGTTTGTCCCGTCATTTTTCTAGTTTGCCCCGCTGTTTTTCATGTTTCCCCCGCTCATATTTAAGTTTGCCTCGTTGTTTTTCTAGTTTTCCCAGCTCATACTTCAGTTTTCCCCGCTGTTTTTCTAGTTTGCCCCGCTCATACTTCAGTTTGCCCCGCTCTTTTTCATGCTTACCCTACTCATTTTCATGTTGCCTCGCTCAATTTCATGTACGGCTGAAAGTTGGGCGGGTTTAACCCGACCGACCCGACATTAAGTTGGGCTCAAGCAGGATATATCGGGTTCGATCTCAAGCTTGGGTTATACAAACACCAATCCGATAAAACTTAGGTTGGGCTTGGGTTGAGGTCTGAGGTTGCCCGACCCAACCTGAACCCGATCAATATATTAGTTACTAATAAATTATAATTGAGTGTAGATTGTTTGTGTAGAAGGTACACTAGTGATGTCGGGTCTCATTTGTCCACGTCATTTCCAAGGACTCAAGCTAACAAAATATGCCGGATTTCTCTCTCCCAAATATATTGCGTGCTATGATACATGACTTTTTAAAGGAGTAGTAGATTGCGTGCTATGATACATGACTTTTTAAAGGAGTAGTAGATTGCGTGCTATGATACATGACTTTTTAGAGCAGTCCTATATTTTAGCTTGGTTTTTTAAAGAAAAAAAATGAAGTTCTTTATAATGAATAATCACGTATATAATTAATAAAATCATAGATACAAAAAATAAGTCCTATATTGAAATATAATAAACTAATGTAATAATGAAAATATTAGCACGTATACACCCGACCAACCCAATCAACCCGTCGAGCCCTCAGGGGTTGGGCTTGGGTTGAGAATTCCCAACCCAAGATTGGGTTGGGTTGGGTCAAGGTTTAAGTATAGGAACCTTGGGTTGGGTTAGGGTTGAGCACCAATCCGAACCATCGATATTGATTGAAATTGACCACGAACTGAATGAAATAGATTTTTAACCATCGACCCGATGGAATCTTGGAAAATAAATAGGTTGGTTGGCTAAATTAGTTTCTCCTACCCCAAAATCATATATAGTAAGTTAAGTAAATCATTCTAGTTCTTGTTAAATAAATAGACAAAGAAATGAATTAAAAGATAGAAAAATATTTTTATATACTTATATATACATATTTACATAATTATGTATTATAGAAAAATATAAGGGGAAAAATGTTCTCCATGTAAAAAATAAAAATAAAAAAAAGAAAAAAGTGCATAACACTATAGCTATGGCTACGGTTATAATCCGTAGCGATAGGCCAACTCTGACCCGGTCGACCGGGTCCCAACCCGGTCGACCCCAACTCACTGGCTTTGTTTTTAAGAAAGCTCACCTATGGCAACAGATTTGGCGGTTTCTATGGCTACGGTTATAATCCGTAGCCATAGGCCAAGCTTTAACCCAATCGACCCCAACTTGCTGGCTGCGGTTTTTTTCTCTGACCCGGTCGACCGGGTCCTAACCCGGTCAACCCCAACTCGCCGGCTTTGTTTTTGTTTTTTTTTTTTTTTTTTCCTGTTGTAATCCCCATCAATTTTTGTGGGTCCCATTGTGAGGTATGTGTTATATTCAAATCGTCCATCTATTTAGCGAACTCATATTAAGGCTTGAGGTAAAAAATAAGACACATCTAGCTATCAAGTGGACCACACTGTAAAAGGCAGTGGAGAATTGAACGTCTACCATTGAAACCCTTTTAAGGGTTACAGAAGTTTTGGATCATCATGTAATTTGTTTTTCCTGTTCATTCAAGTCTTTGTGAGCCTATGAATGAACTTATACGGGGAGGATTTCTCACAAACATCATAGTGGGCCCCAACTTAGACGGGGGAGGATTTCTAATGGTTGACGCTCATTCAACACTGTTTCCTGTAATGTGGTACACTTAAGATTTGGATATACCTCATTTTTTGTCTCATACCATAAAATGATCCGGAAAAATATATGGATGGCATGGATGAAAAGCATACATCATGGTGGGTCCACAGACCATCAACGATCTGCCATTGGCGGGTGGCAGGCGGGGTACCCAATCCGTTTATGTGAAAAGGAGGGGTATTTTCGTCCTGGAATTTGTCATCCATACGAGGAGGTCTAAGTGCATATGTTAAGTTTGTATTGCTTCAAGAATATCCAATGGATAAAAGGTGGGGTCCACAGTTGTAAATTTCTCGGGTAAGAAGTAACTCCTCTTATTTATTTTCTTACCCTGTTCTATGGTTTTTACTCATGCACACGGATATTGTACACGTTGGATTATGCATCTTAAATCAAAACCGCAAAATAGTGGGGCCCACTTTAGGTGCGGAGTATGTGTTCAAATTCAGATTGATCAGACGCTCAAATAGTGGGACCCAAGAGTAGCCCCAGGGATCCTACAAGAATGTGGGTAGTATGGGATCCTCAAATTCTCTTAGTGTGGGCCATGGTTCAGCTATCCAGGCCATTGGTTTGATAAGTCCATCTATTGATGGACCATCCCCAAGTCTCCACCTTTAAACTCGGTGGCCTCCAAATACACGGTTATGCGAAGAAATTCAGCCACACTCAAGTTTCAGCTGAAACCATGGATCTAATGGGCTCCACTGCGGATGTACCACTCATTCCATGCCCTATAATGCACCCAATGAGATAATTTACTCCACTGTGGACATTTGGTTTGGGCGTGCTTGATGAATGGCCTGGGTCTCATACACGTGCGCCACTTTGTCACGTGTGTGGGAAAGCATCCGGGAGAGTCCATCCGCGTGGAAGAATTCCATCGGATCCCTTGGTGAGCTCCTGAAGGTTCTCTATCCCTCCATCTTGTGTGTGGGTCAGCTTACCCGACCAGGCTAAATGGATTGCAGGTTCGGATTCGGGCTAAAAAATGTGAGCCATTCTGTGTCATTCTTGGGTCAATCCAGCCCACCTGTACAGGCTATCAATGGTCCACCCTGATACATAGCTCAACTGGTAGACTGACTGAGTGGAGATACCTCGTTTCAACACTTGAGGTCTTGGTATCGATCCCTAGTGGGGGTGGCTAACAGTGCGGTGTCCACTGACAGTGGGTGTGTACTAACAAGTTAACCCAAAATAAAAAATAGAGAAATTTACGACTGTAGACCCCGCCTTTTATTCAACGGTTTTTTTGAAACAATACAAACTTAGAATACGCGTTTGGACCTCCTCGTACGGACTCAACATTTCAGGACGAAAATACCCCTCCTTTCACGGCTGCGGCTTTTACTCTGCCATTTCCACTACTTTATTTTTTCCTCCCCATTTCCACTGCTTGCGTTTCCTCTCCCTTTCGACGGTTGCTTTCACTGCTGTTGCTTTCACCCCCTTTACTCCTGTGTACTAACGAGGAAACTCATGAACACCTCATTGAGTGATCCTTGCGAGCATTGCTCAATGCTAGTTGTCTAAGCAGCGAGCCTATTGTAGCCGATTGTAGCTAATTGATCCTTCAATATCTTTGGCTCATGTGTATCATGCATATTACAACTTTCTTGAGCTGTAACTTATAATCAAAGGTATTTTCCTTTGAAGGTAATTAAGGGCATGTGGCAAGGTATGTCTATGTTGTGATGTATAAATTGGTATATCTTGATGAGAATCAATGAGGGGCAAACACTAAAATCAGCGGGGCAATCAATCCCAACAAAGTTGATGTATGTTTGTTCATTATCAAACCTAGACATAAGATCATACAGACTTGTATTAATAGAATAAACAATTATAAGCTTGATCCAAAACTTTTGTGGCCCCTAAGAAATGATCAACATTAGCAGTTCAATTCCAAATTTCATTTGGTGTGTTCCATTTGAACATTGGATACGTTTATAAGAATTACCCCGCTGACTTTCTAGCTTGCCCTGCTGATTTCATGTTTACCCCGCTGAGCTTTTACCTTGCCCCGCTGAATATCTAGTTTGCCCCGCTGATTTTCTAGTTTACCCTGCTAACTTTCTAGCATGCCCCACTGATATTCTAGTTTGCCCTGCTTAATTTGTATCATGCCCGTCTGATTTTATATACGATGTTTTACTTTGTGAATTTTATGTTTGATATGTATTTAAAATCATCTCTGCAGTAATGAAAATTCCGCCAATCAACTCCAAGCCAACATGTAGGTGTACATTGACATGGTGGTTTGACAGGGTCAAAGGTGGAGTGGAGATGCATGACAGTCGCCTAAATCTATTTAGGCAATCCCCTTTCGCCTTTTTATTGCACGTTACATCCTTCAGTTTTATAGGGGCTATATTTCACCTACTTTTACTAAGATACAAAGGTGATTCAGTATTTGAAATCAAAGGGAGGCGATTGCAGTTTTTCGAGATGGACTTCGCCCTCATCACCGGTCTTAAGACTGGAGATCTTACCGTACCCAAGAAGAGGAACACTACGCGTACACTACGAGACAAATACTTTAAAGAATATCCAGTATTAAAGAAGCACCTAATGGGCGTGTTTGATAGACTAGTTGATACCAATAAGCATGAGGACGTCGTGAAGGTTACCCTACTTCTAGTTGTGGAGTGCTTTCTTAGGGGAACCGAACCGAAAACCATGTGCAATATGGATTATATGCACTTGGTGGACTCGTTAGAGGATTTCTATATGTATCCTTGGGGTAGCTTGGGATACCTTACAATGTTGCAAGGAATCGAATTTGCCATTGCCGCATCAAGTTCCCCTAGGTACACTGTATGTGGTTGCGTCCTTTCTCTACAAGTAAGAACACCTTTTCTTCTGTATATGTTTTTCCTCTGTAGTCATCTTAGAATTTTTAACATGGTGCAATTTCATTCTAACAGGTATGGGCAAAGAGAGATATACTACCACCCTACAAGAGTGTGTTGTTTCGCACGTTCCCCATCAAATTCCACGCTTCATTCAATATCGAGGTTTGGAAGTGTTGGAGGTACAACGTATACATGCTATTGTCCGTAGTAAAGTCAAGTTTATATATGTCCAAAGAATTACTTTGCTTAACTTGACAACCTTATCAATTTTATATTTAACATTACTCCTTGTTCTTTTGCAGACTTCGGTAGTGATGAAATTAGAACCAACGCTACGCGAATGGGAAACGGATGCCGTTCGCTCGGTGCGTGACAGTTTTCAGGTGAGATGTTATACAGGTTGAACTATTTTTTTTCTACATTTAGTAAATTTATCCTTACTCTGACATATCCATCTATACATTTTGTAGCTCACTGAAACTCAAGAAGAAGATGAGGAGGGTAACGAGATTGATCATAAGGAAGATGATGAGTCAGATGATAATGAAGAGAAAGGTGTGGAGGAAGAGGGACCGAGTGAGGGTATACCAGTGGGGGGTGTTGTGAAGAATGCTATTTTTATTGAGGAATTTCAGATTGAGAGGGAGGAGTTAAAGAGGGAGAGAGAGGAATTGAAGAAGGAGAGGAGCGAATTGAGAAGAGAGAGGGAAGGGATGAGACGGAAAGAAACAATGATTGATGAAAAAGAAAATATGTTACTAAAAGAGAAAGAGCAGTTGAGGATGGAGAAGGAATTATTTTTTGAGGAGAGGGAAAAGTTAGCTAATGAGAGGGAGAAGTTTAATAAGGAGAAGGAAGGTAGTCGTACAGAGAGGGGATGTTTTGTAATGGAGGAGGAGGGTGAGGAGTTGAGGTCCACTTCGCAACCCGTTTATGAAAGGAGAACCAAAAGGATTCCGAAGCCGTCATATTACAAGATATCTCCGTACTTGTCCTTGTCTGCATTCGATACAACTCCTGGGCCGGTTCCTGAACCCGAGCAAGTAACAGCTTTTGCAACTTCTCCGGTACCATTTCCTCTACAGATGGATCCTTTCAGGATACTATCCGCATAGGAGGTGAAAGAGGCAGAGGAGTGGTATGAAGCAAACAAGGGCATGGCAGCGGGGAAATGGTTCAGTACGATATGGCTGAAGGATGCGTGGGTTGATAGCGAGGTAAGCATTACTTATTTATTCTCTATATGCATTGATTGACATGTAATTATGTGTTATTTTAATCTACGACTAACATTCTACTATCCCATTGATTAGGCTATTGACACATACATCGAGTTCTTTGAGAAAAGGCAGAACGACCTTTCAACAGCATATCCTCAGGATTGCAAGTTCTGTCCCACGTTTTTTACGGTAACTGTTTATTGCGTTAATCTGTAATATGTTTAAAATTTTCATTTTCTTACATGTATTGAACTTTCATCATGTTTGTAACAGCAAAGCCTTGAGGGGTGTTTGCCTGTTTTGATTGCATATCGGGACTCCAAATCGGCGTCAGAACGGGCCGAGCTATTAGGTCAGATGAGTACGGCCTATGTAATTGCTAAGCACCGGGATAAACCATGCCCCAAGTCAATCTGGTGTTATGAACGGGTAATGCACTTGTCATAGAGCATCATCTCTTACTATTATTTCTTCTATCATTTTTCTAATATATTATTTTGACAATGATGAACAGGTCTATGCGCCCATCAATCACGAAAATTCACATTAGTTTCTGTTAGTCATCTACCCCAGAGCAAGAGAAATTGTTGTTGTCGATAGCTTGTGCACGAATTTATCGCCGAAGTACAAGCAAAAGATGAAGAAGATGACTGATGCGCTTCCCATTCTCTTCCATGCCACTGGAGACAGCACCGCGCTTGAAGGGAAGAAGTGGACCGTTAGAGTCGATGAATCTGCGCCGAAGCAGGACAATGGTTATGACTGTGGTATATTCGTAATGAAATACATCGACATTTTGTGTAGCGGTCTCACCTTGGCGGAAATAGACATGCAAAATTTCACCACCGATTGGAGGAAGTCAATAGCATATGATTGCTTGTCTCTACTTTGTAGATGAAATTTGTCCATGGCATAGGCAGAATTTTGGAAAGATGTTGTATACATTGTTGAATATACATTGTACGTCATGATGTATAGCATACTTTGTAAGTTTTGATGTATATCATACTTTGTAATTTTGGTGGATAGCATACTTTGAAGATTTTTTGCATATTCACAGGAAATGTAAGTTATGATGTATAGCATACTATCCGGGCTTAGGGCTGAAAGTTGGGCGGGTTCAACCCGACCGACCCGACATTGGGTTGGGCTCGGGCAGGATATTTCGAGTCCTGCCTTAAGCTTGGGCTATACAAACACCAACCCAATAAATCTTGGGTTGGGCTCAGGTTGCCCGACCCAACCCGAACCCGATCAATATAAAAGTTACTTAAAAATCATAATTGAGTGTGGATCGTTTGTGTCGAAGGCACACTAGTGATGTCGAGTCTCATTTGTCCATGTCATTTCCAAGGGACTCAAGCTAACAAGATATGCCAGATCTCTCTCTCCCAAATAGACACCATGCTATGCTACATGACTTTTAAAGGAGTAGTTGTCTTATATTTAAGCTTGTTTTTTAAAGGAAAAAATGAAGTTGTTTATAATGAATAGTCACATATATAATTAATAAAATTATAGATACAGAAAATAAGTCCTATATTGATATATAATAAACTAATGTAATAACAAAAATATTAGCATGTATATACCCGACCGAGCCCCCTCGGGTTGGGCTTGGGTTGAGAATTCCCAACCCGAGATTGGGTTGGGTTGGGTTGGGTTGGGCTAGGGTTGAGGTATAGGAACCTTGGGTTGGGTTAGGGTTGAGCACCAACCCGACCCAACCCCCCCGACCTTCAGCCCTATTTGGGCTGGGCTATTTTAAGAAACACTTGTTGGACTGCTGATTTTTGTATGAAGGTGAATATTTAAAGACTCATATTCATATGTATCCAATGGTCGAAGGCCGGAATCATTAATGAAGCATGATAGGTAGATTATGGCTTTTAAATGATGTAGGGAACAAGAACGGTTCAGATCATTAAAATAATGCAATCTGCAAGATACAGTCCAAATTGGAATTACAGAAAATGAATCCAGAAAATCAACAAAAACCAATGTGATTTGTCTAGTTGATATAGTAGGTCAAACAAGATCTCAGCCTTTTTAAACCAATCAACTGACACCACCATCAGTTTGCCCCGCTCATATTTTCCTATTTGCCTAGCTGTTTTTCCAGTTTGCCCCGCTATTTTTTTAGTTTGCCCCGCTGATATTCCAGTTTGCCCCGTTGTTTTTCTAGTTTGCCCCGTTGATATTCCAGTTTGCCCCGCTGATATTCCAATTGCCCATTGTTTTTCGATTTGCTCACGATATTCGCTTTGCCCCAATCGTTTTTCTAGTTTGCCCCGCGGATATTTCAGTTTGCCCCGCTGTTTTTCTAGTTTGCCCCGCTGATATTCCGCTTTGTCTCATTGTTTTTCTAGTTTGCCTCACGATATTTCGATTTGCCGTTTTTTTCTAGTTTGCCCGCTGATATTTCGATTTACCATTGTTTTTCTAGTTTGCCTACTGATATTCCAATTGCCTCATTGTTTTTCTAGTTTGCCTATTGATATTTCATTTGCCCATTGCTTTTTCTAGTTTGCCCATGATATTTCGATTTGCCATTGTTTTTCTAGTTTGCTCATTGATATTCGATTTGCCTCATTGTTTTTCTAGTTTGCCCACTGATATTTCGCTTTGCTCATTGATATTTCGATTTGCCTCATTGTTTTTCTAGTTTACCTCACGATATTCCAATTTGCCCATTGTTTTTCTAGTTTGCCCCATCGATATTCCATTTACCCGTAGTTTTTCTAATTTGCCCGGCATTGATATTTCGGTTGTGCCATTGTTTTTCTAGTTTGCCCACTGATATTCCGCTTGTCTGGCCGATATTTCGGTTGCCAAATTGTTTTTCGGTTTGCCTCATGATATTCCAATTTACCCATTGTTTTCTAGTTTGCCCGCCGATATTCCATTGCCTCTAAAGTAGTTTTTCTAGTTTGCCCCGCTGATATTTCAGTGTGCCCCGCTGTCTTCCAGCTTTAGAGCTTATTACGTTAAAGGCGCGCGCATACATTTTTAAGTTGGGTACGATCTATAACAATTCCACATTTAAGAAAGAACCGGACCTTCAACCTTTACTAAAATATAATGAACTTTAATGAACCGGTAGACGGTTCATGACCGGACTATCATCAACGACACTATTGACTATACCGTGTCGATCAGTAAGGAGGGTCCTCTCTTCGAAGAGCGGTGCTCCCTTTCCTAAATCAAAGATGCCTTTCAGCTCCTTATCGGATATTAGCTCCTGTCCAACCTTCGATCTGAGCTTGTAGCTCCGGTCTGACCTCTATCACACACATGAGATAAATGGCTCAAGCTTATATGCTCCAATAGATAGGTTCTAAACCATAGGGCCTATCTAGGTTCTAAACCATATGTTCTAAATTATCATAATTCTTTATGGTATGGTCCACTAGTGCGTAAGGTTCTATGAGGAATTTTGACGCATGAATGAACGTGATGACGATAAATACTCCGAATCCATGGAGCTTCTCTGGACTCCTCACAGAGACTTCTCGAATCCACGAGGAAAGAAAGCAGAAAATAGAAATCAATTCTAATAAATTCGAAACTGATTAATTGCTGAATAAAAACGAGTTCACAACCCTTTAAATAGGGATACCAAGCAATAGGAAAGTAATCAAAATCAAACTACAACTAAAACTCCTAGAATTCGCGACTTACTATAAATAGTAAACTTATAAAATATAGACGGTCGTGATGTCTATTAGTGCGCAAGGTTTTCGGCCAAAAATAGTAAGTGTCCTATTTGGCATCCCCAAACCGTTCTCCTAATTATTCTAAGCTCTTTTCACGTTGCGTGCAACTCCTAAAGCCCGACGGATGAAGAGTTATAATCAAACTAAAACTTACTATTAATAGCAAAAATGAAATTAAAACAGGGAAACTAACTTATTCCGGATTGTGAGATACGCCCGATTTAAGGTCCGATGGTGCGGATCATTGCATGCGTACCGTGCCAGTTTTTCGATCCATCTAGCCATGAAATGCGTCATGCGACCGCTCTACATCAAATCTGAATTACTTGCGAGTGGGCCACGTGATGAAAACAATGCAGCTAGGAAGGTCGCCAAAAAAAAAAAAACACAAAAGTTTGAGTCGGGGTCGACCGGGTCATACCCGGCCGACCCCGACTCTCTGACATGTACCCGGTCGACCGGGTATTTACCCGGTCGACCCCATTTTCTGCCAAAATGGGGTCGACCGAGTAAATACCCGGTCGACCGGGTATATGTCTAGAGAGTTGGGGTCGGCCGGGTACTACCCGGTCGACCCCATTTTGGTTAATTTTGCCAAAATGGGGTCGACCGGGTAATTACCCGGTTGACCGGGTACATGTCCAGAGAGTCGGGGTCGACCGGGTATGACCCGGTCGACCGCGACTCATTTTTTTGTGTTTTTTTTATAATTATTGCGAGCTTCCTATCTGCATTGTTTTCATCACGTGACCCACTTGCAGGTGATTCAGATTTGATGTAGAGCGGGTCGCTGCATTTCATGGCTAGATGGATCGAAAAAGTGCGTCCCGGCCATGCGACAAGTATGATCTAGACCATCGGGACCTTAAATCGGGCGTATCTCACAATCCGAAATAAGTTAGCTGACGTAAAATATATGATTTTGAGTAGAACGAGCTACTTTAGCCAACCAACCCAGATATACCGGGTTACGACGCTCGGTATTGCGAAAAAACCCTAAATCGACGGTCATATCAGTAAACAAATCTCGTTTTTACTATAAATAGTAAGTTTTAGTTTGATTATAAGTTTACTATTTATAGTAAGTCGCGAATTCTAGGAGTTTTAGTTGTAGTTTGATTCCGATTTCTTTCCTATTGCTTGGTATCCCTATTTAAAGGGTCGTGAACTCATTTTTTTCAGCAATTAATCAGTTTCGAATTTATTAGAATTTATTTATATTTTCTGCTTTCTTTCCTCGTGGATTCGAGAAGTCTCTGTGAGGAGTCCAGAGAAGCTCCGTGGATTCGGAGTATTTATCGTCATCACGTTCATTAATGCGTTAAAATTCCTCATAGAACCTTGCGCACTAGTGGACCATACCATAAATAAAGCTGGGCCGGGGTGTCAACAATCCTAACTAATATGCCAATGCTCGGTAATCCAGACCGTCGACCTGTTACTCCTCTCAAAAATTTTATATTACATGTTAATAGACAATCAATTAAAGCAATGTGGCTGATGTGTTGTTGGTTAACAATTAGCGACAGTAAAGTGAAATAATATCAGTAGCGAATCAAATATCAATGGCAAAGCTGGAATATCACGGCAAACTAGAAAAATAATAGCGGGCAAATCGGAATATCAATGGGCAAACTAGAAAAACAATGGGTAAATCGAATATCGGCGGGCAAATCAAATATCAATGGCAAATCGGAATATCAATGGGGCAAACTAGAAAACAAATGGCAAACCGAATATCAACGGGCAAATCCGGAATATCGTGGGGCAAACTAAAATATCAATGCAAATCCGAATATCACCAAACTAGAAAAATAGCGGGCAAACTAGAAAAACAATGGCAAATCGAAATATCGTGGGGCAAATGAATATCAACAGAGCAAATTGAAATATCAGTGGGGCAAACTAGAATATCAGCGGGACAAACTAGAAAAACAGTGGGGCAAACTGAAATATCAGCGGGGCAAACTGAAATATCAGTGGGGCAAACTAGAATACCAGCGGGGCAAAGTGAAATATCAGCGGGGCAAACTGGAAAAACGGCGGGGCAAACTGTAATCACTGTGATCGTTGGAGACCTTCAACATTGAGATGGAGAATCACATGTGTTGAGGCGTGGAGCCAGCACACCAAAGGGTCGCTTGAGCTTATGTCATGGTATGATAACAGAAGGGCCTATAAGTCATTTATCTGGCTCAACTGTCGGATTGCAACAAGTGCCTATAAGCTGTAGACAAAGATTGAGAGTAGTTCGGCTCAAAGAAGAAGATTAGAATACTAAGTATTTTCATTGTATTGAAAATGATAGAAAGGAGACCGATCGAATATGAAATGTCTTGATTGATAATGTCAACATATTTGTGAAGCTTCTATGTAGTTTTTCTCTAGCCTCCTCTTGGATGATGGATGGGTCTGTCCACGGATTCCCTCCATTTCAACCAAATGAGTGATCCAGACGCAGCATGGTTGGAAAGGAATTTTGAAGAGGAAGAAGTTTGGGAAGCAATGCAAAACCTAGGCAAACATAAAGGTCCGGGTCCAAACGACTTTCCAATAGCATTCTTTCAAATCGGATGAAGAGAAATCCAAGGAATGTGATGTCCTTCCTGTCAGAATTTGTCAAAAAAAGCTGGCTATCTAAAGATCTAGGGGCTTTATTTATCGCCTTGTTTCCAAAGAAGGAACAAGCTGAAAGTTTGAAGGATTTTTCTGCAATTACTCTTACAGAGCGGCCGTGCATAAGATTCTAGCAAAAGTCTTGCATCTAGGCTTTGTAAAGTTCTATGTAGAGTCATTTGAGAGTGACAAGGTGCATTCGTCTGTGGAAGGAAAATTCTAGAGTCTGCTCTTATAGCTCATGAATGCATATTACTCGAGACACAGAGTAGGTAGGAATAAGTTAGATTTGCCAAAAAAGCCTATGAACATGTTAATTAGGGTTTCTTCACTATACAATGCTAAGGAATACATATGGATGGGGGAACTGTGCATGAGATAAATTTGGCAGCGCGCGTTGACATACACATTGTTATAAGGGGTTCAGTCTATTGTTACTAAAACATGAAACTCACCAAACTCATCAAACAAATCAAAGGAAGGATAAAACCCATTTTGTTCACCAAACCTGATAAACAATCCCAAAATTAGCAGTCAGGCAAAACGTCAAAACCAAATGAACAAAAAATAAAAATAAAAAACGAGTGTTCCACAATTGCTAACACAGCTCCAAACACACAAAACAAAAACAAATGTCCATGGATCTGTATGCTCTTTAGCTCCCCGCTTCTTCGTCAACGATCTGAAGGACTGGTCTACTGGATCACGCATATCAATCATCCAGTTTGTGAATCAGTCCGATGCGGTGCTGCTCCATCCTTTTGAACACAGCATAACAGATCCTTCAGGATGCGAAAGATCTTCTCATTCCATTGCTCCTGTTCGGTCCTTTGGGTCTTCATTTCAGCCCTCATATCGGTTATTTCAGATCGAACAGAGGCCAGTTCCTCTTCCACCCGGCTGAAGCGCTCGTGTATACGTGGGGGGGCCACAAAATCCTCATCAATGTCTTCGTCATTATCTTCCTCCTCCTCCTCCTCTTCTTCCTCGTCGTCTTCTTCTTCTTCTTCCTTCGATTCTTCTCCTCTTTCAACATCTTCTCGCTGAATCAATTTCATTCTTTTGATAGTATTCTCGTCAATGTGATTTTGCGGCTCTAGCGGCGCATCGAGGATGAAACCAAACCCACAATCTTTGGCCATCTTACAAATCAACCGTCCGAAGGGTAAGGATAGATTGGTCTTGGTGGTAGTGGCATTCAAGATGTGACGCATTACAATAGATGGGTAGCAAACCTTCACGCCCGTACCCAGTAAATACAAAACCTCTAACATATATTATGTTACTTGTGTATGATTTCCCGATCTAGGATACAGATTGTACGTGAAGACAAGGTGGAGGAACCTGTAAACCGGAAGCATTCTCGCTGATTCCAAACAGTTATCACCCGTGACCCAATGCTTAAGTTCGCCACAAACAAAAACAATCCTCTCATCCCCGTACGTATGCCTCTTCGCATCCTTATATGGAACAATCACTGTCCCACATGGCACCCCACTAATCCTCTCAATGTCAGACACTTTAAATGTTGCCAACGAATTACCGATTGCTACGTCGAAGGTCATTGACTGTAGATTTGGATTCCGAATTGAAGCGTAGAAATGGCGAACCGTCTCGGCGTCGGCATTGTTGTAGGGTATGAACATGGAATTTCACCCCATCTTGGCAAGCCACTTGAGCTCTGTCGTATCAGCGAACAAATCTTTCTCCACAAACCTCTCAAATGTTATCTTGCGTTCGGCGAATCTTCCAAAATCAATCGGTTCTTGTACATCGACTCCCCGGCTGCGAGTTGTTGACGGTCCGGCCCGAGACGTGGATGGACCTGAGCGAGGTCTCAATCTCGTAGCCTGGGTAGCTGCGCCAATGTCTTCCCTTCTCTTGGAGCGACAATTAAACTCCTTACCAGCGGCGTCCTGTGCGTCACGCTTCTTGGCCATAGGGAAGATAAGAGGGACGATGTAGAAAAGGAGGTGCTGAGAATCTTCCCCGCTGTAGGGATCGAAAGATTCCGTCGCCAGAATCGTGGAAGAAGAGACTCGAGAAAAGGAGGTGGTGAGAATCTTCCCCGCTGGAGGGATCGAAAGATTCCGTCGCCGGAATCGTGGAAGAAGAGAGTCGAGAAGGTAGAAGAGGGTTTTCGGCCGGAGGAGAGTAATAAAAATGAAAATGAGAGGACGACGGCAAATAAATAAGTAACGCACGACGGCGGACCCGGTCGACCGGGTCATACCCGGTCGACCCCAAAATGGGTATAATGTACCAAAATGGGGTCGATCGGGTTACTACCCGGTCGACCGGGTAAATGTCCAGATAGTTGGGGTCGATCGGGTATGACCCGGTCGACCCCGACTATTTTTTTAAAATTTTTTATTAAATTGTAATATATATATTTTTTTAAATTTTAATTTTTAAGCTGATGGCATTCAGTACACACTGTGAACTGAAGGAAAATTACCGTGAATTTATAGAAATTGTCCTGCAATGAATAAATTTGACCGTGAAATGAGGGGAACTGTCTGTGAAATGCATGGAATTGAAACTCAGTTCACGGAGGGGGAGAAGTAATCGGACAATCAGATCTGCTCGGATATTACAAGGGAAATGATAAATGAGGGACTAGGAAACTATTTTTACTATCTAGGTCATTTTATTTTGAACAAGCTACCGCATCAAACTATCTAGAACACTTATGGACATGGCTTGGGTATTACTTCCATCAGGACTTAGCAAGAGATGGATGGTTGCATTAAGACTTTATGGGGCTAATCGTGACATATATGTTTTATTCGTGTAAACCATCCCGGGATCGCTATATAGAGTCTGTTTGGCACGCCCGGCCAATCCGGGGATTAAACCTTCCCATCCCTTTCAATTCCTCGAACCAAACATGTCCCAGGCAAATTTGAACGGATTAGGGTGGATTGGATGGGATTTAAAGGTAATGATAGTGTTGTGAGTGGATTGTCTTAAGATCCATGGGAGGATTAGGTCACCCTGTATGTTTGGCACTCCGGACCAATTCTGGGATTTAACTTCCAATCCCTTCCAATCCGCCCGGCCAAACGGGCCCTTACATTTTTGTATAGTACATAATTATGTAAATATGTATATATAAGTATATAAAAATATTTTTCTATCTTTTAATTCATTTCTTTGTCTATTTATCGGGTTGGTGTTTGTATAGCCCAAACTTGAGATCGAACCCGATATACCTGCCCGAGCCCAACCCAATGTCGGGTCGGTCAGGTTGAACCCGCCCAACTTTCAGCCGTACATAAAATTCAGCGAGGCAAACTATCAAATCAGCGAGGGAAACATGAAAATGAGCGGCAAACTAGAAAAACAATGGTAAATCGAAATATTATCATGGGGCAAACTAGAAAAAATGCAATGGCAAAGCCGAAATATCACGGGTAAATCGAATATCAGTGGGCAAACTAGAAAAACAATGGAACAAATGAAATATCAGGGTAAACTAGAAAAAGGCGGGCAAATCAAATATCAATGAGGCAAACTAGAAAAACAATGGAAAAACTAGAAAAACAATGAGGCAAATCGAATATCAATGGGCAAATCGAAATATCAATGAGGCAAACTAGGAAAACAACGAGGCAAATTGAAATATCAATGGGCAAACTAGAAAAAAGCGGGGCAAACTAGAAAAAGCAATGGCAAATCAAATATCGATGGGGCAAACTAGCAAAACAGCGGGGCAAACTACAATATCAGCGGGGTAAACTAGAAAAACAGCGGGGCAAGCTGAAATATCAGCGGGGCAAACTAGCAAAACAGCGGGGCAAACAGAAATATCAGCGGGGCACACTAGAAAACAGCTAATTAAGGGGATTGATGGTGGTGTCAGTGGATTGGATTAAGAACCATGGGATCTTGTTTGACCTACTATATCAACTGAACAAATCATATTGGTTTTTATTTATTAATTGGATTCATTTTCTCTAATTTCATTTTGGACTTTATATTGGGGATTGCATTCTTTGAATGATCTGAACCATTCTTGTTCCCTACATCGTTTGGAAGCCATAATCTGAAATATAGTGCTTTATTCATGATTCCGGCCTTCGAACATTGGATACATATGAATATGAGTCTCTAAATATTCGCCTTCATACACAGATCAGCAGTCCAACAAGTGCTTTTTAAAATAGCCCAGATAGTATAGAGTTCATAATATGATTAGATATAATTTGTAGTTGATGTTGCGCAGAATGCCAACAACAGTGTGGATGAATAGGTACGTTAAATATGGATGTGTTTGTCTTTCCACTCCTTGTTGTCATTGTCAGTGTTCAATGTGTTGTAATTTTCGTACTTGTTATTTTTTATGTGTTTAACATTTGATTAGAAGATTTGAATAAGATGGATATCACATCTGCTATTTGGACTCGGAAGGTTATTTCCTTTTTCGACAAACGTAGAAATTGAGCGAGGCCCCGCTGAAAATGAGTGGGCCAAGGAGTTCCCTTCTATGCCTGTGAAGTTCTTGTCTACCAGACATGTTTGAGGTTTTGCTTATTCTAGTATATGCGCGATTGCTTTGCATTGATTTCCATGTACATTTTCCTTTTTGACGAGTCAAACGGGACAAGCAGAAAATACAGTGGGACAAGGTAAAAAGTTCATTCATTTACAAAGTATGCTATACATCAAAAAATAAAATAAATTACAAAGTATGCTATTTTTCAGGTATGGGAAACTTGCACTTTCGGCGAGTATGCCCAGTTTGTTTGCATCGCCCACACTTTGTTGTATTTGATTCCTCTCCACGAGATGGAATTCTAAGCTTTTTGGGTCTTCCAGCTGACCTCCTTTATCCTGGGGGTTTAATTTGCGCACAATACTCCTTGAAGTCCACTGAAATTTCTTCCTACTTACTCTTGTCACGTACTGGGTAGACCGATTCGTTATACGTAGCTATGTAATTTTGCACCATGTAGAATGAGGAGCAGTATGAGTAATGAAAGAGACTATAGTTTATACATGCTGACAGGACATGCATACAAGGGTACCCCTTCACGTCAAACTCGCGACATGTACACGAAAACTCACTGAGCTTGACTGTATCATTATAATCTCCCACAACATAATACTCATTTCGAGAAATAGGATGACAGCGAACATCTCGCGCCTTCTGCACAAGATCCCTTAACTGTTGCTCCGCCCATGGAGTTAATGGCCCTACAAACGATGCCGCAGATTCTCTCCTATTATAAAACAACTCTTGTATCTTCAATCTAACCCCTTCTATCAATTTCGTAATGGGGTATTCGCGTGCTTCTTTGAAGAGGGCATTAACACACTCAGAAATGTTTGTAGTAACCAAGTTGAATCTTTTTCCTGGAAAGTGCGAAGATGCCCATCTCTCGTATCCGATTGTCATCGACCATGCATGTACTGTGGGATTGGCCATTTCGATATCATGCATTAATTTTTCAAATTCAGCCACCCTACATGTCTTCACTGCCCGCCAGAAGTACATCTCCAATGATTTGTCTTTAAAGGTGTCCACCAAGTTTCTGTAGATATGATACGCACAGTAGCCATGAATTGCATGTGGGAAGACTTGGGGAACCTCTTTCAGTAAACCTTTATGTCGATCAGATATAATAACAAGATCCTCCAGAGACCCTATCGCATCGCTAAGGTAAGTAAGGAACCAATTCCAACTATTACCGTTCTCTGATTCCCCGATGCCAAATGCAACTAGAAATATATGGTTGTCCCCATCTAAGGCCGTGGCAATGAATAGAACACCCTTGTATTTGCCCTTTAAGTGTGTCCCGTTAATGGCTAATACCCTCCGCAATGAATTTTGAAAACTTCTAACACATTGACCGAGCGCAACAAAACATCTTTCGAACCTGAAAGTCTCTTTGTTAACACGCAGTGCAGTCACTGTCCCTGGGTTGACCGTCCTCAACTCATGCAAATACAAGGGGAGTTGATTGTAGGAGTCTTCATAAGACCCCATAACCTGATTGATTGCAAGCTCCCACGGTGCCCATGCTTTCCTATAACTGATAACAATATTATACTTCTCTTTCATGGCAAAGATAATATCATGTGGCCTCAACCCCAGGCGTTGCTCGATGCGGCTAACAACCAAATCACATGCTAACTTACTGATTGCTTGCCGGTGATCACTCCTCATCCATGACATGCCACACGTGTGATTTGCCGTATAAGTCCGTATCTTGAAAATCTCCAAATCACCAACGCGTGATGCATGAACCCTCCATTCACATCTATTTTCGAAGCATACAACCGTAAATTTCCTAGAATTTGAGTACAGTACCCTGTATTGGAATTTATTTTGAAGGGCAAATAGGCTTAAAACATACTGGCATCGACTCTTGTCCTTGAATGTTTGCCCTTTCGCTATCTCGATCGATTCACTTAACAAATTCGTATATTCCAGCATTGCTGCATTGGTGAATGCAGCATCATCAAAGGGCACCGGAAGTTGGCGGGTGTTGAAGTTTGATGTTTCGGGAAGGTCTGGATGTGGGATGTTATTTTTAGGATTGATGTATCTTCAGGCTGTAGATGATGACGGCAAATCTGCTGTTGTTGCTAGAGGCGGTGCCATGTAATCACAAATGAGGTCAAGGTCACATGCATCACTAACTTGGGCACTAACAAATTTTGATGTTTGGGGTGGTTCGGGCAGTAGATCATTTGTTCCTCCTACTTGTAATAGATTTGGCTTATATTCAAATTCCACGCCATGCTCTTCTGCCACACTGTCAACGTGTGTTGTCATATTTATGTGTTGGATTGTCTCGATGACCAAAGGGATAAACTTTTTCGAATGCTCCAACTGTGTTGCCAGGAACTGTTTCACGTCATCGTCGTCCTCAAGTACGGTTGGAGGGATTGATTTATTGGAGCAGGGATACAAAACTTTCATCCGAATATCACAATCTGTTGGTGTACTCTTAATAATCTTGTATATTCTGTATAGAAGTTCCTCGTACGTAGTATCAACATTTAGCGAAATAGTTTTCGTACTTCCATTCTTGTATATTCATTGCTTGTTTTCACATTCTAACTCCCCGCCATAGCAACAGATGATTCTCGTAGCCATAATTTGGAAATCAATACAATGACAACTTATCAATAAAACGTTAAACAACGGAAGCTTGCCATAAGACAAAACTCAATTAAATAGTAGAATACCGAAAACTCGCTTTCCCTTATATATAACAATAATACAAATCTTAAGGAAATAAAGAGTAAGCTGGAAAAATGCACGAGACAATGTACAAATTAAGCAGGGCAAATATGAAATTCAGTAGGGGGTAAGCATGATATTCAGTAGGGCAAACATGAAATTGAGCGAGGTAAACATGAAATTCAACGACCATAGCATGAAATTTACCGGGGCAAACTATAAAATAAGTTATGCAAGCAAACATTTAATCGAATGTATGTAATCCCCATCAACGCATAAAATTCAATAAGTCTAACGCATGAAGTTGATTAAGTCTAACACATGCGCATCAACTTGCATTAAATTGACCTTAGCTACCATAAAATAAGTCCATCAGTAAATTCACCGCGCTACCATGAAATAAACAACTAGAGCTTATACGGATTAGGCCTTCAACGTTACGAATGATTTCATATGGTGCTCGTTTAATTTTGTGACACTAGCAATCATTACATTGAGTGAGGCACGCATGGAACTTGATCAATGCAAACTAGGAATTGATCGAGGGAAGTATGAAATTTCAATGGCAAACTAGAAATTCAATGGTAAAGTAGAAAATCGGCATGGCCAACTTAGAAAATCAATGGGCAAACTAGAAAATCAATGGGAAACTTGAAAATCAATGGGAAACATGAAATTGAGCTGAGCAAACTAGAAAATCAGCGGGGGAAACATGAAAATCAGCGGGGCAAACTAGAAAATCAGCGGGTGAAACATGAATATCAGCGGGGCAAACTAGAAAATCAGCGGGGCAAACATGAAATTCGGCAAGGCAAACATGAAAATCAGCAGGGCAAACATGAAAATTGAGTGGGACAAAGTAGAAATTGACTGGGGCAAAAATGACAAAATTCAATGAAGAAATCCGAAAAATCAGCAAGGCAAATTAGAAATTGAAC
Source organism: Magnolia changhungtana (assembly GCA_030180095.1). Taxonomy (NCBI): domain Eukaryota; kingdom Viridiplantae; phylum Streptophyta; class Magnoliopsida; order Magnoliales; family Magnoliaceae; genus Magnolia; species Magnolia changhungtana. The sequence goes on along the minus strand of JASAUF010000667.1, from coordinate 16,402,844 downwards.
AGGGCAACCAGAAAATTGAGCGGTACAAACTATAAATATAGCATGCAAGCAAACATTGAATCAAGCGAGCATAACATCATATTGAGCTAGACAAACAATATTTCGAGCGAGCATAGTATGATATTGAGCTGGGCAAACATTAAATCGAAGAGCGAGTATGATATTTAGTGGGGCAAACATTGAATCGAGCAAACATAGCATGATATTTAGCGGGGCAAACATTAAATTGAGTAAACATAGCATGATATTCAGCGGGGCAAACATTAAATCGAGCAAACATAGCATGATATTGGGCGAGGCAAAAATTAAATCGAGCGAGCATAGCATGATATTGAGCTAGACAAACATTAAATTATGCTATCCTAGCATGAAATTTATCGATGCAAACATTAAATTGACCTTATCTACCATTAAATTGAGCTGGACAACCATTAAATTGAGCGTTCCTACTATGAAATTGATTGAGGCAAACATTAAATTGACCTTATCTTATCTACCATGAAATTAAGTTGGGCAAACATTAAATTGACATTATCTTATCTACCATGAAATTAAGCTGGGCAAACATTAAATTGAGTGATCCTATTCTGAAATTTATCAAGGAAAATATTAAATTGACCTTATCTTATCTAGCATGAAATTAAGCTGGGCAAACATTAAATTGAGTGATCCTAGCATGAAATTTATCAGGGCAAACATTAAATTGACTTTATCTTATCTACCATGAAATTAAGTTGGGCAAACATTAAATTGAGCAATCCTAGCATAAAATTGCGCGCAGTAAACATGAATTTCAGATGAGCATAGCATGAGATCAACTGAGCCCTAACATGGAATTGAGTGGGCTTTAAATGGAATTCAATGAGTTTCACATGGATTTGACCGATCAAAGCATAAAATTAACTAAGCCTAACACATGAATTTGAGTAAGCCTAACACATGGAATTGACCGAACTTCGCATGCAATGTAATTGTACTCTTGGAGCATTTTAAAAAAAAATAAAAAAAATAAAAAAAATCTGTACCACCAACTACCATAGTACAGGTCAAATGTAGGTTGAAGAGAGGTGCTTTGGAGTGACAGAATATTTTGAACCTTTCCAAGGATTGCAAGTGCAGCCACTTCGTGGGATTTCACGTAACCCTAGCCAAGACAAAAAATGACAAACGTAGAATGATGATATCTAGATGATTCATGGAGAATTCGATGAGAAAAATGAAAAGAATAACCTCCATACGTTGGTTTATAGTTGAAAGGGAGTGAAATGCTGTTATGTTGAGGAGGTTTTTTCGTTAAGGGAGTGAAAGCAACGAATGAAAGCTAGGAAATGCAAAAACGGATTGGCTACTCACCCTACCACCATCCAATGGTCGTGGTCGGTGTTCATTGAGCCCCACCATGATGTATGTGTTTCATCCATTCCGTTCATCCATTTTTACAGCTCATTTTAGGGCTTACTCCGAGAAAATGAGAGGGATATAAATCTCGTGGACCACACCACAAGAAGATAATATTGATTGGATATTAACAATTAAAATTCTCCTAAGGCCCAATGAACTGTTTATTTCACAAGAAATCTGTTGATTAGTTCATACAGTCCTAGATTAAGGTAAAAACCAAAAATCGGCTTCATCCGAAACTTTTATGGCCCCCTAATGGTTTATAATGGATGACGCTCATTCAACACTGTTTCCTGTAATGTGGTACGCTTGAGATTTGGATATACCTCATTTTTTGGTCTCATATCATAAAATCATCTGAAAAAGTATATGGACGGCATGGATGAAAATAATACATCATGGTGGGGCCCACAGATGACCGACCATCCGCCGTTAGCTGGTGGCACGGAGAGTACCGAATCTGTTTCCGCCAAACGGAGGGGTATTTTCGTCCTGGAATGTTGAGTCCGTACGAGGAGGTCCAACCGCGTATTCTAAGTTTGTATTGTTTCAAAAAAACCGTTGGATAAAAGGTGGGGTCCACAGTCGTAAATTTCTCTAAAAAATAATGCTGCAGCCCAAAATACTTAAGACAAGCTAATTCAGCTCACCTGCCGGGGAGCTGAACTAGCACTCGAGACTTTGAGGGGCCATTTGCATGCCACCAAATAAGTTACTTTTTCTACTTACAAAGTAGATAAGTGACTTATTTCAAATAAGTTTCGTTTATGATTAGTTGTAACTTTTTTACTTAAAAAGTATTTAATCACTTCAGTTAAGTTTTTAAAGCCTTTTTTAACTTTTCATAAGTTACTGAAGATGGGCATAGGGAGAGACGAAAGAGTAGGGAAGCTGATGTGGAAAGCAAATATTCTCTCTTTTAACTATTGACATGGACCAATGAAAAAGCGTCACACACATTAGATGCAAGACCTACAGGAAAACGTAAAGATTCCCCTTTATGAAATGATGATATTACCCTCTTCATGAAAAGGACTCATGTCTCATTCATGCACATCAGGCTTTTTCATCGGATCACCTCAGATCCTATATGTATAGGGTGGCAATGGGACAATTAACTTGCTCAAAGCAAGATCCAACTTTGAGTCAGGCTTGGACTTGTTTGACCAGTTGCATGCAAAGCCCTAAAATTTTAGGTCATGCTTGGGCTTAAGTCGTTGTTGCCTAGCCGGACTCAACCTGACCTTAGTTTATATATATATATATATATATATATATATATATATATATATATATATATATATATATATATATATATATATATGATGGCAATTCACATCAAATGAAAAAGCGTCACACACATTAGATGCAAGACCTACAGGAAAACGTAAAGATTCCCCTTTATGAAATGATGATATTACCCTCTTCATGAAAAGGACTCATGTCTCATTCATGCACATCAGGCTTTTTCATCGGATCACCTCAGATCCTATGTGTATAGGGTGGCAATGGGACAATTAACTTGCTCAAAGCAAGATCCAACTTTGAGTCAGGCTTGGACTTGTTTGACCAGTTGCATGCAAAGCCCTAAAATTTTAGGTCATGCTTGGGCTTAAGTCGTTGTTGCCTAGCCGGACTCAACCTGACCTTAGTTTTTATATATATATATATATATATATATATATATATATATATATATATATATATATATATATATATATATATATATGATGGCAATTCACATCAAATGGATGTGATGGTCACTACATGGTTTGGGTGGAGCGTACCTTTTGCACCATATTACCTTTTTAAATCATGGGTGGTGCCGAGTTAGGAGCCTCCACTTGCCATAAATAGGAATTTCCTGTTTATTGTTGTGTGATTGGGCCACATCATCACAGATTGCATTTAATGCAGCAATGCTAACATCGTCAGTGATGAACCAATCACAATGCACAAAAACGAGAAGTCTCTGTTTGTGTTAAGCAGAGCATCCACGTTCAGTTGTGGCACATCAGGAAGGATCTGTTGAGCCTAATCCATTACAATTTAAATGGGTCAGCTTGTGTTGCGCTTTCATTTTTAATAAATTTAAAATGAATTGGGTCAGGCCGAGCCGTGGGGCAATGGTCCCAGGTTCGGTTGGGGCTGAATTCTGAGCCCATTTAATAAACAGGTTGTGCTTGGGCTGACCTCAACCCAAACCAACCCATTGCCATCCTAACATTGCTGAAAAGGTGGAGTCTCTAGCGCACTTATTAGCCCACAACATCGATGCTACGAAATGTTGTTGATGTCTTAAATTTGTCAGTAACACTCGTGCCATTGAGCAGATGTTGATGCCATCGACAGAAGCTCGATCTCCTTGGAAAAATCCGTAAAATCCATGTCGGTTGCTGGAACATTTTAGGTATTGCTACCTGATGATATCGAAGGAGTTCGATGCTATCGATAGATCCTCGATGGGATGTCGATGTCATCGAAGGTCCCATCGAGCATGTGCAAAATTGTGTGAATGCTTTGTTACGTATTCCGGTTGTAATAGTATATATATCGGGTGTAATCAGAATTTGAGAGAGAGAGAGAGGTGTATTAGGGCTTTCTAATCCCTTCTTAAGGGTTCAAGGGCATAGATAGGGCTTGTGAAGTAGATTCAAGGTTTGTTCGAATTGGTAAGACCCTATCTCTTGTAATTTCTGCTTTCACGGTGCATTACTCGATGCTTTGTGCTATGGTTTTTTACTGTAAGGTTTTTTCCATGTAAAATTCGGATTGTTCTTATTTGGAATTGGTTGTGCGATTGTGTGTACTTGATTCATCTCTGTGTGCTTTCACGGTTCCTCAATACGGAACACCGCACAAAAGGACCCCATCGTTGGCCATCTTTGTTAGGACATGTTCCTCAATGGTAAGTTTGTTATAGCCCCCATAGTTAAAGAACCAAACTGGGTGCATTCCATCAGCCGTGGAGCTTTTGGGTGTTGGTTGGGTTCCTAGTAATTTGTACTAAAGCCAACACAGCCTTCTATCTCAAGGTGGAAAGGACTATTGGGACGAGATCTGAGGGTTGTTAGAGAACATCAAATGCAGAACAGTACGTCGGGTTGGGTTTTAATCAGCCTTTTAGAGCTTTTGGCACATCCACAAAGGTTCCCAAAGACGGACACGAATAACGAATAACGGGCCACCTAAAGTTCTAAAAACTACAGGGCCCAGCGGTACCATCAACAGAGAATCCCATGAGATCAACGGTAGGTAGGTAAACAACCCTGAGCAAAGGGCCCCATAAAATCTACAATAAGTAACTCGAAACAAAGGACCCATCTAAAGTTCTCAACATAAACTTGGGTGCCAAGGACTAATCTCAATACTGCATGTTTGGAAAGATATTTTCATTTGCAAAGCATTCATAAGTTTCCAAAACACTCCCTTAGTTCAAGTTGAACTTGAAAGAAAGGTGGCTATGATTTTTCAAGGACTACTTCCTGTCTATGAGGAATAGGAGTCGTCATTAATTTCTGTGTTTATTTCTTCTCTGATGAAAGTGAACTGAGTGTTGGATCACTGATGAATCCAAATACAATCATAATGTTTCAATTGAATAAAAACCCATGTCAGAAATCAAACATTTACATCTCATTTACATATTTCAATGGCATTTTTCAGTTGTGCAACTGGAAATACGTAGGCATGCACCTCAATCAGCACCAAAGCATGCTTCCGTTCCTCCTATCAGCTTCATGATCATGACAGCTGCTTCACATGCAAATCATATACAACCATCCACACAGTATATACACTCCTTCAATAACGTGGCTGCATAATCCATGGATAATAGTGATAAAGCTCGGCCACCCAAATAGCAACAACCTGAATAACAAATATTCTGCTGTGGCAATGTCGTCTGCTCTTGCTCGGCTTGGGCGCTTCACTCCAGCTCATCATCAATCTGGAGGTTCTGGAGTGTTCGTTTTGCATAGATTGTGATGGCTGCAGTAGCAGAAAGAGCTGAGCAGAAGCCGAGACAGTCATAGAGGATCTGCGGCACTGACAGGAAATGGCCGCCTTCACTCACATCCGCCAAGCTCTTTATCAGAATCCCACTGCAAAATAAAAGGAAAGAGAAAGGAAGAAGAAGAAACACAGTTATCCTCCGATTACTCAAAAACAGATGTACAAGCAGCCATGGCAAAAATGTAAAGGTTGCATGTATAAAGGCAGTTCGGTTGATCTGCACATAAAAAGGAGGTTTTTCTTCTCCACCTATGCATGTACATAAAACAGGTGCATGTAGGGGTACAATTCGGGCATGTCTTCTATACTTGAGCCGACCCGACCGTTCATGACACAAATACATGCGATTATTCCCAACCCCCAAACTTGCTCAACCCCAACCCAACACGAATTCAAATCGGTTCGGTGTTTTTCGACCCAAACCCAACCCAACCAGAACTCAGGTTGGTTCAATCAGGTTCAGGTTTGCCAAACCCAAGCTGCAGCCCTAGGTGCATGCATAAACTAAGGAGGTCCTGGTTGTTCTCTGCATTGTAGGCTTCGTTGGGTCTAAAGCATGTCATCTAGAGATGAGCACATACATCATTTTAAGGCTGCTTCGTGCAAGATAAGTTTAATCTTCAAAGGAACATCTGTCAATTATCAGAATGTGAAGCAGTTTCAACCATCCAAAAGGGGTGTTTTCATCAAAATAAGTAATACATGAGGAATGGCGATGATCCCAAACGCTCTCAATACAGCTCCATGTGCCATTGTGGCACAGATGTGCCCGATCCAAGCTACACATAAGATGGGCATCATTATGTTTGTGCCCTGGCCCAAAAATAAGGCTGGTCCACTAATTAGATAAGCTGCAAACAATAGACACACAACTAACAGTCTGTCAAAGACATTTCACATGTAAAAAATGCACAACCTTTACACAGCTGCAGATATAAATTAGCAAGGATTCGTCGTTGAACCTTCACTATTCCACTATAAACTACAAAGATATGCTCGGGGAAAGGGAACAAACACAACTCGGTCTTCCCCAGGCACCCTTCTCTCCGTTAAAATCGTATTTAGATGTAATTTGGATTGTAAACCAAATGCCCAAGATTCAAACTAGGAGAAAAGATGGATGTCAGTAAAGACTTCTCAAAAGACATCTACCAAAGAACCTGCTTTTTCATTGGACATAACTTGCTCCAACAGAATCCATGTCACCAGATAAAAGAAGAAGAAGAAGAAGAAGAAGAAGAAGAAGAAGAGGAAATCCCACTTTCATAATGTGAATTTACTAGGGGAAGCCACTTCACCACTAGCAGAAACTGCTTAGATCAACAATTTTAATGCAGAGATCGCACAAGGAGCAGCTCACATGCGCAGCATTGGAATCAAGTCTCTGAGTTGTTTAGAGATTACTTGAGAGAAGATTCCCGTGTTTTCGGAGATGTTTCAGTTTGGGGGGTTGAGGTCCACAGCTCAAACAGACAATGCTTTATGTCGAAGTCAAGCATCATGGATTCAATCCTAGCTCACCATGAATAAAGAAGCTCCAACCATCTATTATCATACAAAGAGGTTGATGTTGATGAGGATTTGAATGAACCACAGTCATAATGAGCTTTTTATTCTTCTTTTCTCCTTTTCTTTTTCTACTTTTTTTTTTTTTTTGGATAAAACACTAATGTGTATATTAGAGTTCTAGGAACTGGATTTTTCTTTTCTTTAATAACTGTGTATAAAGGAACAAGAGACTTCAACCACGTTCCCGTATTTGTTGCTTCCTATGCTCTCGATCCTTGAATTCAAAGCTCAGGTATCAAAAGCTTGATTGATTCCCTTTCCTGTGTCAACAAACTCGCAAATCTGAAAGCTCTCTTCTCCACAAATTTGTGCTGTCATCTTAACTTGTAATAACCAGATCTTTCTGGATCTCTTGGGCACCTGTGTTTGGATATGTCACGACATGGGTATGGAAATGGGGACCATGCCTAGTAAGATTCAACAGTACCTGGATATTTTATAGAAATATTATTAATAAAAATACCAAACTATTGATGATATGGTCATGTTCCACTGCCCTGAGATTCTGAGTGAAGCGAGCCCCACATCTACACCTGTACCAGACACTGTAACTCAGTAACATAGGTTTCAACAAGTTCAAGCCCCTTTCTTGAATGATTTTTAGACTGGTCTAACTAGATTCAATAAGATTCATGTATGAGGTAGTCGTAGATATATTAACAAATCAATAGAGCATATTTGACTAAGTGCATGCAAGTTTACGATGCAAATCGATCCGGTATGAGGATTGCTGCAATAACAGTTTGGAATCCAGGGATGGTCTCCCCATTGATAAAAGATCACCCCTAGAAATGGTCTCTCTGATAACGAAAACCACTTTCCACTGGGGCGATTTCTCTTATTTCATTAACATAAGGCCCACAGGGACGAGAGTGGAGGTAGTGAGAAAAGATTTGATGGCCTATGAGGATAAGATCTGTGATAGAGTGGAATGATGTAACAGGAATTGTGTGGCCCACCCCAATTCGTTGAGATAAGTCTTAGATGATGATGACAAACAATGAAAATGATTCTTAACTGTCATTAGGTAGCATGGTCGAATGTTTCCACATCCCTCACATCTTAATCATGGTGGAAGTAAAATTTTATCTCCTTTGTGGGTTCAACATGACTAAAATATCCAGCTTTCAGATGGTGCAAAATCGGTGGAAAATGTTTTCGTAAATCATTGAATGGTGGGATGATGCTTTTATATATATCTAACACATATTCTCTGCATATGTTTGAACTCCATGTATGCCATAGTATAGCATGATTCTACGCCTGAGTGGAACAGTAGGTTATGTCTTACAGGATTGCAACAAAGACATCTCTACATGTCCAACTTCGAGATACATGTAGTGTCCAAGTTACATAAGAAAAATGTGAATCTTGATTTACTTGTCATGATTGCAGTAGAAACACCAAAATGCAGAAAATACAATTAGACCGCCAGATATGACTGGTTATCTCATACAAAGATAGGGATGCACAGCACAGTGTAGCACTCCTGTTAGCCCAATCTGGAGAGGCCACCCATATGATGTCAGCTCTTTTAGCCTGCTGACACTGCTTGACGGGGCCAATCAGTTTGCTGCCCATTTCTGCAGTGAGCTGCACAATATCATTCCCCAGAAATATTATTTAGTAGGCAGCATTTGAGGAGAGTTCTAACCTGTAAATTGTGATGAAAACTTCAGGAACAGTTCCCACCAATGACCCAAATATGTAAGGACCATATTTAATGTTTGTTGCAACAACAGCATAATTGAAGATAATATATGGAAATGGAGAAATCCTGAGTAAAGCTACAGCTCGAAACTGATGGAACCAATTTCCTTCGCCAGCTAATCTCATAATAGCAGCTTTATTGGGCCACTTTTCTAGCCACCTCTGCAAAATAGAAAACAGCAGAGCTCAATCGATTAATTTTTTGTGACGAAAGAGAAATGCTAAATAAATATGGCAACTGGGACTAACATGTATTCTGCTACGGAACAGAGAACCAATGAGATATGGAAGTGACATGCCCAAACTTGTCCCCGCCATAATGAGTAGAAATCCAAAACCATAACCAAAAGTCATCCCCGCTATCCACATACAAGGTGCAGAAGGTAGTAACAGAGTAGGGAATATTGCCATAGAAGCAAAGAGTAAAAGCCCAAGAACTGGTGTGCTAAATGTTGTTGTCTCCCAATCCAAGATCGGGGCAACCACCTGCAAGAACAAACACATACTGAATCAAGACAAGAACAGATAAAACAGTAAATTATAGAACCATCGCCACAGCATAACTCTTAAGTGAGTAAAACAACATAGACGCCAAACAATGTGGATAATCACAGATACATATGTATGTGAACTCTATTGCATGTTTATTGGTATCCAAATATAGGATTGGACTACCACGTGCGTCTACAGCAGTCTAGTAAATTGTGGCAACTCATCCATGGTACACATGGCATTCATCTGTACCAATTCCAGATCATGGGTCCATTGCTGAAGGAGCATTGCACAAAGACTAAATTGATGGAACAATCTAAACCATTTGATTCAAACACCAAATTTGGCCAGCTTACCATTTTCGTTTTAACTGTCCATTTGACGGCACCAATTGGATGGTTTATTGTCCAATTGGTGTATTTTTCAGTACCTCATCCACAACAGGGCACGTGATTGGAATAGAATGTGTACACATGCTACTTGTGTTGAAATCGGTGTCTCCAATCTATGCTGGAATAGGGGATTTAGATCAATCGACAGCTAGTTTGATCAATCGATAACACTCTGAATATATGAGTTTGCTCGCTGGACAGTTTTTGGTAGTTTCGATTGATTGACCATCTGTGTTCGATTGATCAGGATAATTCAGAAAAATTAAATTTGCTCTCTAGACACTTTTGAGCATGTTCGATTGATCAAACATGGAGGCTCGATTGATCGAGGGTTGCTCGGTCAATGTCAGTTGATTGATGGTTGGATCGACGGCACGTGCGGTTTTGCGTAATTGCTTGATTTGTTTCTTATTTCATGTGTAACACTATATGTATGGGTGTTAAACGTGATTAGGGTAACAAAGAACTTAATCTAAAGGAGTGCTAGGTTTTTCGCATCTATAAGTTGATTCTATCTCTTATAATTTCGTTTACATAATGGATTGCTTGTCGCTTTGTGCCGTGGTTTTTTCTTGCAAGGGTTTTTCCACGTAAAATCGTGTGTTCTCTGTGGTTGCTTCGTTTACATTTATCTTTTGTTTGTGCGATTCTATTTTGGAGTTTGCTTCCATGGATTCCAACAACTTGTACCGTGGTTGAGTTGCCACAATTTAGTGAACTATGGCGAATATTGACCCTACCCTACATGGGCCGAGAAGCTGAACAATCGATAACAGATTAGCCCTCCCCAACTTGCATAAGGCTGCATTTCCATGTCCTCTTGGCTTTTAGGGAGAAATGGATATTCTCAGATTTTTTTAGTAAAAACATTGGAAATGAAAATCGAATTCAACAGTCAATTTTTTACACAAACAATAACAAACTAGATTTCCATGAAAATTGAATTCATTTCCAGAGTACTCTCTCAAAGTCTGCATCATTGGGTTCCCCCCAAAGGTGTTTTTGGGAGCAAATTACTATTTAGGTGTGGAGTCAAACAAAATTCCGCTCCATATTGCTGTCTATTAGCGATGTGGGCAGACAAGCATCCTTCTACCCATAGCAAATCAACGCTACACCCAAACGCACCCTGAAATGCAATTACAAATCACGTATTTTCACTAAATTCAATAACTTAGAAATAAATTAATAGAAAGGAATCAACTCGACAATATTCACATAATTGCAGACTACCCAAGTATTCAATTCCAAACCAAAACAAGACCCAAAAAAAAAAAAAAAACGAATATAAGAGAGTCGAACCACAACACCTTATGAACGAGGAACGGCCCACCCCAGATGATGAAACAAGCGGCACTGACCACCAATAGAAGGCAGGACAAAACCACCTTCATCCACCACCAGAGAGGACATCCCTTCCTCGGAGACTGAGGCAGCGGCATCCCGAATTCCTCCGATTCCCGATCAGTCGAACATATCAAATTCACATAATCCCCATTTCCATCATCCGTTTTCAGCTTCGTGTCCACAACCGACACATCCTCCGTCCATATACAACACGCCATTGCAGAGGCGAAAATTTTCGCCAAATCACTCTAATTATCAAAACATAGGAAGGGAAGAAAAACAGAAATAACAACAGCTTCTCTCCTTAGAATCTGCAACGGTATAAGAATGCCGCGAGCTCAACAAAACGCGATTTTTTTGTTGGTTCCGTACACTTTCTGCCAAAGGATATGGAAGACTGGTAGGTGGAGGAGTAGGAGTAGGAAAAGGAAGAACTCGAGGAGAAACTACGAAATTGCCATCGGTGAAGCTGTGTCTTCTCTCTTCCTTCTCCACTGTCAGACTCAGGCCGGCCGGTCCGGTCTGCGGCTTCACCAGAGCGCTTTTGCTGCCGTATTCGGTAGATGTAGTAACAAGAAGGAACGGAATCGGATACAACATCTGTTTTACGAAGCGTGTATAACACACTAGCTCTTGGAGGCTATTATGTTTTATATGTGAAATCTAATCCGTCAATCAGATGATGAAATTTTATATCAACCGTACATGCATATGATCAGCCAGATCAAAGATTCTTATGGCCCACACGATGTAAAAATTGCAAATTTTCGCTTAAAACCTCTAATTCACGTTCTGTGGCCCGTCTGAATTTTGGATGATGCTGATTCTTGAATTGTTCCTTCATCTTGATGATTCACACCTGATGAATGGATGCGATGAAAGATATACGACATGTTGCGCTATTTAAAACAGGTGTTGCAGAGGATTCGGATCGTCAGGTGTCGACGTGGGTGTGTGGAGTGTGACAGGTGTCATGTAACGGCAGCTTTAGCATGATTCATTACACGTCGGCAAAGGCGGTGGTGACGTGGCGGGAGCCGGTTGCATTTGGGGTTGTCGCATGTGGAGTCGTGTTCCAGCTGGGAGATGATTTGTTGTTACCCGTGAAACACCTTAGTAGTATTATTCTTTGCCGTGTGAGGCCTACCCTGATGATTTTTTTATATCGACGCCTTGCGCCCATTTTTGAAACTCATTTTAGGAAGTTCTTCCAAAGTTAAGCTGATTCAAATATTTGGTGGATCACGTCACTGAAAAATGTGCTGAATGACAATTAAAAACCTTTTGTAGGTCACGAAAGTTTTGAATCAAGATGATATTTGTATTAATCCATTAATAAGTAATTATTGACCATATCACTGGGTTAGATGGAAAATAAACATTATAAATATTCTTACAGTGGACCCTAGGAAGTTTTTATTGGTGAGCATTCAATCACCACTGTTTTCTGTGGCGTGTTTCACCTGAGACTTGGATCTAATTAATCTTTAGGAATAGCGGCTTAAATAGGCTGTAAAAACGGATGGACGGCGTGGATATAATATTTATCCTTAACGTGGGCCCCACAATAAGGGTAACACCCACTAAGGTTACTCGGGTAACACGTAATCAGCTCGCGTTCCAGCTGGCCTTCTGTTAGAGGGTAGACGGTTCAGATGTGACGGACGCGGATTCCCTGCGAAAGCCTTTCGCAGGAAGTTCCTGCGCTGGAAACCCAGGTGGGGCCCACTGTGATGTTTGTGAGAAATCCTCCCCGCCCATCCGTGTTTTGAGTGCATTTTAAGAAACGAGACCAAAAATGAACCGTAGGCCGAAAACAGGATAATTGAACGTCCGAAATATTCGTGGGCCAACGGAAGTTTTGAATAATGCTAATATTTATGTTTTCAGTTTATCCCAGTAGGAATGACGTTATTAACGGTATGGATGGCATGTAAACATGACAGTCGAACAAGGGAGGTTTTAACAGTAGAAATTTCCCTAACTATCTTTTTCCTTTAGTACGGCTCATTTGGGTTTGGATCCTGCAAATTTTCTTTTTTAATCTCCTAAAATGAATTAAAAAAACTGATGGACGGAGTGAATTGCTGACAAACATCAAGGTGGGCCCAACTAAGCTTACAGTGCAGTAACTTCCTACGAAAGGCTTTCGCAGGAAATCCGCGTCCAGATGTGACGCGACTGTTAGGAGCGGTTTTTTCGGGAGATATGTTAGTACAACCGTGTATGAAAATTTTCACATGCAACTCTTTCTTTACCGCAACAATCCTACCTTTTTATAAAATCTGATCCGTGGAAATTGTGGGGAAGTGCCCAAAATTAACTTGATCTATTCATCAGGAGAGTTACAACATTTTGATTAGTGGAAAAACGAATCAAAATTAATATACATTCATTGGCGCATTTGATGAATAGGTTATTATATTTTTTCCTCCTAGTTATATTTATAGTATGATTCATAAATTTCATGGATTGGATTTTTAATTTAAATGGATCATTAGGATAAATCACAGCGATTTATGTTAAAATTCTCATGCAACCGTTGTATGCAAACGCTTCTTTTTCTTTTTCGGTGCGACTTTTTATCAAGGGATTAGCCGCGAAATGAAATCAAGCACATGCCTCTTGGAGACGCCCGCAAGTGTCAAAAGTAAACATTCGTGTGATATCCAGGACGCTTATATGGTGGTTTCATATGGTTGGTTTTTTTAGCACAAAAAATCTTTCAAATGCAAACATCGGGTAGGCCAGGCATCTGAGCGAAAATGGGCCGTTAGAAATCACAATCAACGGTTTATCTCAAAATAAAAAATTTGCTTACTTAGTTAGTGCCTAAGCTTTGATTTTTATTTATGAAGATTTACATTGAGATTATTATCCGGTGAACGTTCCAGATCTTTTAAATAACTTCTATGCTGGCATGTCATGTGCATTTTTATTTGACGCTTGGAGATGCGCGTGCGTGTAATATCGGCAATTCAACGCTGGAACGTTTTGTTTTGAACCACGCTGGCGGGAACTGGGTAGCTAATACAAAAGGAAACGGATTGGCTACTCCCCCTGCCACCAGCCCAGTGGCTGGTGTTCGGTGCTTTGTGGGCCCCACCATGTTCTATGTATTTCATCCATTTTTATATACCAAAAATTAGAGGGATATAAGCCTTATGTGGACCACACCCCCGGAAAACAATAGTGATTGTTTTTCCACCATTTAAATGCTCGTAAGGCCCACTGTACTGTTTATTTAACTTCCAATGTGTTGATTATGTCATACAGACCCAGATGAAGGGAAAAAACAAATATCAGCTTGATCCAAAACTTTTATGGCCCTTAAAAAGTTTTTAATGGTGGACATTCATTTAACACTGTTTTCTGTAATGTGGTCCACTTGAGAACCTCATTTTTGGTGTCATACTGTAGAATGATCTAGAAAAATAGATGAATGGCATGGATGAAACATATACACCATAGTGGGGTCCACGAAGCACCGACCAACAGACCATGGCTGGTGGCAGGGGAGTAACCAATCCGTTTCCAATACAAAAGCACTGACGTGGCAAAGTTCTATGGGCCATCATGATAGATCCGTAATGAAATCGGATTGCGTTCTGAGTTATTCAGTAGGCTGTTATCGTACTGAGTAAATACTGTTGGGTCCAATGTGAATTCATGTGGTTTATCCACACCGCCTATTCGTTTTTCCAGATCATTTTAGGGGTTGATCCCAAAATTGAAGTATATCCAAAGATCAATTAGACCATACCACTGGAAACAGTGTAAGTATTGATTTCTACCATTGAAACCTTTCCAAGGCCCAATGATGTTTATTTGTCATCCAAACTGTTCATAAGATCACACAGACACGGATGAAGGGAAAACGCAAATATCATCTTGATCTAAAACTTGTGTGGCCCCCAAGAACTTTTCAACGGTAGTCTTCAAATGACACTGTTTCCGGTGGTGTGGTCCATTTGTTCTTTGGATATGCTTAATATCTGGTTTAAAGCCATAAATTCATATTATAAAATGGATGGACGGAGTTGATATAATGAATGAATGACGGTGGCCCCCCAGAATTTACTGGGCACGGTTTGGGTGGATCGACGGATGCACCAACCGTCGGTGGATTCCTAACTGTGAGACATACTGCGATTCATGTGCCTTACCTCCACACCATACATCTATTTTGAAAGATCATATTTGAGCGTATGATAAAAAAGATGAAGTAGATAATCTTGATTAAACTATACTATAGTAAACAGTAGTGATTGAATCCCCATCATTAATTTTATAGGGTCAGTGGAATGTTTATTTGCCATCCAACCTGTTAATAAGATCATAAAAATTTAGACGAAGAGACATTAGTTTCATTCAGAACTTTTGTGACCTATGAGAAATTTTTAATGATCAACTACCAATAGTCTACCTAAGATTTGAATTGGCTTCATTTTTGGATCATGATCCAATGTAAGTTTCAAAACAAAAAATGCAAAACATGGATACAATAAACATACATCAAAGTAGTCTTCACGGTCGAGATCTCACCCACCTTGGAGCATAGGGGATCCACGGAAGCCGCCAACGCAGATTAGATACCCCTGTTCCAAGCCCGGAACATGCCGGGGCTCTAAGGGGCATCATGATTAATAAGTTTATTAATACCATCCATCCGTTTTGCCAGATATAAGTCAAAATATTAGAAGGAACCAAGATAAACGAGATCATAAGTCAAAATATTGGAAGGAACCAAGATCAAGTGAGGTCATTACTCTTACTCCGGTGGGTGGTAGACTGGTAGGAGTTTCAAAACCTGGTCAAGGATTCAAGGACACATAGGTGGTAAAATTCCACTACAGCATGAGTGTGTCGGGGTATATGTGCGTGTGTTAAAAAAGAAACAAGATCAAGTGGGACATACAATAGAGATTAAACTCTCATAATTAAAAACTCATTAAGAGCCCTAAAAAATTTGGATCAAACTGATATTTATGTTTTGGTTTCATCCGGCATTATAAATAAGTTGGATGACAAATAAATATTCAGTGGACTTTAAAAAGGTTTCAACCATGGAGTTATTATCACCTCCCATTTATGTGGTGTGATACACTTGAGCCTTTGATTTACTTCCATTTTTGACTTATTTCCAAAAATGATATGAAAAGATGGATAAACATTGTTAGTAAACTCATAAATCATGATAGACCCTTCAAAGCCTCATCCTCTTCCAAGCCTAGACAGGCTGGGGTACTACCTAATCTATATCATATCCTCACCATCCATCTATTATTTTATATCATTTTAGGGGCTGGCAAAATATGAAGCATGTCCAATCCAAAGCTCAAGTGACCACGTAATATAAAACAGTGAGATAGTGACGTCCACTGTTAGAACCTTTTTAGGGTGGCTAATCTGTTAATTAAGTCACACAGACTCCTGTGAAGGAAAAATACAAATGTAAGCTTCATCTAAAATTTTGGCAAAAGCTCGCAAAGTTTTTAATGATAGGTGTTCAATTTCCACCATTTAGATTTGGGTTTGGCTGAATTTTGGGCTCATGCCCTGAAATGATTTGAAAAATGTATGAACAGATTAGATATAACACATAAATCATGATATGGCCCTACATAACTTTGCCATGTCAGCACAACGTCCTACCCCCACCTGGACGGTAATCTGTCCGGGCAGGGCTCTGTGGGGCCCACTGTGATGTAAGTGTTTTATTCACGCCGTTCATCAATTTTCTCATATCATTTTAAGGTATGATTTTATAGACTAGCCAAGTTCACGGCTAGTGGACTACACCAAAGGAAGCTGCATTGATAATGACAACCACCGTTGAAACATTTCTAAGGGCCACCATGATGTTTTTTTTACCATCCAACCTATTCACAAGGTTACATAGACGTGGATGAAGTTAAAACACAAAAATCATCTTGATCTTAAACTTCTCAAGCTCCCAGGAAGTTTTTAATGGTGGACGTTCAATCCCCACTTAATGACTTAAGCCCTGGACCTGCCTCACTTTTTGGATCATACCTTAAAATGATCTGAGTCCCACGCTAGCTAGCATACATCATGAAGTACCTCCCGCCAGGTGGATGGGCCTTTCAGGATCCATCCCGTCTATCAAATAATATGACTCGTGGTCTCCCTAGAACCCAAAAATTATGATCATCCAAAAAAATCAGGTCCATAAAAAGAAGTTGGAATGGGACGTCCTCTGTTACTTCTTTGATAGGGCCCACCGCGATCTTTTTAGTTCATCCAATCAATTTATCCCACATGCCTCATGAGTTACTTCATCTAACATCCCTCAGGATGAAATAACTAACCTAAAATCATAATATTCCAAAACTCAGGTGTGCCATACCATGTAATTTTATGGTGTGGCCCACCTGATTGTTGAACCAGCCTAGTTTTAGGGATCTACCCCAACAAAGCGGTGATCTCCCTGAAGGACGGTGTGGATTTCATTCCCATTAGAAATTTCGCCTAAGTTAGAGAAACTCGCCTCGACTTACCTACGCGAGGGAGAGGTATGCAAGCGTAAAGAAAATAAAATCTGTGACTATCCGCTCAAGGGGAGATTTTAGAGGTGAATTGAATCACACGTGGCAACATGAAACACGTGTGAGATCTTGCCACTCGTTAGGTGCTTCCAACCCGTGAGGACTTGCTTATAATTGGTGCAGTCCACTCATAAAGTGGGCCAAAATAATAAAGCAAACTAAAATGGACGGGTAGAAGTAGAATTACCAAAGTCATGAATGTGCAGTCCATGTGATAAGTGGACCAAACTTGACTTTGAAATGGGTATGTTGGGTGCACAAGCATGTTAGAATTGAAATTGCAACTTCAATTCAAACTGAAAAATAATAACTTCAAGCATCAAAATAGTCAGACATGCACTGTATGACCGAAATATCAGGAGATAAATAGCCTGTTCAGCCACTCCTCTGCATGGAAAATCGAATAAGGCGATATTCAGAAAATATGGTTCATCCTTATAGTCGGTTGTTTGGGTTGGCATGAGATGATTTCCTTATTACATTCTTCATTTATTTATATCTTTGATCCAACCATTTTCAATTCTTTCAGGACGGTTCGTTACTTCTCTATAAATGATTCTTTCACAAGTAGCACAATTGCTTCTTTATTGGTTGTTCATTGTTCAAACCGTACATAGTGCATTCTCGCTACACTTATTCAGAAATCATCGCCTTAAATATTTGGGGATCTCCAAATGCACCATGCATGTCTCTGAAGAGTTGAACACTACAAGTAAATGTAATTATATTTATTACAAATACTTGTACACAACAAGCGTATACTTTACAACACTCACAAATTATCACTCTTGAATGACAACTCTCACACACAAGAAAAAAACTTTTTGAACTCTTAATACTTGGACACCTTACTTTCACTCTTGAACTCATTCTTTTGTTGTTGATGTTGTGTTTTTTGTGTGTATTGTGTGTATGTACATAATGAGGCTCTCCCCATATTTATAAGGAGATATGAAAGGTTCAATATAATTCTAAAGAGTTGTAAAAGCTTCCAAATATATCCTATAAGGTTCTATTATATTCCGAAACATTTTAAGAGAATCTGGAAGATTCTAGCATAGTCCGGAATGTTTTAGCATAATCCGGAACATTCTATAAGAGTAAAGAAAACTCCATCAAACTCTAGAAGTTTCCGGAAGATTTTAGAGAATTCTAGAATTTTTTAGAAATGTCTGGAAGTTTCCGGAAGACTCCGGAATATTCAAGAGAAGTGGTGATGACATTTAACACTCTCCCTCAGCACTAACTCTCACAATTCTGCCTTGGTCATCATGCTAAGTTACTTTTTGAATTTGGTAAACTTAACATTGCTAAGTCCTTTCGTGAGTATGTCTCCAACTTGGTTGTCGGTCTTTACATCCTTGGGTTTTGGTACTAGTTCCCAAGTCTGATTTTGGTTCAATGCCTTAATCTCTTCTTTCATCGCCTTCTGCCATTTTATGTCTCGGGATGCTTCTTCAAATGTTATTGGCTCTTTCACGGTCTCTTCTTCTGTTAAGGCAGCATCCACGTATCTTGGGTTAGGCTTTCTCTGTCTAATTGACCTTCTAAGTGGTGGGTTGTCTACCATAACCTCCTGTTGACTCAGGAGAAGCTCTTCTGGACTACTTTGATGTATTCCAGTTTGCCATGGACTCATAAATTTATCTGGTGTTCCAAATAGATTAGGCACTTGCTCACCATCTCGTACTATAGGTGTCATCTCCTTGGTTGAACTAGGAGATTTTTCTCCTTCCCTTGTCTCCCCCCTCTTCTCATGCAGTTCATCTTCCAAGTCTTGAGAGTTTGACAACTCCTCCTTCAGTGGCGACCACCATGATGAGGCTTCATCAAAGACAACATTCCTCGATGTGTAGCACTGACCAGTTGCAGGGTTGCAACATTTCCACCCTTTCTTTTAATTGCTATAGCAAAAAAAAAATGCAACGAATTGCCTTCTTATCGAACTTGTTACGCAAGTGATCAGGCACAAACACATAGCATACACTTCCGAAGACTCGGAAGTAACTCACCTCGGGTTTTATGTTCCGTAGCTTCTCGAAGGGTGAGACAAAGCCTAGTTTTGCTCGTGGTAGCTTATTGATCACATGAACTGCCGTTTGCATGTACTCTACCCAGAATCGGCTGGACACATTCTTAGCATGTAGTATGCTGCGACATATCTCTGTAAGGTGACGATTTTTTCTTTCAGCAACGCCGTTTTGTTGTGGAGTACCCGAACAAGTCAATTGTTGTCGGATTCTACACTCCTTTAGATAATTTGAGAATTCTTTCGACGTATACTCTCCATCATTATCCGTTCGCAAGCATCGGATCCTTCTATCGAACTCACTTTCGACATTCTCCCGAAATTCTTTAAATTTTAATAAAGTTTTTGACTTCTCTTTCATGAAGTAAACCCAAACGTACCTTGAGAAGTCGTTAATGAAGGTCACCATGTAATGCATGCCATTAACCGATGTCTGTATTACCCGTCCAAACACGTCTGAGTGGACAAGCTTCAATGGTTCTTTAGCTCTAAACTTTGATTCTTCATATGGCAATTGGTGTGCTTTGCCATATTGACACCCTGTACAAATTATATCTTCTCGAACATCCAGCTAGGGAAGACCTTTGAGCATAGCCTTCTTCATCATTATCTTCAGCTTATGATAACTCACGTGCCCTAAACGTGCATGCTAGAGATCCGCAGTCTCATTTTTTCGAGTCTTATCTACATAAGCTGATTCAGCTGACATTACGTAGATTGACTCCAAGCGTCGTCCTTCCATGATAGGTGTACCTAACGGTTTAAGGTTTCGGTACACCTTAACATCCTCCAGTCCAAATACCACATAATTACCAGAAGATGTCAGTTGTGATACTGACAACAGGTTTTTCTTCATCTCTGGCACGTGATAAACATCTTACAACTTTACTTGATTGGGGCTAAATCGAGGTGTGATAGTAGTCGTACCTACCTGAGTTATCGGCAACCTTAAATTATTAGCTGTTACCACCACCCGATTTCCTTTGTTGGATTCAGACACTGCTAAGGATGCCTGAAAGTCCCAGTCATCTTCACTGTCTTCTTGGTGATTTCTAGAAGTCACCAAGTTACCTTCGACTGATTTTTTCTTGAACCAATAATTTTTTGCATAGTACATTTTTTGCCACAATTGAAACACTCTATATCATACTTTCGAGATACGGAGGATCGTTGTTTATTTGTGTTGTTGTCGGATTGAACTCTCCCTGTCCGAGGACTTCTTCCTTGCTCTTCTCTCTTCTTAGACTTTCCAAAGTTCTGCTGACTTTGTTCGCCCTTTCTGTTCTGCTGTCGATGTCCGCCTTTTTTATTATTGCAGTAGAGTGTTTCCTCTTCCTTGTTTATCGACACTCCAGCCATTTGTTTACATAAACTTTCTTGATTGGCCAACAAATTCTCCAATTCTATGAGAGTAGGTTGAGTAGGCCAACCTCATATTGCCGTGATAAAAGTATTATACTCGAGCTTCAACCCGTGTATAATGATCCTCCTCATTCTTTCCTCATGAATATTTGCTTTAGGATCCAATTCTAAAATTTCATGGCATAAATCCTTTACTTTTGTAAAGTATTCGCTTATAGACTTATCTCTTTGGGTGGTGGACATTAACTCATTCTCTAAATTTGAAGTCGAGCATCATTTGTTTTTGAAAACAATGACGCAAAGGTGTCTCATACCATCTTGGGTGTGTCGTCATCCTTAATTCGTCCGAGCATTTCATCCTCAATGGTTGACTTGAGCACGTACATTGCCTTCCTAGCCTTAATCTTCCACTTTCGGAGTGCTTCAGCTTTTTCCTTAGGAGGTGGGATAATCTCATCCCCATTAACAACCTCCCATAAGTCCCGCCCTTCAAGGTAGGACTTAATGCGACTCCTCCAACTTTAATAGTTGTGGTTGTTAAGCCTCGTAACTCCGCTCGTTGTGTTTACAAGATCCGTCATCGTGATTTGGTGTGATTATCACTTCCTTTACTAAGCAAGCCAACAAACTTCATAGTCTCCAAACTGTGCACGATTTCCTTAGAAAACAGATTCCGACCAAACATCGCTCTGATACCAAATTGAAGAGTTGAACACTATAAGTAAATGTAATTATATTTATTACAAATACTTATACACAACAAGCGTATGCTTTACAACACTCACAAACTATCACTCTTGAATGACAACTCTCACACACAAAAAAAAAACTTTTTGAACTCTTAATACTTGGACACCTTGCTTTTACTCTTGAACTCAATCTTTTGTTGTTGATGTTGTGTTTTTTGTGTGTATTGTGTGTATGTACATAATGAGGCTCTCCCCATATTTATAGGGAGCTATGGAAGGTTCTAGAATCAATATAATTCTAAAGAGTTCTACAAGTTTCCAAATATATCCTATATGGTTCTATTATATTTCGGAACATTCTAAGAGAATCTGGAAGGTTCTATCATAGTCCGGAATGTTCTAGCGTAATCCGGAACATTCTAGAAGAGTAAAGAAAACTCCATTAAACTCTAGAAGTTTTCGGAAAATTCTAGAAAATTGTAAAATTTTTCAGAAATGTCTGGAAGTTTCCAGAAGACTCCAGAATATTCAAGAGAGGTGGTGATGACATTTAACAATCTCTACAGATCACACGTACCTCTATTTGATCGGTTGTGATAGAGTATCACAATGATAATAGGCACAAACAGATTCATCTTCACATACAGCTCCATCTAGTCTATGCTTAGCCTGGATTATCCAAACAGACCTTTGGTTGAGCTACTAGTGCTCACCGCTGGGCACACACTCACACAAAGTGCTATTTGGCACACGTATTTGTGTTATAATACATTCCCTGTGTGGGACGTGGACCCAATGTTGACATGTGGGTGCCTGAAAATAAATTCAGTCCGTTAATCAGGTTAGCCGACGGTGTAGTAAACGGACGATAGCTGAAGCTGATCAATCACGAACACTTCTCGTCCCAGTGGAGTTGAGCCGTAGAAGTTTCAAATTCCTTACGAGTCTGCGGTGGCAGTAAGCAAAAGAAAGGTGCTTCAAATGCCGTACACTTCACGGAGATGCACTTCAATCCATACCATCCAACCAGTAAGGTTCACTAATTATGATGCATCACCCAAAAATAATAGTGATCGAATCATCCTAACAATGGAAAAATAGGCTATCAAATGGACGGATGAAAGTTAAATTGTCAGTGGTCCAAATTCGACGAGCAAAACTCCGTACTTTGTGATTAGTCAGTCACTATGAATTTCAGGCAATGCCACCATACACTGTGAACCTGTGATTTGGACGGTCCGGATTTCTTGAATGCATGTCTTGTGTATGGTGTGCATAGCCCGAAATCCAGAGTCTTGAACGGACGCGGATTAGATACTGACAGGTTGAGTAGCGAGATTCGCTACTGAAGTGACGTCACCAAGTTCTGTGGACCCCACTATGATGTATGTGTTGTATCCACAACGTCCATTCATTTGGATATATTATTTTAAGGCATGACTCAGAGAAAGAAGCAGATCCAAAGCTTTAGTGGACCCCACCAAAGAAAACAGAAGGAAGATTGATGCCCACCGTTGAAACCATGATGTTTTTTCGAAATCCAACTTGTTCAAAGGCCCACCATGATGTTTTTTTGAAATCCAACTTGTTCAAAAGTTAACAAAGACAATAAATAGGGGAAAACACAAATATCAGTTTGATTTAAAACTTGTGGACATTAGAAGTTTTTAACGGTGGTGTCACTCTCCCCACTGTTTTCTCTGGTGGGGTCCACTGGAGCATTGGATGTGACTTGTTCTTTTGATCTTACCCTAAAATGATCTCTCCAGATGGATGGACGGCGTGGATACAAAACATACATCATGGTGGAGCCCACAGAACTTAGTGACGTCACTTCAGTAGCAGTCTCGCTACTCAACTTGTCAGTAGCCAATCCACGCCCTGAACGTCTTGAACAGGGAACATTTTACCAAGGGGTTCGTGTTAAGTGACCTGGATCTCACACGAGTGCGGCACGTTGGCACGTGTGGTGTTGATTGCATTTGGTGCCCTAAACTCTCAGGAGTTGAATTTATCATGGGTGAGATATAAGCATCTCCAGCTAACGAATGGAGTTGGTTGCACCGAAGTTTGCAAATAGGAAATAACATGGCCATTGGAGAGGGAAGCGGATTGCGTGGTGTGCAGTACGCCACAGGCGTTGGTGGTGTGTTGACGTCACCAAGTTCTCAGGGCCACAGCATTGTGTATGTGTTTACACCAACATTCTGTCCATTTGTGAGATCATTTTAATGCTTAGGCCGAAAAAACTCAAGGTGGACTCCACCTCCATGCCTCCGATAAGTTTCAGTGGCAGGCATTCAATCCGCACTTCTTTTTATGATGTGGTCCACTTCAGCTTTGTTTCTACTTTCTTTTTTGGCACATCTATAAAGGGATTTGTAAAATAGATTGATGATATATATATATATATATATATATATATATATATATATATATATATATATATATATATATATATATATATATATATATATATATATAGGAATGTCTATTTACGCATCGGTTCGTATGTCATTATGTGCGAACTTTCCGATTAACCGTAGGATAAGGTAGACGGTTTCGATGAAGACCTCTTAGCATAAGCCTAAAAAAACGAGTTTCCTTCTCTCGCACGCCTCTTCACCCCCTTCCTAAGGATGCGGCGAAAGCCTTTTACATAAAATTCTTTTGCTAGGATGCTAGGTGGGTCCCACCAATATGTTAATGATAAATCCACGCCGTCCATAGATTTTTAAAAATAATTTTATGAAATGACCCCAAAACTGAGGTAGATCAAATTCTCAAGTGGGTCACACGGTGTTGATTGAACTCTCACCAATAAAAACTTCCTGGGGCTATCAAATTTTTAGATCAAGCTGGTATTTGCTTTTTTTCCATTATCCAGGTCTGCATGACCTAATGTACAGGTTGGATGTCAAATAAATATCATGATGGGCCCTAAAAAATATTTAACGGTGAGAATCATTATCAGCGCTGCTTCCTGTGGTGTGGTCCACTTGAGATTTGGATCTGCCTCATTTTTGGGTTATGCCCTGAAATGATAAGGAAAAATGGATGGATGGGATAGATTTCTCAAAAACATCACGGATTGACTTGATTTTTGACACCTAGGCCCACGATGGAATGGTACATCTGACTGATGGGGTAGATGTTCGAAACGCATCACGGCGGGACCCACACAGCTCAACCTCACGAGGCATTAAAATCATCTTGAGAGCATTGTACTTTTTCCATATATACATATAGAGAGAGAGAGAGAGAGAGACACGAGAACTTGGTGGCAGCAGCCCACCACCAAGGTCGCCAGCAATCCATTTCCAATGGGGAAACGGATTAGCTACTCTCCCCGCCACCAACTCGGTGGCTGGTGGTCGGTGGGCCCACCATGATGTATGTGTTTCATCCATTCCGTTCATCCAATTTTATAGATTATTTTAGGGCTTGACCCAAAAAATGAGAGGGGTATAAATCTCAAGTAGACCACACCAAAGGAAAACAATAGTGATTGGATATCCACCATTAAAACCCTCCTAAGGCCCACTGTACTGTTTATTTGGCATCCAATCTATTGATTAGGTCATACAGACCCAGATGAAGGAAAAATTAAAGATCAGCTTGATCCAAAACTTTTATGGCCCCCAAAAGGTTTTTAATGGTCAAAATTCATTCAACACTGTTACTTGAGATTTGGATATAACTAATTTTGTTCTCATACCATAAAATAATCTATAAAAATAGATGGACAACATGGATGAAACAAAAACATCATGGTGCAGCCCACGGAGCACTGAACACCAGCCATTGGCTGGTGGGGAGTAGCCAATCCGTTCCCTTCCAATGGAGAGTGCTGTAGACTGATTTGATGTTTTATAGAGGAAGTGTGCTCTAATCAATCCAGACGTACTGTAATAATAAGATAGGCTAATGGATGTGAGCCATTTTTAATGGCACAAACTATTTATCTTTATCTATGGGGTTTCCCTTGGATGGGCTATGTCCAAAAAGCTCTCAAATTGAATATTTGTACTAATTGATCATATGATAAAGATTATGTTGATCATTCATGTTTGGAGGGAGAATTTTAATTGTTAAAGAATTAAAATAATCCAAATGACAGCTTTTATTTAGTCTTTCCACCATACAAAATGACGCTCATTATATTAACGGTTTGGATCATTGGAAGATGACCTGAATTGAAAGGCTAACATATGAGCATTTGAGCAAACCTCTTCACGGAGAACTTGCTATGCGTGTGATAGGTTATGTGAATCACAGCATTGAAATTATGGGTTCGAGTGTCCGGGTAGTGTGTGGGTGTGAGTGTACGTGTGAAAGAATAAAAAAAACCTGCTATGCCACTTGCAAAAGTAGGATTTGTTAAGTTGCCTTTCTTACTATCGTTTGAGAAGTGAACGTCTTCTTCCCTTTGTATCTCTTTTAAATCTTTTTGTGTGGGCCATGATTTTTCATTCTCATCCGCAACATCGCTCCTGCGGCTTATGCCAGGGCATAGTCACCAAATACATATATTATACAAGTATTCACTGTTTTTTTAATAAAATGTCCCATCATACCTTGTCTCCATTCAATTCAATTACTTTAATGACTTATGAATAAAACATGTGTAATACCGATTGTACCTTTATTTGTGCATGATAAATATATTTATGAAGTTTTTTTTTTTTTTTTTTTTTTGCCAT
This sequence comes from Magnolia changhungtana, assembly GCA_030180095.1. Classification (NCBI taxonomy): domain Eukaryota; kingdom Viridiplantae; phylum Streptophyta; class Magnoliopsida; order Magnoliales; family Magnoliaceae; genus Magnolia; species Magnolia changhungtana. Next base: position 16,376,567 of record JASAUF010000667.1, on the reverse strand, counting down.
TTTTAAGTTCCATGTTAAACATTTAAAAGCTTCATCACAACGTTGCAGTTTTCTAAATATGAAATATTGTCTCTTAAACTTTAATATAAAGCATTTTATTGGGCTGTCCATGAGCTAGCTCCAGGCAAATAAAAAATTCAAATAGACTGAATTGAAATGCCTGAACCGAATGGTTCAAAATCCGGGTTGAAGCCAACTGCAGGCCTGGTCCATTGACACACCTACCCGGTTCTTTCCACCATCTCCTTCCACCCATTTACTAGAAACCACTAACCGAAATCTATCAGCAATCATAAATTATTTAAACAATAAAGGTACTGTTTTTTGTCTCACTGTATATAGATCCTAAACCCAAAATCAGTTTAATAGGACTGATTAATGGACACTATTTGATAAATGCATGATATTAGATCTTCACAAATTGGCCACTTATAAATTTAGTTCAATTGAAGTGGGGCCCATGATCTGGACGGTCAAGTTTCAAGTGCACCTGTATAAACCATCACACTTTGCTAGAGCATCGAAGTCATTTTTTATTTCTTAACAAAAGAACTTTTTCCCATTTTTTTCAGTAGAAACCCAAACAGCTACTAGGAACGAAGCTTGAATACCTCACTTGACATGCATTGCAATGCAAGTCTAACTTTCTCCTAAGACTTCTCCCTTCCATGGTCCAAGGAAATGTGAGGCTATAAAGACAGCCATTACTTGTACTTATCTTTTAAGAATAGCTAGAGGAATTCTTTCGTAAGAGAATGATCATTGATCACATGAGTGCTTCGGGCTCACTCGTGACATTTGTGTAGAATCCAAACCGTGCATCGGATGGCACTACTCATGTGTCCTATACATCCTAATAATCGCCCCAACAAAAAATTCACGTGGGACACACCATAGGGAGAAACATATAATTAGACCTGCAGCTTATATGTTGAGTTGTAGTGGCCCACCTATTTGATTTTCCAAATAGCCTGTAAATGCACTGGGAATTAGTAATTATTACTCCTCCACCTATTTTAAAATGCACTTGCATTTTTGTTTTGAAAACTGAGTAAAAAAGACTGATTTAAATTTCTAAACTCCACCATGATATATATGATATATCTATGCCGTCCATCAGTTTCAACATTACATATTGAGGCATGAGCCAAAACTTGAGCCTGATCCAACACTCAAGTAGCCCACACTAAAGCAAACAGTTGCATTGATATGTTTTTAATGGTAGATGTTCGATTCCCTAAATCTTGTGGTGTAGTCTACTTGAGCTTTATATCAACCTCACTTTTTTGGTCAAGCCCTAAATTCAGCTCGCACGACAGATGAATAGTGTGGATAAGACATAGACATCACAGTGGGCCCCATATATATTTAGTAGTGTCCTCGGTTTTAGAGCTAAAAAAAGTAAGTGTCAAATCAAGCATCGATAATAATGCTATAATTACCCAATGAAATAATTATTACTGCAGGGCACACCTGAATTACCCACATTTAATTTTATAACCAAAACACCTTTTGTATTTTTATAAGATGAAAATGCCCTTACACTTTTTTTTTTCCACTACTATCCAGCTAACTTTTCTTTTGTCATTGTATTCCAACAACCATTTGTGCTTTCCAACTACTATTAGTCAATCTTTCGTGCTTTCCAATTACACTCTCCGTAGAAACTCCTACCTTAGAAAAATGGCCTTTTTTTACCCTGTTATGCTGAAATTGGATGGTTTAGGAAGAAAATGAGAGGAAGGGCAAAGAAAAAATGGTAAAAAAATATACTTTTAGGAGTGGATTCATCTTCTTCATTAAAACAAATTCTACTTATATGGAATTTTTTTTTTTTACGAAGAAATGAATAGAAGGAAAGAAAAAATATATAAAAAAAAAACTCAACTTTTAGAAGATATGTTTTTCTTCTTTTGACAAAGATTATATTATATATTTGGGAAGAAAATGAATAAAAGATAAGAGAGATATCTAATACTTCACTTTAAGAAGATGAATTCTTTTTCTATCTATAAGATATTTTGCTTAGATGGCTCTAATGTTTGCGAGCTAGACTTTGGGCCTAGTTTTGAAAATCACTTGGTCTTGAAATGAAATAATTTCAGTGCCATTTGAAAATTTGTTGAATTATCTTTTCTATAAGTTAAAGATGAACCCAATCCGACTTATAACGAGGGAGTTATGAACATTTTCGTGAAAAAACTACGACCGTAGTCTACATTGAACCACAACTGTAGGTTTGGGTAAACTTTTAAAAGGTCAAACAGTTTTCATTAAGATGATTCTAGTGTCATTTAAAAGCTCATCAAATTATCTTTCCAATGAGCCTAAGATTACCTTGATTTAACCTATAAAGAGTGAGTTATAGGTGTTTGCATGGGATTGCATGATGTCAGAAAACCCACAATATTGTAGTCTATACAAAACCGCGACCATAGGTTTGAGCCCACTTATAAAAGTTCAAATAGTCTCCAAATTAGATGATTCCAGTGTTATATGAAAGTTCGTTGAATTTTCTTTCCAACGAGCCTAAGATCTCTCGATCTAACTTATAACGAGGGAGTCATGAGTGTTTTCATTGGATTATAAGATGTTGGAAAATTGTGATCACAATTTGTACAAAACCATGATTGTACAGTTGGGGATACTTTTGAAAAGTTAAATGATATCTGAATAAGATTATGCTACTGTCGTTTGAAAGCTTATCAAATTATCTTTCTAACGAGCTTAAGATTGCCCTGATTCAACCTGTAATGAGGAGTGATGAGTGTTTTTGTGAATTGGGCGATACTAGAGAAACTATGATCGCAAGTTTGGGCCCATTTTTGAAATGCTAAACATTGTCCGAATGAGTTGATGCTAGTGTCATTTGAAAGTTCATTGAATTATCTTTTTAACGAGCCTAAAGACTATCCCAACCAACCCATAACGAAGGATTTATGAGTGTTTTTGTGGGATCGTGCAACGTTGGAAAAACTACGATCATAATATGTATAAAACCATAATCACATGTTTGGGTTTACCTTTTAAAGGTTAAATGGTGCCCAATGAGATGTTTCCAATGCCATTTGAAAGCTCAATGAATTATCTTTCCAATGACTCTGTGATCTCACTGATCTAATGAAAACAGTCATGGTTCCGTACAAACCACAATTATGGTTTTTCCAACATCGTATGATCCCCAAAAAATGTTCATAAATTGTTATAGGTCAGATCAATGCGATTTTGGCCTTATTAGGAAAGTAATTTGGTGAGCCTTCAAATGATAGTATAATTGTCTCATTTGGACACTATTTGGATTTTCAAAATGGGTTCCAAAGTTACAATTATGTTTCTATACTAATTACTATCATAATTTTTCTAGCAACGCAGGATCCCTTAAAAACGTTCATAACTCTCTGGTTACAAGTCGGATCATGGCGATCTTGGGCTCATTGGAAAGATAATTTTATGACTTTTTCAATGAAAGTAGAATCATCTCATTTGGACATTGTTAAATTTCAAAAATGGGCCTAAACCTATAATTATAATTTTGTACTAACTATGATCAGAGTTTTTCCATCATCATGCGATCCCATGAAAACTCTCATAACTCCCTTATTATAAGTTGGGTTGGGGTGATATTGGGCTCATTGAAAAGATAATTCGACAAGATTTAAATATACTAAAATAATCTTTTTTGGACACCGTTCGACCTTTTAAAGTGGATCCAAAGTTGTAGACTGTAATCGTAGTTTTTCTAGCACCACGCGATACCATGAAAATGCACATAAGTCCTTCACTATGGGTTATATCATGGTGATCTTGAGCTCATTAAAAGATAATTCGACAGGCTTTCAAATGACACCAAGATCATCTCATTTGGAAGTTGTTTGACATTTTAAAAGTAGGCACCAAGCCACAATTGCAATTGCGATTACGGCTTTTCCAGCATCATGCGATCCCTTAAAATTTCTCTTGACTCCCTCATTATAAGTTGGATCGATGTGATCTTAGCTCGTTGGAAAGATAATTTGACGATATCTTAAATACGCCAGAATCATCTCATTTGGACTCCATTTGACCTCTTAAAAGTGGGCCTAAAACTGCGATCACGATTTTATATAATTTACAATATTTATTTTTCCAGTCTCACCCGTTCTCATGTAAATGTTCATAACTCCCTCGTTACAAGTTAAATTAGGCGATATTGGGCTTGTTGGAAAGATAATTTGATGAGATTTCAAATGACACTAGAATTATCTCATTTAGACATCATTTAACCTTTTAAAAGTGAGTTTAAATATACAATTATGGTTATATACAAACTGCGATAACAATTTTTCCAACATTGTGTGATCCTAGAAAATACTTATAACTCCCTCATTGTAGATTAAATTAGGGCAGTCTTGGGCTCATTTGAAAGATAATCCGACAATATTTTAAATGACACTGGGGTCATCTCGTTTGGACACTGTTTGACATTTCAAAAGCGGGCCTAAACTTGTAATCACAATTCTATATAGATTACGTCGTGGTTTTTTAAGCATTGTACGATTCCATGAAAAGGCTCGCAACTCCTTCGTTAAATGCTAGATTGGAGTGATTTGTAACTAATTGGAAAGATAATTTGGTGAGCCTTTAAATGACATTGGAATCATCTCATTTAGAGATTGTCTAACCTTTTAAAAGTAAACTCAAAGTTTAGATCGTAGATAGTGAAGCAGTTTAATCAATGCTTTTTGGAAGAGAAGAAATTATCTTCTAAAAGTGGAGTTTTGATATCTCTCGTTTTCCTTCGTTGGTTTCTTTATAAGCAGACCCATTAAAACATATTCAAAGAAAGAATAACCTATCTTTCAACCTCATAGGTTTTTTTTTTTTTTTTTCCCTTTATTTGTTTCATATTTTTTTAATGGAAAAAGAAGAACCTATCTTATACAAGTGGACATTTTGCAATAAATTTTCATCTATTTATTTATTTATTTTAAATTTTCTTAAAAAACTTATTTTAATATAATAAGTAAAAAGAAGCAAAAGAACTCTAATTTTTTTTTTAAAATAAAAGATTTAAGCTTTTGCTAGAAAAAGTTGTAAAAAAGTGATTAACAAAGATTAGTTGGAAAGTACACACGATTGTTGGAGTGCAGTGGTAAAAGAAGTGCAGCACGTTTTTGTTCCATAAGGATATACAAAATGTATTTTGAGTGTAAAAAGTAAGTTTTTATATGGAAATGATTTTTGGAAGTAGATTGGCTGGTGTACTGGACACCACCCACCTGCTTGGTGTGGGTACGTGTCGTGCAAAGACAAGCATTGTTTGAGCTCTCAGTGGTATAGGCTATTCATTCACTTGACGAGATTGTTTTAGAGCATTCGCCTAAAAATGAGTCTATTCTCACCGTTAAAATTTTGATAGGGCACACAATTATTCTTATTTTCCATCTAATCTCTCCGTGAGGAAACACGCAACTGGTCTACGAGGAAAAACAAATATCACATGGATAAACTTCCGTAGCCCCTAAAATGGTTTCTATGGTAGAGGTACAATCTACCGTTGATTTGTTGTTTTATTTTTAGTTCAGCCCTTGCGATGAGGACAGAACTTATGAGGTGATCCACATAAATTGGTGATGTCAATACAACAGTCACGTCGGTGGTATGTGGAACTGGGAAACGGATTGGCTAGTATACCGCGCACCAGCTATATAACTGGTGTATTGATGTCAACAAGTTCGGTGGATCTAATAAGGAGGTATATGTTATATCCAAACCTTTCATCCATTATACAAGCTTTTTTTAAGGCTTTAGATGAAAAATAAGATAGATCTAAATATCAAGTGGACCACACTGCAAAAAGTAGTGGGAGATTGAACGTCTACCATTGAAACTCTTTTAGTGGTCACACAAGTCTTGGATCAATATGAAATTTGTTTTTCTTCTTCATATAGGCTTTGTTACCTTGTGAACAGATTCGATGGAAAATAAACGTTATGGTGGGCCTATAAATTTTTTAACGGTGAAAATCATCATCCCTGCTGCTATTTGTAATGTGGTCCAGTTGATCTTTGGATATGATTAATTTTTGAATAATGCTGTAAAATGATCTCCAAAAATGGACGGTGTGGATATAATAAATACATCACTGTAGGTCACGCATAACTTTGATGTCCTTTGAACAGTTAGTACAACGCGGAGCTTGAGGAGCGTCAGCAATCGTCTTTACACCACAGGTACGTAAAAAAAATAAGATAGATATAACTATCAAGTGGGCCACACTGATAAAACCAGCAGGGGATTGGATGTCTACCATTGTAACCCTTTTTGGTTCAAAAGTTTTATAAAATTTGTTTTTCTTCTTAATACATGTATTTGTGACCTTATAAGCAGATTGGATGTAAAATAAACATTATGGTGAAAATCATTATCTCCACTGCTATTTACGGTGTGCTCCATATGATGAACTTTAAAAATAGATGAAAAATAATAAATACATCACTGTAGGACCATGTAACTTTGATATCCTTTGAACCGTTCGTATAACATGGAGGAGCTCGAGGAACGTCAGTGCTTGTCTACGCAGGACACGTACTTGGAGCAGCTATATAGCTGGTGTGAGCGTACACTAAAATTGAAGCTTCCGTTGAGCGAGGTAAGTAGAAATTGAACTGGGAAGCCTAAAACGGAGCGACCAAAGGTAAATCTGATAGGGAAGCCCGAGAAATTTACGACTGTGGACCCCACCTTTTATCCAACGGTTTTTTTGAAACAATACAAACTTAGAATACGCGGTTGGACCTTCTCGTACGGTCTCAACATTTCAAGACGAAAATACCCCTCCGTTTGGCGGAAACGGATTCGGTACTTCTCAGTGTTCCTAGAGCCGCACCTTTTCAACGGCGGATGGTCGGTCATCTCAGGGCCCCACCATGATGTATTCTTTTTCATCCATGCCGTCCATATACTTTTTTCTGACCTCGATGATTTTATGATATGAGACCAAAAAATGGGTATATCCAAATCTCAAGTGTACCACATTACAGAAAACAAGTGTTGAATGAGCGTCATCCATTATAAACCATTAGGGGCCATAAAAGTTTCTGATGAAGCCGCCATTTTTGGTTTTTACCTTAATCTAGGACCGTATGAACTAATCAACAGATTTCTTGTGAAATAAACAATTCATTGGGCCTTAGGAGAATTTTAATTGTCAATATCCAATCAATATTATCTTCTTGTGGTGTGGTCCACCTGAGATTTATATCCCTCTCATTTTCTGGAGTAAGCCCTAAAATGAACTGTAAAAATGGATGAACGGAATGGATGAAACACATACATCATGGTGGGGCTCAATGAACACCGACCACAGCCATTGGATGGTGGTAGGGTGAGTAGCCAATCCGTTTTTGCATTTCCTAGCTTTCATTCGTTGCTTTCACTCCCTTAACGAAAAAACCTCCTCAACATAACAGCATTTCACTCCCTTTCAACTATAAACCAACGTATGGAGGTTATTCTTTTCATTTTTCTCATCGAATTCTCCATGAATCATCTAGATATCATCATTCTACGTTTGTCATTTTTTGTCTTGGCTAGGGTTACGTGAAATCCCACGAAGTGGCTGCACTTGCAATCCTTGGAAAGGTTCAAAATATTCTGTCACTCCAAAGCACCTCTCTTCAACCTACATTTGACCTGTACTATGGTAGTTGGTGGTACAGATTTTTTTTTTTTTTTTAAATGCTCCAAGAGTACAATTGCATTGCATGCGAAGTTCGGTCAATTCCATGTGTTAGGCTTACTCAAATTCATGTGTTAGGCTTAGTTAATTTTATGCTTTGATCGGTCAAATCCATGTGAAACTCATCAATTCCATTTAAAGCCCACTCAATTCCATGTTAGGCTCTCGAATTGATCTCATGCTATGCTCGCCGAAATTCATGTTTACACCGCAATTTTATGCTAGGATTGCTCAATTTAATGTTTGCCCAACTTAATTTCATGGTAGATAAGATAAAGTCAATTTAATGTTTGCCTCTATAAATTTCATGCTAGGATCACTCAATTTAATGTTTGCCCACTTTTAATTTCATGCTAGATAAGATAAGGTCAATTTAATATTTGCCTTGATAAATTTCATGCTAGATCACTCAATTTAATGTTTGCCCAACTTAATTTCATGGTAGATAAGATAATGTCAATTTAATGTTTGCCCAACTTAATTTCATGGTAGATAAGATAAGGTCAATTTAATGTTTGCCTCAATCAATTTCATAGTAGGATCGCTTCAATTTAATGGTTGCCCAAATTTCAATTTAATGGTAGATAAGGTCAATTTAATGTTTCATCGATAAATTTCATGCTAGATAGCATAATTTAATGTTTGCCTAGCTCAATATCATGCTTATGCTCGCCGATTTAATTTTTTTGCCCTTGCAATATCATGCTATGTTTGTTTGTGACGATTTAATGTTTGCCCCGGCTAATATCATGCTATGTTTACTCAATTTAATGTTTGCCCCGCTTAAATATCATGCTATGTTTGCTTTACGATTCAATGTTTGCCCCACTAAATATCATACTACGCCGCTTCGATTTATGTTTGCTTACCAATATCATACTATGCTCGCTTCGAAATATTGTTTGTCTAGCTCAATATGATGTTATGCTCGCTTGATTCAATGTTTGCTTGCATGCTTATATTTATAGTTTGTACCGCTTCAATTTTCTGGTTGCCTGTTCAATTTCTAATTTGCCTTTGATTTTTCTGATTTCTTCATTGAATTTTGTCATTTTTGCCCCAAAAATCAATTTCTACTTTGTCCCACTCAATTTTCATGTTTGCCTCGCTGTTTTTCATGTTTGCCTTCATTAATTTCATGTTTGCCCCGCCGATTTTCTAGTTTGCCAATCCGATATTCATGTTTCACCACTGATTTTCTAGTTTGCCTACCGATTTTCATGTTTCCCCCATTTTCTAGTTTTTGCCCAAATTTCAATTTCATGTTTCCATTGATTTTCATGTTTCCATTGATTTTCTAGTTTGCCCCGCGATTTTCTAAGTTGTCCACGATTTTCTACTTTACCCATTGAATTTCTAGTTTGCCCCGCCGTAATACTAAATTTCATACTTCCTCGATCAATTCCTAGTTTGCATTGATCAAGTTCCATGCGTGCCTCACTCAATGTAATGATAGCTAGTGTCACAAAATTAAACGAGCACCATATGAAATCATTCGTAACGTTGAAGGCCTAATCCGTACAAGCTCTAGTTGTTTATTTCATGGTAGCGCGATGAATTTACTGATGGACTTATTTGATGGTAGCTAAGGTCAATTTAATGCAAGTTGATGCGCATGTGTTAGACTTAATCAATTTCATGCGTTAGACTTATTGAATTTTATGCGTTGATGGGGATTACATACATTCGATTAAATGTTTGCTTGCATAACTTATTTTATAGTTTGCCCCGGTAAATTTCATGCTATGGTCGTTGAATTTCATGTTTACCTCGCTCAATTTCATGTTTGCCCCATGAATATCATGCTTACCCCCATACTGAATTTCATATTTGCCCCGCTTAATTTGTACATTGTCTCGCATGATTTTTCCAAATTTTACTTTATTTCCTTAAGATTTGTATCATTGTTATATATAAGGGAAAGCGAGTTTTCTAGGTATTCTACTATTTAATTGAGTTTTGTCTTATGGCAAGCTTCCGTTGTTTAACGTTTTATTGATAAGTTGTCATTGTATTGATTTCCGATTATGGCTACGAGAATCATCTGTTGCTATGGCGGGAGTTAGAATGTGAAAACAAGCAATGGATGTACAAGAATGGAAGTACGAAAACTATTTCGCTAGATGTTGATACTACGTATGAGAGAACTTCTATCCGAATATACAAGATTATTAAGAGTACACCAACAGATTGTGATATTCGGATGAAAGTTTTGTATCCCTCGCTCCAATAAATCAATCCCTCCAACCGTACTTGAGGACGACGATGACGTGAAAGAGTTCCCTGCAACACAGTTGGAGCATTCAAAAGTTTATCCCTTTGGTCATCGAGACAATCCAACACATAAATATGACAACACACGTTGACAAGTGGCGTAGAGCATGGCGTGGAATTTGAATATAAGCCAAATCCATTACAAGTAGGAGGAACAAATGATCTATCGCCCGAACCGCCCCAAACATCAAAATTTGTTAGTGCCTGTTAGTGATGCATGTGACCTTGACCTCATTTGTGATTACATGGCACCGCCTCTAGCAACAACAACAGATTTGCCATCATCTACACCAAGATACATCAATCCCGAAAACAACATCCCACATCCAGACCTTCCCGAAACATCAAACTTCAACACCCGCCAACTTCCTGCCTTTTGATGATGTCGCATTCACCAATGCAAAGAATGCCGAATATACGGATTTGTTAAGTGAATCGATCGAGATAGCGAAAGGGCAAACATTCAAGGACAAGAGTCGGTGCCAAGATGTTTTGAGCCTATTTGCCCTTCAAAATAAATTTCAAGATGTGGTACATCGTACTCAAATTCTAGGAGATTTACTGTTGTATGCTTCAAAATAGATGTGAATGGAGGGTTCATGCATCACGCGTTGGTGATTCGGGGATTTTCAAGATACGGACTTATACGGCAAATCACACGTGTGGCATGTCATGGATGAGGAGTGATCACCGGCAAGCAAGCGTAAGTTAGCATGTGATTTGGTTGTTAGCCGCATCGAGCAACGCCTGGGTTGAGGCCACATGATATTATCTTCGCCATGAAAGAGAAGTATAATATTGTTATCGCTTATAGGAAAGCATGGGCGCCAGTGGAGCTTGCAATCAATCGTGTTATGGGGTCTTATGAAGACTCTACAATCAACTCCCTTGTATTTGCATGAGTTGAGGACGGTCAACCCAGGGACAAGTTGATCGCATGCGTGTTAACAAAGAGACTTTCAGTTTCGAAAGATGTTTTGTTGCGCTTTGGCCAATGTGTTAGAAGTTTTCAAAATTCATTGCGAGGGTATTAGCCATTGACGGACACACCTAAAGGGCAAATACAAGGGTGTTCTATTCATCGCCACGGCCTTAGATGGGGACAACCATATATTTCCAGCTGCATTTGGCATCGGGAATCAGAGAACGGTAGTAGTTGGAATTGGTTCCTTACTTACCTTAGCGATGCGATAGGGTCTCTCGGAGGATCTTGTTATTATATCCGATCGACATAAAGGTTTATCGAAAGAGGTTCCCCAAGTCTTCCCATGTGCAATTCATGGCTACTCGTATGTATCATATCTACGTAAACTTGGTGGACACCTTTAAAGACAAGTCATTGGAGATGTACTTCAAGGGCAAAGTGAAGACATGTAGGGTGGTCAATTTGAAAAATTAATGCATGATATCGAAATGGCCAATCCCACAAAGACATGCATGGTCGATGAAATCGGATACGAGAGATGGGCATCTTCGCACTTTCCAGAAAAAGATTCAACTTGGTTACTACAAACATTTCGAGTGTGTTAATGCCCTCTTCAAAGAAGCACGCGAATACCCCATTACGAAATTGATAGAAGGGGTTAGATTGAAGATACAAGAGTTGTTTTATAAGAGGAGAGAATCTCGCGATCGTTTGTAGGGCCATTGACTCCATGGGCGGAGCAACAATTAAGGGATCTTGTGCAGAAGGCGCGAGATGTTCGCTGTCATCCTATTTCTCGAAATGAGTATTATGTTGTGGGAGATTATAATGATACAGTCAAGCTCAGTGAGTTTTCGTGTACATGTCGCGAGTTTGACGTGAAGGGGTACCCTTGTATGCATGTCCTGTCAGCATGTATAAACTATAATCTCTTTCATTACTCATACTGCTCCCCATTCTACACGGTGCAAAATTACATAGCTACGTATAACGAATCGGTCTACCCAGTACGTGACAAGAGTGAGTGGGAAGAAATTTCAGTGGGCTTCAAGGAGTATTGTGCGTAAATTAAACCCCCAGGACAAAGGAGGTCAGCTGGAAGACCCAAAAAGCTTAGAATTCCATCTCGTGGAGAGGAATCAAATACAACAAAGTGTGGGCGATGCAAACAAACTGGGCATAATCGCCGAAAGTGCAAGTTTCCCATACCTGAAAAATAGCATACTTTGTAATTTATTTTGTTTTTTGATGTATAGCATACTTTGTAAATGAATGAACTTTTTACCTTGTCCCACTGTATTTTCTGCTTGTCCCGTTTGACTCGTCGAAAAGGAAAATGTACATGGAAATCAATGCAAAGCAATCGCGCATATACTAGAATAAGCAAAACCTCAAACATGTCTGGTAGACAAGAACTTCACAGGCATAGAAGGGAACTCCTTGGCCCACTCATTTTCGCGGGCCTCGCTCAATTTCTACGTTTGTCGAAAAAGGAAATAACCTTCCGAGTCCAAATAGCAGATGTGATATCCATCTTATTCAAATCTTCTAATCAAATGTTAAACACGTAAAAAATAACAAGTACGAAAATTACAACACATTGAACACTGACAATGACAACAAGGAGTGGAAAGACAAACACATCCATATTTAACGTACCTACTCATCCACACTGTTGTTGGCATTTTGCGCAACATCAACTACAAATTATATCTAATCATATTATGAACTCTATACTATCTGGGCTATTTTAAGAAGCACTTGTTGATCACTTGATCTGGTATGAAGGCGAATATTTAGAGACTCATATTCATATGTATCCAATGTTCAAGGCCTAATCATGAATGAAGCACTATATTTCAGATTATGGCTTCCAAACGATGTAGGGAACAAGAATGGTTCAGATCATTCAAAGAATGCAATCCCCAATATAAAGTCCAAAATGAAATTAGAGAAAATGAATCCAGAAAATAAACAAAAAGCAATATGATTTGTCCAGTTGATATAGTAGGTCAAACAAGATCCCATGGTTCTTAATCCAATCCACTGACACCACCATCAATCCCCTTAATTAGTCAAGTTTTCTAGTTTGCTTTCATATTTCTTTTTTCCCCGACATTTTTGGTTAGTTTGCCATTATTTCACTTGCCGCTATTTTTCTAGTTTGCCATTGTTTTGCTAGTTTGCCCTACTGATATTTCATTTGCCCCTTAGCCCCATGCTTTTCTAGTTTGCCTCGCTGTTTTTCTAGTTTGCCCTACTGATATTCCATTGCCCGTTGTTTTGCTAGTTTGCCCGCTAATATTCATTTGCTTAGTTCGCCATTGTTTTTCTAGTTTGCCCCGCTGTTTTTCTAGTTTGCCCCGCTGATATTCCAGTTTGCCCCGTTGTTTTTCTAGTTTGCCCCGCTGATATTTCATTTGCCTATTGTTTTTAGTTTGCCTCATGATATTCCATTTGCTCATTGCTTTTTTCTAGTTTTCCCCACTGTTTTTCTAGTTTGCCCCACTGATATTTCAGTTTTCCCCGCTGTTTTTCTAGTTTGCCCACTGATATTTCGGGCTTGTCTGTTCTCATTGTTTTTCTAGTTTGCCTCACTGATATTCCGCTTTTAGTCCCCATTGATATTTCAAGCTTCTGCTCATTGTTTTTTAGTTTGCCCCACTGATAATATTTCAGTTTGCCTCGCTGATTTTCTAGTTTGCCCCGCTCATTTTCATGTTTCCTCACCGATTTGATAGTTTGCCTCATTGAATTTTATGTACTACCGAAAGTTAAGGCGGGTTCAACTCCGACCGACCCGACATTGGGTTGGGTTCGCAGGCAGTATATCGGTTCAATCTCAAGTTTGGGCTATACAAACACCAACCCGATAAATAGACAAAGAAATGAATTAAAAGATAGAAAAATATTTTTATATACTTATATATACATATTTACATAATTATGTACTATACAAAAATGTAAGGGCCCGTTTGGCCATGGCTAGGGATTGGAAGGGATTGGAAGTTAAATCCCGTGATTGGTCCGAGTGCCAAACATACAGTGGTGACCTAATCCTCCCATGGATCTTAAGACAATCCACTGACAACACTATCATTAACTTTAAATCCCATCCAATCCACCCTAATCCGTTCAAATTTGCCTGGGACATGTTTGGTTCGAGGGATTGAAAGGGATGGGAAGGTTTAATCCCCGATTGGTCAAGGCGTGCCAAACAGACTCTATATAGCAATCCCGGGATGGTTTACACGAATAAAACATATACGTCACGATTAGCCCCATAAAGTCTTAATGCAACCATCCATCTCTTGCTAAGTCCTGATGGAAGTAATACCCAAGCTATGTCCATAAGTGTTCTACATAGTTTGATGCGGTAGCTTGTTCAAAATAAAATGACCTATATAGTAAAAATAGTTTCAGTTTGCCCTCATTTATCATTTCCCTTGTAATATCCGAGCAGATCTGATTGTCCGATTACTTCTCCCCCTCCGTGAACTGAGTTTCAATTCCATGCATTTCTGACAGTATGCCCTCTCATTTCACGGCCAAATTTATTCATTGCATAGACAATTTCTATAAATTCACTTAAATTTTCCTTCGCTTCACAAAGGTGTTTAATGCCATCACTTAAAATTTAAAATTTTTAAAAATATATATATTACAATTTAATAAAAAAAAATTAAAAAATAGTCGGGTCGACTAATACCCGTCGACCCCAACTCGTTGGACATTTATTTGTCGATCGGGTAGTAACCTCGACCCCATTTAGGTACATTATACCTAAAAATGGGGTCGACCGGGTTACTACCCTCCCCGACCGTAAATGTCCAAGAAGTTGGGGTCGACCGGGTATACCTTCGGGTCCGCGTTACTTATTTATTTCCCGTCGTCCTCTCATTTTCATTTTTATTCCTCTCCTCCGGCCGAAAACCCTCTTCTACCTTCTCGACTCTCTTCTTCCACGATTCCGACGAATTTTTCTGATCTTTCTTTCGATCCTCCGTGCTGGGAAGATTCTCACCGCCTCCTTTTCTCGAGTCTCTTCTTCCACGATTCCTACGACGAAATCTTTCGATCCCTACAGCGGGAAGATTCTCAGCACCTCCTTTTCTACATCGTCCCTCTTATCTTCCCCATGGCCAAGAAGCGTGACGCACAGGACGCCGCTGGTACGGAGTTTAATCGTCGCTCCAAGAGAAGGGAAGACATTGGCCCAGCTACCCAGGTTACGAGATTGAGACCTCGCCAGGTCCATCCACGTCTCGGGCCGACCACAACAACTCGCAATGGGAGTCGATGTACAAGAACCGATTGATTTTGAAGATTCACCGAACGCAAGATAACATTTGAGAGGTTTGTGGAGAAACATTTGTTCGCTGATACGACAGAGCTCAAGTGGCTTGCCAAGATGGGGTGGAATTTCATGTTCATACCCTACAACAATGCCGACGCCGAGACGGTTCGCCATTTCTACGCTTCAATTCGGAATCCAAATCTACAGTCAATGACCTTCGACATAGCAATCGGTAATTCGTTGGCAACATTTAAAGTGTCTGACATTGAGAGGATTAGTGGGGTGCCATGTGGGACAGTGATTGTTCCATATAAGGATGCGAAGAGGCATATGTACAGGGATAAGAGGACTGTTTTTGTTTGTGGCGAACTTAAGCATTGGGTCACGGGTGATAACTGTTTGGAATCACGAGAATGCTTCCTTTACATGTGTTCCTCCACCTTGTCTTCACGTACAATCTGTATCCTAGATCGGAAATCATACACAAGTAACACAATATATGTTGGAGGTTTTGTATTTACTGGGTACGGGCGTGAAGGTTTGCTACCCATCTATTGTAATGTGTCACATCTTGAATGCCACTACCACCAAGACCAATCTATCCTTACCCTTCGGACGGTTGATTTGTAAGATGGCCAAAGATTGTGGGTTTGGTTTCATCCTCGATGCGCCGCTAGAGCCGCAAAACCACATTGACGAGAATACTATCAAAAGAATGAAATTGATTTAGCGAGAAGATGTTGAAAGAGGAGAAGAATCGAAGGAAGAAGAAGAAGAAGACGACGAGGAAGAAGAGGAGGAGGAGGAGGAAGATAATGACGAAGACATTGATGAGATTTTGTGGCCCCCCACGTATACACGAGCGCTCACCGGTGGAAGAGGAACCGCCTCTGTTCGATCCAAATAACCGATATGAGGGCCGAAATGAAGACCCAAAGGACCGAACAGAGCAATGGAATGAGAAGATCTTTCGCATCCTCGAAGGATCTGTTATGCCGTGTTCAAAAGGATGGAGCAAGACCGCATCGGACCGATTCACAAACCGGATGATTGATATGCGTGATCCAAGAGACCACCCTTCAGATCGTTGACGAAGAAGCGGGAGCTAAAGAGCATACAGATCCATCGACATCTGTTTTTGTTTTGTGTGTTTGGAGCTGTGTTAGTAATTGTGGAACACTCCTTTTTTGTTTTTTTTTTGTTCGTTTGGTTTTGATGTTTTGCCTGACTACTAATTTTGGGATTGTTTATCAAGTTTGGTGAACAAAATGGGTTTTATCCTTCCTTTGATTTGTTTGATGAGTTTGGTGAGTTTCATGTTTTAGTAACAATAGACTGAACCCCTTATAACAATGCGTATGTCAACGCGCGCTGCCAAATTTATCTCATGCACAGTTCCCCCATCCATATGTATTCCTTAGCATTGTATAGTGAAGAAACCCTAATTAACATGTTCATAGGCTTTTTTGGCAAATCTAACTTATTCCTACCTACTCTGTGTCTCGAGTAATATGCATTCATGAGCTATAAGAGCAGACTCTAGAATTTTCCTTCCACAGACGAATGCACCTTGTCACTCTCAAATGACTCTACATAGAACTTTACAAAGCCTAGATGCAAGACTTTTGCTAGAATCTTGTACGGGCTGCCTGTAAGAGTAATTGCAGAAAAATCCTTCAAACTTTCAGCTTGTTCCTTCTTTGGAAACAAGGCGATAAATAAAGCCCCTAGATCTTTAGATAGCCAGCTTTTTTTGACAAATTCTGACAGGAAGGACATCACATTCCTTGGATTTCTCTTCATCCGATTTGAAAGAATGCTATTGGAAAGTCGTTTGGACCCGGACCTTTATGTTTGCCTAGGTTTTGCATTGCTTCCCAAACTTCTTCCTCTTCAAAATTCCTTTCCAACCATGTCAAAAAAGCTATCTGGATCACTCATTTGGTTGAAATGGAGGGAATCCGTGATTGCACCCATCCACCATCCAAGAGGAGGCTAGAGAAAAACTACATAAAAGCTTCACAAATATGTTGACATTATCAATCAAGACAGTTCATATTCGATCGGTCTCCTTTCTAGCATTTTCAATACAATGAAAATACTTAGTATTCTAATCTTCTTCTTTGAGCCGAACTACTCTCAATCTTTGTCTACAACTTATAGGCACTTGTTGCAATCCGACAGTTGAGCCAGATAAATGACTTATAGGCCCTTCTGTTATCATACCATGACATAAGCTCAAGCGACCCTTTGGTGTGCTGGCTCCACGCCTCAACACATGTGATTCTCCATCTCAATGTTGAAGGTCTCCAACGATCACAGTGAGGACAGTTTGCCCCGCTGATATTTCAGTTTGCCCCGCTTTGCCCTCGTGATTTCTAGTTTGCCCCGTTATTATTCCGTCAGTTTTCTAGTTTCCCCTATTGATATTTCGGTTGTTTCCCGCCGATATTTCTAGCTTGTCTCCGGCCGATATTCCAGCTTGCCCCACTGTTTTTCTAGTTTGCCCCTTATTCCATTTTGCTTTACCCCGTTGTTTCTAGTTTGCCCGAATTTTCTCATTGTTCTAGTTTGTCCCGGCCGATATTCCGCTTGCCCCGTTCTGGCTGGCCCTTCATATCGATATTTCAAGCTTTGCTTTTTTCTAGTTTGCTCACATTGATATTCCGGTTGCTCAGTGCTTTTCCCCACTAGTTTGCTTCATTGATATTCCCTTTGCCTCATTGCTTTCTTTAGTTTGCCCATTGATATTCCAGCTTTCCCACCGATATTTCCCAGCTTTGCCCTCACGATATTATTTCACTTTACTGATGTCGCTAATTGTTAACCAACAACACATCACCACATTGCTTTAATTGATCGTCTATTAACATGTAATATAAAATTTTTGAGAGGAGTAACAGGTCGATGGTCTGGATTACCGAGCATTGGCATATTAGTTAGGATTGTTGACACCCCGGCCCAGCTTTATTTATGGTATGGTCCATTAGTGCGCAAGGTTCTATGAGGAATTTTGACGTATGAATGAACGTGATGACGATAAATACTCCGAATCGACGGAGCTTCTCTGGACTCCTCACAGAGACTTCTCGAATCCACGAGGAAAGAAAGCAGAAAACACAAATAAATTCTAATAAATTCGAAACTGATTAGTTGCTGAAAAAAACGAGTTCACGACCCTTTAAATAGGGATACCAAGCAATAGGAAGAAATCGCTTTCCCTTGCATTAGTACGGCTTACGATAAGCAATACTTATAATCAAATCTAGTTTTTATAGTAAAATAATTTGTTCGTTGCCGATATCGCGATTATAGGTTGGTTTTTCAAGAATAGTAGCCGTTACTCAAAGTAGTTATTGTTACAAGTTTACTCAAAATCATATATTTTACGTCACTTTAACTTATTGATCAGATTGTGAGATACGCCCGATTTAAGGTCCGATGGTGATCACTGTCACCCGATCCGCCTTTTTTCGATCCATCCTAGATTCATGCACATGAATTGTTTTACCCGCTTACATCAAATCAATCACCGCAAGTAAGTGGGGCATGTGATGAAAACAATGCAGCTAGGAAGGTCGCAAAAAAAAAAAAAAACACAAAAAAACAGCCTGTCGACCGGTCATAACCTGATTCAGTACCGACCGACTATTTACCTGACTTTTGGGAAATTAATCGAATGGTCGATCAGATTATTGACTCAAATTAATGACAAGTACATGGCGATCGGGTAATTACCCTGACCCCATTTTTGGCTAAATTTCAAATGGGGTCGATGGTACCGGCAGAAATTTAGCCAGAGTAGTACCCTATTTATCGACCGACCACCAAACTTTTGTTTTTTTTTTTTTTTTTTTTTTTTTTTTTTTTTTTGGCGACCTTCCTAGTCGCATTGTTTTCATCATGTGGCCCACTCGCAAAGTAATTCGATTTGATGTAGAGCGATCGCGACAAGCATGGCTAGATGGATCGAAAAGGCCCCTGGCCAAGATGATGTATGATCCGACCATCGACCTTAAATCGGGCGTATCTCACAATCCTAATAAGTTAGTTGACGTAAAATATATGATTTTGAGTAGAACGAGCTACTTTAGCCAACCAACCAGATATACCGGTTACGACGCCGAATTGCGAAAGAACCCTAAATCGACGGCCGTTTCCCCGTTTTAATTTCGTTTTTGCTATTAATAGTAAGTTTTAGTTTGATTATAACTCTTCATCCGTCAAGCTTTAGGAGTTGCACGCAACGTGAAAAGAGCTTAGAATAATTAGGAGAACGGTTTGGGGATGCCAAATAGGACACTTACTATTTTTGGCCGAAAACTCATGCACTAATAGACATCACGACCGTCTATATTTTATAAGTTTACTATTTATAGTAAGTCGCGAATTCTAGGAGTTTTAGTTATAGTTTGATTTTGATTACTTTCCTATTGCTTGGTATCCCTATTTAAAGGGTTGTGAACTCGTTTTTTTCAAAGAATTAATCGCCAATTTATTAGAATTGATTTATATTTTCTCGCTTTCTTTCCTCGTGGATTCGAGAAGTCTCTGTGAGGAGTCCAGAGAAGCTCCGTGATTCGAGTATTTATCGTCATCATGTTCATTCATGCGTCAAAATCCTCATAGAACCTCACAAGACTAATGGACCATACCATAAGGAATTATGATAATTTAGAACATATGGTTTAGAACCTGATATCAGGCAAACCGAATATGGTTTAAAACCTATATATTGGAGCATATAAGCTTGAGCCATTTATCTCATGTGTGTGATAGAGGTCGAATCGAAAGATATCGGCGGGGCAAACTAAATACAAGCTCGGGGGCGGGGCATCGAAAACGGTTAGACAAAGAGAATTTAATAATATCGGTGGGGCAACCGGAATATCGGGCTGGGGTAAACTAGAAAAAAACAAACTGGTGAGTCAACCGAATACCGGCTCAATATCGACAATCTTCCTCCCAAACTAGAAAAACTAAGGCAAACTCAACCAATGTGTAAGTATCAACGGGCAAAAAATAGAAAAACAATGGCAAATGAATATCAATGGGCAACCGAAATATCACGGCAACGAAAAATAAACTTTTCAAACTAATACCCCGTTGGATAACAATATCGTCAAACTAAAAATCTCAATCATCGGCAAATCGGTAATATCAATTTAAGGTCAAGAAAAACCAATAAGTAAGATCCTAAATCGTTGAACGAGGACAAAACTAGAAAAAACAATTTTTTGTGCCATCTTCAAGAAATTTGATGAATATCATCCAGGGCAAACTAGAAAAAAATGGGCAACCGGAATATCACGGCAAACTAGAAAACAATAATGGCAAATCGAATATCATGGGGCAAACTAGAAAACGGCGAACGGCAAGGGATCTCTACTTGAATATCACGGGACAAACTAGAAAAAATTCAATGGCGGCAACCGAATATCAAACCTTTTCAAACTAGAAAAAATGGTTAAACCGAAATATCATCATCGGCAAACTAGAAAACAATGGGCAACCGAATATCAAAAATGGGCAAACTAAAAATGGCTGGGCAAATCGAATATCACGGGCAAACTAGAAAAACAAATGGGCAAATAAGAATATCAATGGCAAACTAGAAAACGGCGGGCAACCGAAATATCACGGCAACTGAATATCAATGGCAAACTAGAAAAAAATGGAGCAACCGGAATATCAGCAAGAAAACGGGCAAATACTAGAAAACAATGGCAAATCGAATATCAATGTGGGCAAATTAGAAAAACAAGGGGCAAATCGAATATCATCGGGCAAACTAGAAAACGGTTCAACCTAAGGCAAATCGAATATCAAAACTAGAAAAACGGCAAACTAGAAAAACAATGAAAGGCAACCGCTTCTTGTTCCCTACATCATTTAAAAGCCATAATCTACCTATCATGCTTCATTAATGATTCAACAGGCCTTCAACCATTGGATACATATGAATATGAGTCTTTAAATATTCACCTTCATACAAAAATCGGGGCAAAAATTCAACGAAACTTTCTTAAAATAGCAAATCAAAACCAGATAGGAAAATGAGCTGGTCACCGAGATGGGTCGGGCTGGGTTGGTGCTCAACCCTAACCCAACCCAAGGTTCCTATACCTCAACCCTAGCCCAACCAACCCAACCCAACCCAATCTCGGTTGGGAATTCTCAACCTAAGCCCAACCCGAGGGGGCTTGGTCGGGTATATACATGCTAATATTTTCGTTATTACATTAGTTTATTATATATCAATATAGGACTTATTTTCTCAGATCTATAATTTTATTAATTATATATGTGACTATTCATTATAAACAACTTCATTTTTTCCTTTAAAAACAAGCTTAAATATAAGACAACTACTCCTTTAAAAGTCATGTAGCATAACATGGTGTCTATTTGGGAGAGAGAGATCTGCATATCTTGTTAGCTTGAGTCCCTTGGAAATGACATGGACAAATGAGACTCGACATCACTAGTGTGCCTTCGACACAAACGATCCACACTCAATTATAATTTTTAAGTAACTTTTATATTGATCGGGTTCGGGTTGGCCTGCAACCCGAGCCCAACCCAAGATTTATCGGGTTGGTGTTTGTATAGCCCAAGCTTAAGGAAGGACCCGAAATATCCCGCCCGAGCCCAACCTTAATGTCGGGTCGGTCGGGTTGAACCCGCCTAACTTTCAAATTTAAGTCTTGATAGTATGCTATACATCATAACTTACATTTCCCGTGAATATGCAAAAATCTTCAAAGTATGCTATCCACCAAAATTACAAAGTATGATATACATCAAAACTTACAAAGTATGCTATACATCATGACGCACAATGTATATTCAACAATGTATACAACATCTTTCCAAAATTCTGCCCATGCCATGGACAAATTTCATCTACAAAGTAGAGACAAACAATCATATGCTATTGACTTCCTCCAATCGGCATGTGAATTTTGCATGTCTATTCCCGCCAAGGTGAGACCGCTACACAAAATGTCGATGTATTTCATTACGAATATACCACCACCATAACCATTGTCCCGCTTCATGCGCAGATTCATCGACTCTAACGGTCCACTTCTTCCTTCAAGCGCAGTGCCGTCTCCAAGGGCATGGAAGAGAATGGGAAGCGCATCACTATCTTCTTCATCTTTTGCTTGTACTTCTCGGCGATAAATTGCACAAGCTATCCACAACAACAATTTCTCTTGCTCTGGGGTAGATGACTAATGTAAACCAATGTGAATTTTCGTGATTGATGGGCGATAGACTGCTCATCATTGTCAAAATAATATATTAGAAAAATGATAGAAGACATAATAGTAAGAGATGATGCTCTATGACAAGTGCATTACCCGCTCATAACACCAGATTGCCTTGGCGCATGGTTTATCCCGGCAGCTTAGCAATTGCATAGGCCGTACTCATCTGACCTAATAGCTCGGCCCGTTCTGACGCCGATTTGGAGTCCCGATATGCAATCAAAACAGGCAAACACCCCTCAAGGCTTTGCTGTTACAAACATGATGAAAGTTCAATACATGTAAGAAAATGAAATTTTTAAACAGATTACGGATTAACGCAATAAACAGTTACCGTAAAAAACGTGGGACAGAACTTGCAATCCTGAGGATATGCTGTTGAAAGGTCGTTCTGCCTTTTCTCAAGGAACTCGATGTATGTGTCAATAGCCTAATCAATGGGATAGTAGAATGTTAGTCGTAGATTAAAATAACACATAATTACATGTCAATCAATGCATATAGAGAATAAATTAGTAATGCTTACCTCGCTATCAACCCACGCATCCTTCAGCCATATCGTACTGAACCATTTCCCGCCATGCCCTTGTTTGCTTCATACCACTCCTCTCGCCTTTTTTCACCTCCTCCATGCGGATAGTATCCTGAAAGGATCCATCCGTAGAGGAAATGGTACCGAGAAGTTGCAAAGTCAGTTACTTGCTCCTGGTTCGTGAACCGCCCAGAGTTGTATCGAATGCGATAAGGACAAGTACGAGATATCTTGTAATATGACGGCTTCTAATCCTTTTGGTTCTCCTTTTCATAAACGGGTTGTGAAGTGGACCTCAACTCCTCACCCTCCTCCTCCATTACAAAACATCCCCTCTCTGCATTACGACTACCTTCCTTCTCCTTATTAAACTCCTCCCTCTCATTAGCTAACTTTTCCCTCTCCCCAAAAAATAATTCCTTCTCCATCCTCAATCGCTTCTTTCTTTTCAAGAATATATTTTCTTTTTCATCAATCATTGTTTCTTTCCGTCTCATCCCTTCCCTCTCTCTTCTCAATTCGCTCTCTCCTTCTTCACCTCTCTCTCCTCTTTAACTCCTCCCTCTCAATCCGAAATTCCTCAATAAAAATAACATTCTTCACAACACCCCCACCGGTATACCCTCACTCGGTCCCTCTTCCTCCACACCTTTCTCTTCATTATCATCCGACTCATCATCCTCCTTATGATCAATCTCGTTACCCTCCTCATCTTCTTCTTGAGTTTCAAAGAGCTACAAAATGTATAGATGGATATGTCGAGTAAGGATAAATTTACTAAATGTAGAAAAAAAAATAGTTCAACTCCGTATAACATCTCACCAAAATCGCCACGCACCGAGCGAACGGCATCTGTTTCCCATTCTCGTAGCGTTGGTTCTAATTTCATCACTACCGAAGTCTGCAAAAGAACAAGGAGTAATGTTAAATACAAAATTGATAAGGTTGTCAAGTTAAACAAAGTAATTGTTGGACATATATAAACTTACAGCTTTACTCTGGACAATAGCATGTATTCTGTTATACCTCCAACACTTCCAGCCTCGATATTGAATGAAGCGTGGAATTTTATGGGGAACGTACATTTAAACAACACACTCTCTTGTAGGGCCGGTAGTATCTCTATCGCCCATACCGCTAGAATGAAATTGCACCAGTGTTAAAAATTCTAAGATGACTACAGAGGGAAAACATATACGTAAGAAAAGGTGTTCTTACTTGTAGAGGAAGGACGCAACCACATACAAAGGTACCGAGGGGAACTTGATGCGGCAAGGAAAATTCGATTCCTTGCAACATTGTAAGGTATCCCAAGCTACCCCAAGGATACATATAGAAATCCTCTAACGAGTCCACCAAGTGCATATAATCCATATTGCACATGGTTTTCTGGTTCGGTTCCCCTAAGAAAGCACTCCACAACTAGAAGTAGGGCAACCTTCACGACGTCCTCATGCTTATTGGTATCAACTAGTCTATCAAACACGCCCATTAGGTGCTTCTTTAATACTGGATATTCTTTAAAGTATTTATCTCGTAGTGTACGCGTAGTGCTCCTCTTCTTGGGTACGGTAAGATCTCCAGTCTTAAGACCGATGATGAGGGCGAAGTCCATCTCGAAAACCGCAATCGCCTCCCTTTGATTTCAAATACCGAATCACCTTTGTATCTTAGTAAAAGTAGGTGAAATATAGCCCCTATAAACCGAAGGATGTAACGTGCAATAAAAAGGCGAAAGGGGATTGCCTAAATAGATTTAGGCGATCATCATGCATCTCCACTCCACCTTTGACTCACAAACCACCATGTCAATGTACACCTACATGTTGGCTTGGAGTTGATCGGAATTTTCATTGCGTCACAGAGATGATTTTAAATACATATCAAACATAAAATTCACAAAGTAAAACATCGTATATAAAATCGACGGCATGATACAAATTAAGCAGTGGTAAACTAGAATATCGAGGGGCATGCTAGAAAGTTAGCAGTGGCAAACTAGAAAATCAAGGGGCAAACTAGATATTCACAATGGGGCAAGGTAAAAGCTCACGGGGTAAACATGAAAATCAATGGGCAAGCTAGAAAGTCACGGGGTAATTTTATAAACGTATCCAATGTTCAAATGGAACACACCAAATGAAATTTGGAATTGAATCGCTAATGTTGATCATTTCTTAGGGCCACAAAAGTTTTGGATCAAGCTTATAATTGTTTATTCTATTAATCCAAGTCTCAGTATGATCTTATGTCTAGGTTTGATAATGAACAAACATACATCATCATAATGACTGATTGCCCCGCTGATTTTAGTGTTTGCCTCGCTGATTCTCATCAAGATATACCAATTTATACATCACAACATAGACATACCTTGCCACATGCCCTTAATTACCTTCAAAGGAAAATACCTTTGATTATAAGTTACAGCTCAAGAAAGTTGTAATATGCATGATACACATGAGCCAAAGATATTGAAGGATCAATTAGCTACAATCGGCTACAATAGGCTCGCCGCTTAGACAACTAGCATTGAGCAATGCTCGCAAGGATCACTCAATGAGGTGTTCATGAGTTTCCTCGTTAGTACAAGGTTACGTAGCTTATTAGTGCAAGGTTGTATAACTTAGTCAACGTAGCACATCACAACGTTATGTAGCTTTGTCAGCATAAAAGATAGGGAACACTTGCCTTTATTCGCCAAAGATAGGCACATGGCCGTATGACTGGGAGTCAAGGCATGTATCTGCTCAAGTTTGTAGCTTTTACAAGTTGTTAGACCCCACATCATGTTATATACAAGGAGACATAGACATACCTTGGCACATGCACTTAATTACATTAGAGGAACTAGATATTCAAATGAGGCAAACTAAAAGATCAATGTGGCAAACTAGATATTCAAAGAAGGCAAACTAGAAATTCAAATGGTCAAATTGTAAAATCAGGGGCAAGCATGAAATAGATAGAAAATGAGCGGGCAAACATGAAAATGAGCGGGGCAAACTAGACAAGAAGCGGGCAAACTTAAAAATAATTTCATGGAACACACCAAATGAAATTTGGAATTCCACTTCTAATGTTGATCATTTCTTGGGGGGCCACAGTATTTTGAATGAAGCTTATAATTCTCTTTAGAGTATTGATCCATGTCTGTATGATCTTATCAATAGGTTTGATAACAAACAAACATCACTGTTGGGCCCACCATAGTTTCAACGGTGAAAATCATTATGGCCCGCTGTTTCCCATGGTATGATCCAATTGATCTTTTGATATGCTTCAATTTGGGGCTAAACCGCTAAAATTAGTTGGAAAAACGGATGGACAGCATGGATATACTCCATACATTCAATATGGGCCCAACTGAGTTTATGTAGTACAATGGTAGTACGCAATCCGATTACGCAATATTTTGATTCATCTAACCATAGACTAGAGCCACTTTTGATTCTGCAATATTTTGTTCATTAATCACTCCATTTCTTTCATTTCCATGTAAAGATCATTTCCTTCCTGGGTTGGATGACCATGATTTAATAACGAACCATTCTAATTTGTTGATAGTTGATAATATTAGTTGATAGTTTTGTGAAAGATTGTCAGAAAGGTTTCATTCACGCCTAATCCATGTCCAAGTAGACCTTGTCGTTCGAGAATTCTTAATTCATGAGTTGTAGGGAGGGACTTATGTCACCAAAAACATAGACTAAAGCAAGTGTTGATTCAAAGTTGGTGTTAAAGAGTACAAATTGACTTATTATACTCCTGAATATGAAACCAAAGATACTGAGATCTTAGCAGCATTCCGGGTAACTCCTCAACCCGGAGTTCCGCCTGAGGAAGCAGGGGCTGCAGTAGCTGCCAAGTATTCTACTGGTACATGGACAGATTTGTAGATCGATAGACTTACCAACCTTGATCGTTACAAAGGACGATGTTACCACATCGAGCCCGTCTCTCGGGGAGGAAAGTCAATTTATTGCTTATGTAGTTTACCCTTTAGACCTTTTTGAAGAAGGTTCTGTTACTAACATGTTTACTTCCATTGTAGGTAATGTATTTGGGTTCAAAGCCCTACGAGCTCTACGTCCTGGAGGATCTCGCGAATTCCTACGCTTATGTCAAAACTTTCCAAGGACCGCCCATGACATCCAAGTTGAGAGAGATAAATTGAACAAGTATGGTTGTCCACTATTGGGATGTACTATTAAACCAAAATTGAGGTTATCCACCAAGAACTACGGTAGGGGCGGTTTATGAATGTCTCCGTGGTGGACTTGATTTTACCAAGGATGATGAGAAGGTGAACTCCCAACAATTTATGCGTTGAGAGACCGCTTTCTTATTTTATGGCGAAACAATTTATAAAACGCAGTCAAACAAGTGAAATCAAAGGATATTACTTGAATGCTACCGCAGTAGCTAACCTAATGAAAACCAATGGGGCAAACCGCAAAATCAATCGGGGAAACTGGAAAATCAGCGGGGGAAACTAGAAAATTAGCGTGGCAAATTAGAAAATCACGGGGCAAACTAGAAACTCACCGGGGCAAACTAGAAACTCGACGGGCAAACTGGAAAATCAGTGAGGAAACTAGAAAATCAGCGAGGCAAACTAGAAAAATCACGGGCAAACTAGAAAATCATGGGGGCAAACTAGAAAATCGGCGGGCAAAACCGAAAAATCGGGGAAACTACAAAATCAATGGCAAACATGAAAAAGATCTTGGCTAGCTTAACAAATAATTTCGTGGCTTTAGCCGAAAATCTAAACATATCCAATGTTCAAATGGACCACACCACGGGATATTTTGAATTGAACTTCTAATGTTGATAATTAATTAGGGGCCACAAAAGTTTTGGATAAGCTTATAATTGTGTTTTCTATTAATCCATATCTGTATTATCTTATGAATAGGTTTGATAACAAATAAACATCACTGTTGAGCCCACTATAGTTTCAACAGTGGAAATCATTATGCCCTGCTATTTCCTGTGGTATGATTCACTTGATCTTTTGATATGCTTCAATTTGGGGCTAAACCGCTAAAATTAGATGGAAAACGGATGGACAACGTGGATATACTACATACATTCAATGTGGTCGCCCAACTCGGGCTTTACTTAGTACAATGGGAGCGAACTAAAAATCACGGCAAACATGAAATTCAAGGGGCAAACTAGACAATAGATGTCACGGGGCAAACATGAAATTAAGCGATCATTTGCTAGAAAGTCACAGGGCAAACTAGAAAATCGGCAGATAAGCATGAAATTGAGGCGGGCAAACTAGAAATTCAGTCGGACAAACTGGAAATTCATTATGACCACTGTTTCTCGTGGTATGGTCCACTTGATCTTTTGTTATGCTTCAATTTGGGGCTCAACGCTCTGTGTGTGTGTGTGTGTCTGTGTGTATATACACACACACACACACACACACACGGGTAGGCATGCATGCACATGTGTCGTGTGTATATATACGCATATGTGGGAAAAACGGTTCTATATGGTCGAGCTCATGTGAACTACCAATGAGGTCGAGCTGTGTGAGCCCTATCATGAAGTATGTCAAACATCTACCCATCAGTCAGATGCACCATTCCATGGTGGGCCTAGAGCTTAAAAATCAAGTTAATTCGTGACTTTGTAGGCCACACCACGTACAAAACTTGAGAGGGGTTACCTTCCATTAAAACATTCATATTTATGTTTTTGGGCCCACCAAGATGTGTTTAACAAATCCAAATTTCATCCATAATGTGTGTCCCACTTGGATGAGTGGTCGACCAAGATTCTGACACATCCAAATTTCAAGTGGGCCCCACCAAGTAATTTTATATGTTTTAGGCATGTCTTCACGTGATTTTAGATGGTATGGCCCACCCGGGTTCCGAAGAGGACCGATTTTTTTGCTTTCCCATAATTTAAAGGGGACCCATCAAGTTCACGGTGATGATGTTCGACATACATCATGGTGGGGCCCACACGTGACCTCGTGGGGAGTTCCCATGAGCTCGATCGTATGAACCTTTTCCTCTACTAAAAAGAAATTACATACATTCAATGTGGGGCCAACTGAGTTTAAAATATACCTTGGTGCGTGCTTTCTTCTCTCGGACCGACCATTTTGAGAAGAAGACAAAATGCGATTGAGGGGGCCCACAAAAAGGGTTTTTGGGGTCTTTCTACCTAAACACAGAGTAAAGGGGGTGAAAGCAACAGCAGTGAAAGCAATGACAGTGAAAGCAACCGTGGAAAGGGAGAGGAAACGCAAGCAGTGGAAATGGGGAGGAAAAAATAAAGCAGTGGAAATGACAGAGTAAAAGCCGCAGCCGTGAAAGGAGGGGTATTTTCGTCCTGAAATGTTGAGTCCGTACGAGGAGGTCCAAACGCGTATTCTAAGTTTGTATTGTTTCAAAAAAACCGTTGGGTAAAAGGTGGGGTCCACAGTCGTAAATTTCTCCAATCCGCTTCCGCTTCCGTGGTACTGGTACACCAGCCAATCTGCTACCATGTTTTGTGGGGAACGGATTGGCTACTCCCCTGACACCTGCCCCGTGGCTGGTGGTCGGTGCTCTGTGGGCCCATCTTAATATTTTGTTTAATTCTTTTCGTTCATCCACTTTTACATATCATTTTATGGCTTGATCTTAAAAAATGAGAAGTATATTAATCTCCGGTAGACCACATCACATGAAAACAATAGTGATTAGACATTCATCATTAAAATCCTCCTAAGGCCCACTGTATTGTTTATTTGACATCCAATTGGTTGATTAGGTCATACAGCCCCAGATGAAGGGAAAAAACAAAAATCAGCTTGATTTAAAACTTTTATGGTCCCAAAATGTTTTTTAATGGTCGACGCTCATTCAACACTGTTTCCTGTAATGTGGTCCACTTAAGATTGTGATATAACTCATTTTTATTCTTATACTGTAAAATGATCTGTTTAAATAGATGAACGGCATGGATGAAACACATACATCATGGTGGGGTCCACGGAGCACCGACCACCAGCCATTCGCTGTGCCAGGGGAGTAGCCAATCCGTTTCCTGTTTTGTGGACTCTCCACCAAGCGCGGATGCGTCCTACCCTCCCGTCTCCAGCTGTGAACGGGCAGGTGGTTTGAGTGTCCACCGTGATATATGGGTGTTATCCACACGGTTCATCCATTTTTTTTCTATTATTTTAGAATATAATCCCAAAAATGAGGCAGTTCTAAGGCGCAAGTGGACCACACCATAGGAAGCAGCAGTGATAATGATTCTAACCATTTAAACTTTTTAGGGCCCACCGTGATGCTTATTTACTATCCAACCTATTTATAAAGTTACATACACCGGATGAAAAGAAAACACGAATATCAGCTCCAGCTAAAACTTTCGTGGCTCCTAAGAAGTTTTCAACGGTAAAAGTTTAATCCCATTTCATAGTTGACTTAAACATTGGATCTAACTCATTTTTGGACTTCTATGTTAAAATTATAAGAAAAGAAATGAATGAATGGTGTAGATAAGACCAATAAATCACGGTGGCCACTCGAACATCCTAGCTGGAGACGGGCGGGTTAGGGCTCTTGCGTCAACCCCCGCTTGATCGAAGCTCGGTACAAGCGGAGTCTCCGAGGTTAACAGGGGCGCGTATGATTTTTATTCGCACCGTCCATCCATTCTTCCCAACTATTTTAAAATATTTAACAAAAAATAGAGCAGATCCAAGTTTCAAGTGGAACACATCACAGGAAGCAGCTGTGCTTAGGATTACCACAATTGAAACCTTATTAGGGTACACCATATTATTTATTTACTATCTAACTTGTTGATGTAGTCGTATGCACTTACATGTACAGGTGAAAAAAAAAAAGAAATCATCTTATCCAAAACTTCCGTGATCCCCAAAAATTCTCAACAATAGTAATTTAACTCCACTTTGTGGCCCATTTGGAACTTGGATATTTTCTATCCATAATAATATGTAAAAATGGATGGTCGATGTAGATAAAATTCATACAAAACATTTGGCCCCTCAGTGGCCTTTCTAGCCTCAGTCAACCACGAGCTCCGAAAGGGGGGTAATTTCAATGTTCCACGAAGAATATAAAAAATTCCAATGTACCACGTCAAAGTAAGCTGCAGTGATTAAGACACCCACGGTTGAAACCTTTCTAAGGTCTACCGATGTTTTTTTTTACCATATAATCTATTTATAATGGCATGCAGACGTGGATAAATTGAAAAAAAATATATTGGCTTGATGTGAAACTTATCCAGCTCCCAGGAAGTTTTTAATAGTGGTCGTTCCGTCCTCACTTTGTGGTCTACTTAAGCTCCTGACCTACCTCATTTTTAGATATCTAAGAAAAACGATTAACGGAATGGATAAAACACTTAAAACACGGTGGGCCCCACAGAGCCCTGCCCGGACGTCCGGGCGGGGGTTAGGACGCGATCACGCGATCCGCGTCGGGGTTAGTACCTAATCCGCGCCCCCATCAAGCCTGGGACGTGTTGACGAAAAAACTCAATATAAAAAAGGTGTTTTGGCGTATAAGTTTCTTTAAAAGCTCCAGCATCTCCAGCCATG
Source organism: Magnolia changhungtana (assembly GCA_030180095.1). Taxonomy (NCBI): domain Eukaryota; kingdom Viridiplantae; phylum Streptophyta; class Magnoliopsida; order Magnoliales; family Magnoliaceae; genus Magnolia; species Magnolia changhungtana. The sequence continues at coordinate 16,344,952 of JASAUF010000667.1, read as the reverse complement.
ACAGATACCTTGAAGATCTGGATAGTCCCTTGTAGATGTTTGTAATATGTACTCAATGAATACAAGCGCTCCTCTCTCTCACCGCTGCCCAAGGCCGCACCTTTCGTCGCTCTCCTATCATCTTCCAAAATGCAAATTCTCCTTTCCTCCATTGCCCACAAAACACCATCTCCTTACTTCAACCATTCCAAGATCTCCCTCTCTCTCTCGTCATTGTGAGTTTTTTTATTTTCTTTTTCCGTTCTTTGTTTTATATCTTGATTTTTCTGCTTCGATGACTGAACTTTTTAGTAATTTCTTGTGTAACAGTGGAAAGTTCTAGAATTTCCGCCAGGAAATGTGTTCCGGAGAACGTTTCCAATTCTTTCGAGCCAGATCACGTTCAGGAAGAAGCTTTTGGCTCGATTCAGGTGTTTCTTTTTTCGAGATTTTTTTATTTTTATTTTTGGCTATTAGTTTCGTACTTGAATTGGGGCTGAAGATGTTTCTGAATAGTGGAAATGAGCTAATCGATTTTCAGTTTCTCCCCTTTTCCCCTGCTGCTAATTTTCATTTTTGAATACAGTGCTATTTCTACTTCAGCAAGAATTTGATGGGATTTTAGTATTAGACTGATTGTTGAGTTGAAATTCAGCAACAGATACCTCACGGTGCTGCACCTCAGCCAAGGTACTTGTGGGATATGTGCACGCTGGACAGTTCAAATTTCAGGACTGTGTATGGAGCATAACTGGGAGAGCTCACTGATGGGTTAGAGCTGTTCAGTTGCGACCATCGATCTGACGGTTAGAGAGAAAATGGTTGGTGGTTCAAATTCATCAGGGTAAAATCAGACAACGAAGACAACTAATCAGTGGTTCTTTGTGTTATGCTCCAACCATGACAGGGCCCACGATTTGGATGGACGGTGCATGTATGCCACATTCACGGTGGATGACTTCGGCAAGCAACTGTTATCCGGCCACAAAGGATGTAACTCAGACCCTTTGCTTGATGCGGGCTTGCGCTGTTTGATTTGTTGCAGATGATTTACTTCTCCATACGCAGATGGTTTCACCTATGTCCTTCATTTGAAATGAGAACACGTTTGTTCGCATTATGGGAACTAGGGGGCATGGGAAGTGCAAGCTTGCAACTCACGCGGAGAGAGTAGGGGAGAGAGAAAAAAGGGACACGCGGAGAGAGTAGGGGAGAGAGAGATGGAGGGAAAGTGCGGCTGCATGTGCATGCTACACAGAGAGAGGGAGGGAGAGGCATTTGCTTGCCCTCTCAAGCTTTAGATTTGCCTCATTTCTAGGTTGATGCCCTAGAATGAACTGGTGCAATATATAGGGTGGATTTCACACATTCATCATGAGGGGCCTCACAAAACATTTGTTGCACAGGCTTCCTAATACGACGTTGTCCATGCAGGCTACAGGCAATGAGGACAACACGTGGGAGTGGACAACTCACATGAAAGAATTGAAATGATAAAAAATGCCCTTGGTTGAAGGGTTAGGCACATCCCATTTTCCATTTAAAATTAAAAGCTTATGCCCTTCTCTGATTAATTGATGCTACTCACTTTATATATACTGGACATTTATGACTATTGAACAAATTGGCAAAATGCATCGAAAGGGTGTGTAACAAAAGGATGATTTTTTTTTTTTTTTTTTTTTTTAAAATTATTATTATTATTATTTTTAAATTTTAAATTTTTATTTTTTGGGAGTCCCCACTAGCCAAAATCTTGGAATCTACGGTAGGGCTAGATGCCATAGAACCACTATGACCCGAGGATCAAGAGTGCTTTGGATTGAATAACACTATGTGGCCAACGTCCATAGAGTCCGAATAAGAGCCTCGGTTATGATGAAGGAAAGTATGTTTTTTTACTTTACAGGATTTAGGATTATTGGAATTTTTGCTCTAAATTATTACTTAAAAATAAATGAGTGAACATAATAAGAAATAAAATAGAACAAGGGGATATATGAGAAGGGAAATGTAGCAAGTAGTAAGCAAAAGAAAATTTAAAGGAAAACGGCGTAGAGATGTGAGAGGAGAGGAAAGAACTTTAACAGTCCTTTGGGAGAGGAGATGATCGAAGCTCTTAAATCTCCAAAACTACTTTGCAAAATCCTCGATCGTATGATGATGGACCCTCATTAGAGGTGAACGGGGAACGAAGAATATTAGCAATTCTTGATTGGAGAAGATAATTGGAGCTCTTCGATCCGTGCCCTACTCTTAGGACCCTTTCACATGGAGTTTGGGGGAGGAAAAGACCTCGGAAGAGGGGAGACTCTCACCTTACTCCTCAAAGCTTCCTCACTTAGAATTGAAAGGACTGTTGACGGAAAGACCTCAGGAGAGGGGAGACTCACCCTATTCTTTTCTTACTTAGAACCTGTGATGGTCGGTCTTCGAAGAGAGGGGAGACTCATCCTTTTTTCTAAGGTTCCCTCTACCAGGGCTTGGAGCTCAAGTACGCATGGCAGTTTATCATTGACAAGGTGTTTTGTTTCCCTTACAATACGACCGTAAAGGCCGATACGTATAGGTAACGGCTATGTCCGTTACGCAATATGGGGTTGAAACGGGACAATTGATTTTTTGGGATTGTATCGGCCATTACAGGGATTGTAATTACTGTTATGGAGCATAACAACTGTTATCCCTGTTACGGTAAAAAAACAACCACTTTTTTCTTTCTATTTAAATATATTTTTCTCATCATTTTCCACTTTTCGTATTCCAAAAACTTTCCTAGATTATTCAACAATAGATTTCGACCACTCTTACTATATTTTTTTAGGATTAAAACCGTATATTGAATTGATTTGTATGAATAGAAGATTCGAGGGTCATTTTTCAAAAAATAGAAAAAATGGTATTTATTCCACCCCCCCCCCATTCCAAAAACTTTCCTAGATTATTCAACAATAGATTTCGACCACTCTTACTATATTTTTTTAGGATTAAAACCGTATATTGAATCGATTTGTATGAATAGAAGCTTCGAATGGTATTTATGCGCCCCCCCCCCCTTTTTTTCTAGTTCTAATGCTTGATTGTGATGTATAATTATTAGAGACACATAACCATGTTCATAAATTTACTAGACAACCAGATACAACATTCTCACCAAACAGTGGACTGTTACGCTACCATTAACATGTTCAAAACAAAAAATGAATATATATTTGGAATATTTACATTATTTTGGATTTAAAAAAAATATTTTTTCAGAATTTTTCAAGCATTTTTTTTTCAACTGTTATGGGGGTCATAACAGTTGTTACGCCCCTGTATCGGCCGTTACGGGCGATACTCATATCGGTAACGGTGATAGTCGTTACGGCCACCATTACTGACAGGGAATACCTTGCTCATTGAGTTGTGTAAGACTTGTAATTTTATTTGATGTTGGTGGGTGGTAATGTAAAGTTTTTTTTTTTTTTTATTTAAATTTTTATAATGGTTTTATTTTAATTTTAATTTTTATAACAAGCCTTGAAAGTGGCTAATGTTAAGGGGTAATGATAAGAAATACGGAAAACTGGGGAAATGATGTCATAACCGGGTCATCATTAGAAGCAAAAATTCAATTTTCGCTCTTAATCTTTGATCGGATCCTGACACCTTGACTGCTTGACCATTGATTACGAGGACACCTGACATCTTTTGGAGGAGCAGTGGGGATAGATTTTGAATTTCGGCTTTTGCAAAGTGGCTAATTTGATCTTATTTTAGAGTTTGAATGGTTTCGATTAGGATTTGGGTTGGTTTGGATTGGCTTCAGACTGATTTGGATGGACTTATACAGACTTTTATGGACCTGGACATGGTGTATGGTTCAGGGTTTACTTGTGAGAAGTGGTCCTTCTGATCGGGCAAGATCGATTGCTCTGTTATTAGGTGGTGTCTCTAATGACATTTTTGGCAATGAGGCTTTCACCCATAGCAAAAATTTTATGCTGGAATCAACCTAATTATTTTGGAAAGTATATACAACAAATCATTGTTAGATGTTATTACTCCTACGTATGCATCCCCTGTGTCCTTTGTCTACTTACACGTGTGTCGAACAGGGATATGAGATCTGAGCTGTCCATCAGGCAAGCCTCGCTATGGATGTAAAATCATGTTGGTGAGACAACCTAATTGCTAGATTTTGGCATTGGATATTATGTCAAATAGCAGTGATTGGTTAGAAAGAATTCATAAAGCTGACCCAAATAGCTGGGGCAAGTCTATGCTGACAGTGATGGCGACAACGATAATGATGTGTCCAAAGGACTTAGCTGCGATAATTTTGGCAAGACCATGTTCAACAATCATCACCACCATTTGCCCTTAAAAAAAATCACCACCACCATCATCGTAGTCTTGTCCCAGGTATTTGTGGTTGGTTTTATGAATCCTATCTCGCCAATTACATTTGAAATAGGCATTCTCACCAATGTTGTCGAATCACATATGTGATCATGTGCGATTGCATATGCCTATGTGCATATGCGATCGCACAATCGCATATGCGACTGCGTTTTTTTTTTTTTTTTGAAAATTAAAAAAAATAAATCGAAAAATGTGGAAAAGTTCAAACAAGTTGTAAAAAAGAAGAAGAAGAAATTAAGGGTAAATTTCCAAAGTTAATAATAACTAATTTTACATATTTAAAACATATTTGAGAGAAATAAAATCAATTAAACATCAAGTGCTTGAATCTTGATATTCCAACTTCCGAGAGAGAGAGAGTATTGCAAATGATGGAGGTTTAGAAGCCTTCTTATAGACAAAAAGTTGGTTTTTTACAAAAATAAAATAATGTGCCAACCGTTGGCCAATATGCGACCGCACATGCTGTATGCGATCACATACATCACATATGCAATCACATATTTTCGAATATGCCACATATGTGATCGCATATGTGCCACATCACATATGCCATGATCGCATATGTGATCTGCATATGGATATGCGCATATGCGGTCGCACATGACAACAGTGATTGTCACAATTGCTTGCTGAAGGTTCTATGACCTGCTGCCCAACCGACATCAACCCTTCTCCTTTGCCTTGGCTTGGCACTGGCTGGTGGTTATATCTAGGGCCTATAGATGTATAGATGCTATGCATTTGTAGCTAATTTACAATCACTATGTTGAGCTCATTATCTTAGTCTCAAATTCCCACAAATGTTTGCAATGCCATGGTGGGTATTTAGCATTCGCAAGCAACATTAGAACAAATAGCATTTTCAAATTCTAAATTGTTGAAATCCAGGTCTACATACTTCAGCATGTGGGGGTGTTCTGCTTCCCATGTTCAGATCTCTAGATGTTTCAGGGTAATGATGGATTCAACTGGATAATATTATCTATAATCTTTTTGATGGCTTAGTTTGAGGGACATGCCTCATACGCAAGTGGTTGGTTCACAAGGGTTGTAGTCTTGAGGTCATGGAGGTCATAGCAAATTAGTCACAAAAAGGACAACACCACGACAACAAAGTTGTTTTGAACAATGCAAAATGGTAAGGGCTTTATGCCGATCCCTGAAGAAGAACCACTGCAACTAGAAACTCTTCATTCTCGCTACAATCTGTTGGCACTCTTGTAACAACGCCCTCATTAAAACAGTAAATTGAAAAAAAAAAAAAAAACTGTGCAATGCTACTAGGAACTCTTCATTCTCACCACAAGCTGTTTTCACTCTTGTAATAACACCCTCACATGTCTCCCTCGTTAATATGTAAATAGAAAAAAAAGAAAAAGAAAAAAAAAAAAAACTATGCAATTGGTGGGGATAAAGAAAAGGTTAAACCTATCCTTCCATCCCGACCAAAAAAAAGGTTTATGTTTTTCTTAAGCCTGTAAAAATCTGAAGGAAAATAAAAAAGATTGTACCCAGCTGGAGCAGCAGAGCTGGTTATGGATGTCTGCTTTCCTGGGCATTTCTCTGTTTTGATTCTCTGTGGGTTCCAGGTTCTTAAATGTTCAAAAAAGAAGAAGAAGAAGAAGAGTTAAAAAGATGTTTTTGAAAGGAAGTAAAACAAGATTTTTACCCTTATGTTTTTGGAATGCCTGAGTCCTTGCTATCCTCTTGATCAAACTTCTATATTCAACAATATGAAGAGAAGGATAAGTACCCCTTCATTGTTAATCCATATCTGTTGATTGCACAGGCAATATGCAATGCTCTCAATTAAAACATTAAAATAATGTGAACTAGCATAACAGTCTCAATTGATCTTCTTTTTTTCCGAGCATGGAAAGTTTATGTCAGATTATTGGCATTGATCTATGTCTAATGATTATAAATTCCATGCCCATATTGATTTTAGCTATCATTTTGTTTGTGTTTTGTTTGATTCAGGAGATTACACATAATGAGATTGATATTATGAAGATTCTGATGGGCGCCAACTCTATTATTCCTCATGTAGTCCTTGCAAGCACATTGTTGGCTCTTATCTTTCCACCTTCTTTCACATGGTTCACAACCAGGTTATGGATTTTTCCCTATGTAAACAACACAAACCCTTGTTCACTATGTGCGATCTATTGTTTTTATCTTCGTTTACAATTCCATTCATTGGTTCCTTTTGCTATGAACTTATGATAGATAGGGAGATCCATGTTCAATTTGGTAAGATAAACTTGGATGCTTGGACAAAGTATAGCTGCAGAAAACTGTAACTTCAATCATGCAGTTAGGCATGAACTCCACTGTTGGAAAAAAGTCAAAACTCGGCATTTCTGAATGGACAAACTCGCTGCAACAGGCCACATCCTAACATGGACTGTACATGCTTAAAAGCACACTGTAAACAAGAAAGGAATATAATGATAAGCATTTTCCATTTTTTCTGATTTATCTGATATTTCTTAGATATTTTGACTTAAAAAAAACATCATACCAATCCGGCCGTTGCAGTCGTCAATACAACCAATACCATTATGGTCATTATACAGCTGACATGCACCGATACGTGTTGGTTTCTTCGTGAGCTGATATGGCTACTGGTGCTGATATTTTGAACCTTGAAAATACTCTCATGTGGAGCTCAAAGAAGTACTATACCCACACTGGTGCATGGCTTCGATACAACATACGTATGTACGTACTTGCATACATACATTTCAAATTTAAGTAATATAGCATGTCAAGATGCTCACATGTAGAATGCTGGTCTGAACATTTTGCTCAGTGCATTCTAAGGCCACATTGATTTGAATTAATTGATGCCCCATGCTTAGGAGCAGAAAAAAAAAATTTATTCTTCCACTAAATTGAGTTGATTTTTTGTATGGAAACTTTTTCAGGTATTATGCCCCAGCACTGGGATTTTTGATGTTTGCTGTTGGGGTTAATTCAAGTTCAAAGGATTTTATTGAAGCAATCAATAGACCTGGAGTTCTAACTGCTGGATATGTTGGGCAGTTCATCATAAAGCCTCTTCTTGGATACTTTTTTGGTACCATTTCGGTGACAGCTTTCCGTCTTCCAACTTCTATTGGTGGGGAATTTAGCTTCCGTTATTCTTTATCTAAAATGAAGTAAACATGTGAGCTTATTGAGAATGAACCCATGAATCAGGTGCTGGCATCATGTTAGTGTCTTGCGTCAGCGGGGCGCAGCTTTCAAATTATGCTACTTTTCTAGCTGACCCGCCTATGGCCCCTCTAAGCATAGTTATGACATCATTATCGACTGCCACAGCAGTTCTTGTTACACCAATGTTGTCTCTCTTGCTCATTGGCAAGAGGTTGCCAGTTGATGTGAAAGGAATGATGTCCAGTATTGTGCAGATTGTAGTTGTACCTATTGCTGCAGGCCTCCTTTTGAACAGGTAACTGCTTCTATCCCCACCTTCTCCCTTTCAGAAACTTTTGAGGCTCTGTTGTAGGAAGTCTTAGGTGATCTGGAAAATAATGCCTAATCAAGTAGTTGATCAACAAGATTTCATCGACCATGTTAATGAAAATGATTTTAATGACAATCCATGTTCAGATTAACCTTCTTTTTTACTCTTAACCATCCAAAAAATGTTCATGTTTTGTGGTAGAAGTGTCCAAAATATGAAGTTCGATTTGTGTTTTAAGACATGTTTGGATAATCAAACTGGATCTAAATGATCCATGTCAATATTAGACGTGGCACCATTTTAATTCATAATGATTACCATACCCTTAATTGCAATTCTATGCATTCAACTACAGCTCTTCATGATAAATGGAGTGGGCTAGCCTCACTTTGCATTTCAACTTACTGGATACTTGCATTTTGGCCACTTGGCATCCAAATGTAAACTTATCTACCAAGCGATGGTGCTTGGCCTTTTGCTCTCACGTTGAGTTCCCTATCAACAATTTTTGTTTTTCCTTGTTAATTCGTCCACAATGAAAATTTGTCCCACTAGAATTCATATTTTCTTGCAAAGTTTATTACTCATGCTATATATGTCATGTTAAGTATGAAGTGCTTACCTGTCTCCTCTCTTTTCTGCACCGTAAGGTTCTCTCCCCGGATTTCTGCTGCTATCCGGCCACTGTTGCCTCCTCTCTCAGTGTTTGTGACAGCTCTCTGTGTTGGTTCACCATTGGCAATAAACATAAACGCCGTCCTCTCCCCTTTTGGGATCATAATTTTGTTGCTTATTATTGGATTCCATGCCTCGTCATTTTTTGCTGGGTATATTCTCACTGGGCTTGTGTTCCAGAAAGCACCTGATGTGAAAGCTCTACAGAGAACTCTTTCCTTCGAGACAGGTTTCACTCTTCTCCAATACCACTGGACTCTCTTTCAATAATTACATTTAGCCACCATTTGGAAAAAAAAGGGCACATTGCAATTATGTGCTATTTAATTGGCGCCGGCTTTAAGTTCATAAAAACATTTCGTCTGGAACCTGTGTAGAGCATGTTTCGCACTGTCAAGCTAGCCTAAAATGGCAGGCCATTCTGCTCAATTCAAATTTAATGACATCCAAGCACACCCTCAGCTATCTGATTGATTCTTCTGTCACAGGAATGCAGAGTAGTCTCCTAGCTCTTGCATTGGCAAACAAGTTTTTCAAAGACCCACTAGTGGGTGTGCCTCCAGCCATTTCTGTAAGCTTGAAAGTTCTCCCCTCTACTGTTTGTGTGATCAAGTCATATAGATATAGTTCCTTTTTCTTTTTTTTCACTATAAGTGCATGCACATACCCACATGCATGAAATCCTCATCTTCACACACACACACACACACACACACACGTTGGAGCACACCACTCCGACTGTGACATCATTTTTTAAAACATCCCGTTCTTCATGGGGACGTTTGGCAATGTCACCATATGGCACGGACAATCAATCTGGATTGTCCATCCATTCCATGGCACCATTGCTAGACCATGGTGCAAAGATCATACCAATTGGATGATCCTAACATCTGGATCGATAGCATGAATTGTGGACAGCAAAGATCAAGCAGAGAGAAAAAAAGGTCAAATCATCATCTGGAAAAATCTACTCAATAGGTCCAACATGGATTGCTTATAATTCCAAAGACACTTTGGTTAGATGATGCTAACCATCAGATCGAGGACCCGTAATGGACTGTTATAACAAAATGGGCAACATTCAAAGGTTAGAATCATCGGATCTGTGTGATTTTTGCATCATGGCCTGTCCCTAGTAGCATGGAATGAATGGACAGTCCAGATCAATGCTGGGCTGTGCCATGTGTTATTTAAAAGCTTTGGGGATGTTGCTAATATCCCATGAAGGTGGGAACGAAAGGAATATGGAAGAATTGTCAACTAGAACTGACTTATCCAACTTGTACATGATCTGTAAAGTAAATATTCACGTTGGGATTCCCATGATTTGAGGTGTTGCATCATGTACACCTCTATTGGAAAATTGATCTTGCAAGTTGTGAAGGCAAATTTATAGTCGGAAGCAGGTTGGCTGGCATTAAGGGTTGTCTTTTGGATGGAAATTGTTGAAAATATTCACTTGTCTTCTAATTTGCATTTTGTGATATCCTTTGGAACAAATCTTTCAAAAAAAAAAAGAAAAGAAAAGAAAAGAAAAGAAAAGACATGAAAAAAGATATCCTTTGGAACAAGATTCTCTGGTAATGCCCCAGGATCTCGAATATCTTCTGTGACAGAATGTATCGGCTTTTCTTATATTCTCACATGGCTCATTGCCCTAGAATCCTTTTCTTTATCACCTGGAGTTTTGCAGATTCCACAGGCACCTCTCCACGCACATGTGCCTATGTGTGCCTGTGTGAAAGACCACACATGGGCCTGCATTTGGAGAGATGTACATGAAATCAACAAAACTCATATTACCTGTAATGGATTGAAAAGGGCATAGAGAATCAATTTTACACTTGCAGGTACTTGAACGCTGTTTGCATTTACCTTAATATGCAGGTTGTGATTATGTCCCTGATGGGGTTTTCTCTTGTCATGCTATGGACTAAGAGGAGAGATCAAATCCCAGCCTGATGGGGGGTTACTAAGCAAAGATAGTACAATCACTAGATTTCTGTTATTGCATGGTAGTGCTACTCTGTCTTCGACAAGCTCTTGCTACCGAGGATTCAAATTGCCACTGGAAGTTAAGCGGGGATCTTTTGACTGTAAAGAACGTTGCAATGGGCCTTTCGCACCTTTAACTGGATTTCTGTTTGGTTACTGGTCTTAATCAAGTCTGTTGAATTCTCATCGGTGTTGTGCTCGGAGAAAACTGGATACCGATTGTTTGGGGTTTGAGTTCCTTTGGTTAATAAAATGGCTTTATGATAATGTTATAGGATGGCCTTTTCTAGTGTTTGGCATATTTTGTGATAATGTTAATCTTCAGAAGAACATAGGAACATGACGTTGAAGGTACTTGCACCCCGTGTTTCAAGTATCGACGATTTCGGTCGATATATCCCATGATATATCTTGCATGCCACCTGTGTGATACGAAACACACTAGTGGTGGGATATATCCCACTAGTTCGATCCGGTGAGCATTTTCGAATTTTGATCTTTTTTTTTTTTCTTTAGTAAATCATGTTAAATTAATGTCAAATTGTTACAAATCTATGATTTTTCATGCTTGGGAGCTTTGATTTCGAGATTTGGAGGAGATGGGCTAAATTGCGTAAAATTGAAAAAAAAAAAATATATTCTAATTTTTTGCAAATCAGTTGCAATATTTGTTTCTGAACATAAAATCAAACATGTGTGCAACTTGATTTAGTAATTCTTCTTTATAAGTGTGTATTGATGCCTTTTTTAACAATCAATGAAGTTTCATTGAAAAATTCGACCAATTTTCCAATGTTTCTAACAGCAACTATACATTATGCGATACCACTCGATATATTCCATGCGATGATTGATATGTATCTGTATCCCAAGGGTGTGATACTTAATGCAATACCGATATTTCAAATGCTACTTACACCTACCCTCAAGGAATTTCATACCGGTAATGGTGACCGTAACGGCCACTATTGTTGCCTTTACAATACGGGTTGGAACCTCCCATAATAGCCGTAGTGCGTTTTATTTATTTATTTATTTAATTATTATTAAAAAATGTGAAAATACTTGTATTGGCCCCATAATGGACTGTTACAAGGCCGTAATGTCCTTTACAGGAGGTGTAACGGTTGTTACGATCATGTAATCTGTAGCGGTTGATATGGTTACCTTTACATTATTAGTGCATTTATTTGTGCACCTTGTTTGTCAATCACGCAAATCCATATGTCAGGGGTTGGTCAAGCCCTTGGAAGTTGAAGATCGAAAACACAAGCTAACATAGAGCATTAATGAGTAAATAACATGTATATAAGGTGCCTTGGTGACCCAAACCTTGACCTAAAACAATCCTAAACCTCTAGACGATCATACTTTAATAGGAAAACCTTGGTTAATCATTCATTAGCCTTAGGAGCCCAAATTGAACATGCTTAGAAAGGCTTTAGAGGTCCCGGACTACTGTGAAACAAATTACCCACACAACAACCACCGAGCGGTCATTGATCGATCGAACTTGGACGAAACTCTCCAACAAGCTTTTCAAATAAATCTGAATTATGTTAAGTCAATCGATCGAGGGCACCTCAAAACGTCCAACAAGCTTTTTTGGAAATACGCTGGATTTGGTTGATCGATAAAAGCATCGCTCACTCGATCGATTGACAGAATCGATTTTTGCCCGTTTATATATATATATATATATATATATATATATATATATATATATATATATATATATATATATATATATATATATATATAAAGGGTATTCTGTTCATTCCAACCTTCAATGAAAAGATGAACTTGAATTCCATTATTTTCTATAGATTAGACCCAACTTTATTAGCACATTCTTTGTCTAAATCCTCGAGAAGACTCATTAGGTAAATTCCCTAGGATTACAATATTCCCATGTGTTGTAGGAGATTCAATCAACTTCCCATCACTTGGTTACCTCAATGGAGCAACGCATGTAAGGTTTTTAATTTTGGAACTGAAGCACTAGTAAGCATCAACATCAATGATCGGGAGAGTAAAAGGAGAGCGGATTGAAGCACGGGAGAGTTTTGAATAAGTAACCCAAGAAGCGCTACAAATGGACTAAATTCGACAAGTGTCAATTATAGATTCCATTCACACTCCTTTCTTGTGTAGAATTGAGTGTAAAGTTTATGACCAAAACTCGAGTAGGTTCTTGTGTAGGACCATATCACCACAAAACACGGGTAAGTACCTTTGTAAGTCTTTGTGTAGGCTACTGACACAGGTGTATACATAGTAAGTACTTGTACAGGCCACCGACACGGGTGTGTATATGATAAGTACTTGTATAGGCCACCGACATGGGTGTGTACATGGTAAATCCTTGTGTATGCCACTGACACGAGTGTGTACGTGGGTAAGTTATCGTGTAGGTATCTGACAAGAGTGCATGCTTGTATAGGTTAGAGGTGAACCTGATTTAATACCTCCGATAGTGAATATTGATACACTCAAGGAAAGTGCGTCCTCCGGAAATGGAGTAGGGACACCGAACCATTATATAAGCTTGTGTTTGCGATTGTGAATTGCGTACATTCTTATTCATGCTTATGTATTTGATTAGTTAAATCATATGAATGTTTTAATTGAATTGTATGCTAGGCACTTAACTTATAAAGTGCACACAAACATACTATCATTTATAGACTAGTTGCTCTAATTGAAATATTATTTGTAGTATATGTGATTGGACGCACTATTGGCTTGGAAGCCTTGGTGTTAATTTGTATTGATTAGTTTAATTGGTAAATTGTGTCAAATAGGCAAAAAATTTTATTTGGTGTTAATCACACATCCTCTAGGATATAGTCATTTATTCTTTTACTTCCGACAAGCTTCCGCACGTGTAACCCGTGGTCCCACCATGTGCAATTTCATCCGTAATGGCCTTTACGACCCTACGATGACTGTTATGGGACACCATGCTTACCCCTTTTACATAATTAGGTCATTTTTTGTCCATTATATTAGAGTATTACAAAATGCAATATTCATAGGTAAAAGAAAGGAAGATTGGGTGGATCCATAAAAAATTGTTAATATTAAGTCCGTAATAAGAAAGGTATTTTTATGGAAAAAATACTTAAAGAGTATGTTTGATGAGCAAGAATCCAAGGAAAAGAAAAGAAATCCATTTGACATGACATTTTCTGATGTGTGAAGAGAATTATATATTCCCATGAGTGATCATTAGCCTTTTTTTACTAATTGCTTTCTCAAGCATAAGAAAGAAAGTGTATATTGTCTTAGGGCTTGTTTGGATTTATGAAAAGCATAAGAAAAGAAATAATGTTTCCTATAAAATTGTTCATTAAGCCTTTTTTTTTTTTTTTTTTGTGTGTGGGAAATACTGACTTTATATCTTTGTTGGAAAACTCTTAAGAAATGCATTTCCCTATTATAAAAGTAAAATGCGTTTCTCAATTGTTAAAGCACAAATGCTTTCCTATCCAAGTACAATCACCTCGGTATCCAGTTTTCTCAATTTTAGGTCATGCCCCACACGTGCCACTATGTGACATGTACCACCATCCATCTTATCTTGTGCCCCACATGTGTAAAGATCCCTCAATGTGCTAATGTACTAATGTGTCACCTTTTATTCTCTCTTGCACCTCACATGTGTCATTGTGCCACATGTACCACTATTCATCTTACTTATGCCCCACATGTGCAAAGCACCTCACATGCGTCAATGTGACACACGTGCCATTGTCCATATTCAGTCCTCCAAATATCAGTCTTACCATTGTCCATCTTTAATCTTCCGAATATGGCACGTCCCAATGGTATCAATGTACATAAATGTCATCATCTAGCTTTAGTGCTCACATGTCAAATGTGCCAATGCATGTCTTGTGCCACATGTGCTATCGTACAACTTCAAACACCTCACATGTACTATGCATGTCACAATTTAGCTTAAAGTGCTCACATATGTCATGTATGCCACATGTGCCATTGTACATCTCTAAGCATTAGGGGTGTACATCGAGTCAAACCGAGTCGAGCTGGCCTCAGCTCGACTCGGCTCGGTTGGCAGGCACACCTAGCTCAAACTCGGCTTGGCTCGGTGACCGAGCCATCATCTCCAACTCGACTCGGCTCGGTCAGCAGGCACACCTAGCTTGAACTCGACTTGGCTCGGTGACCGAGCCATCATCTCCAGCATGACTCAGCTCAGTCAGCATATCAGACCAATTCAAGCCGAGTTCGAGCTCGAGCTTGAGCTTTTGAGCTTTCATAAATAATAAATAATATATTTTTATATATAATATATATTTATAATATATAAAGAAATTTAATAAATTAAAATGCTATAAAAAATGGGTTTGATTTGAGTGCTTACATGCGGGCAAGGCAGGTGACGGCCGGACTGTTGAGTGGCGGCAAGAGGAGGGCGACGGCTGAGCAAGTGAGTTGTTGGTCGAGCAGAGGCCAGACTCCAGAGAGAGAGAGAGAGAGAGAGAGAGAGAGAGAGAGAGAGAGAGAGAGAGAGAGAGAGAGAGAGAGAGAGAGAGAGAGTCTCGCTAGCCGTTGCTGGTCGGGCGGGACGAGTAGAGAGAGAGGCAGTTAGGTAGAGTCGCTCGTTGCTGGTTGGGCGAGACAAGCAGATAGAGAGAGAGGCAGAGAGCTAGGGTTGAGCAGGCTGCGGGTTCTTTTTTTTCAAACAAAGGGAAAATGGTAAATGTTAGGGTTTTTTTTTTTTTTTTTTTTTTTTTTTTTTTTTAACTTTTTATACCATCTAACCGAGTCGATCTGAATCGAGCCAAGTTCAAGCTATATATCGAATTGAGCTCGGGCTAGCTCGAACTCGGCTCGTACTCAATTTTGAGCTCTAAAAACTAGATCGACTCGAATCGAACTCAACTTCGAACCGAGCCGAGTCGAGCTAGTTGACCGAGCTAGCTCGTTCATGTACATCCTTACTAAGCATCTCACATGTGCTAATCTAAGACATGCTAGTGACTTTTTTTTGTTTGCTAAATAAGAAACTTGAAAATAAATTCTAAATTTCTACAAAAATCTTGTTTAAAAAAAAACAAGTAAAATAATATTTCCTTTCCTACAATTTTCTAGAAAAAAGGTTTATCAAAAAACGTTATTTCCTTTCTCGTGCTTTTCTTAAATGCAAACAAAGCCTCATATAATTGAGATTTCCACTTAAAATGAACGAACCCCTAATAGTGGAATCTTCTTATTATATATAAAATCACCTGGTGGTGGAGTTATGATTAAAATTTCCATTCTTTTCTGGAGGATTCTTGTTTATAAAACTAGTCCTGAGAATTCCAATTTTAGCAAACAATGCCTCGGCTACGGTAAAATGTCAATGGTGCTTTTTCAAGAGTGAGGTGACTAAAATGCCTTCTATTCTTTTTTTGAAAGGTGGAGTCCAGCCTTGAGGGGATAACATAGTGTTTTATGTGCAAGCCATCGACTAGGTGCATCTCATTGTGATGATATGACAAACAAAAATCAGGCTGATCCAATCATCAAGCGGGCTATACCGTAAGGGTTTTTTTGATCATTTCTGTTGATGCAGAAATCTAGTTGTCCTCCTTAGATCGCTTGTGGCCTACAAGATGAGACAAAGATGGAGACCCTGACTGTTGTAGAAGACCATCCGATGCCAAAGTCAAACAGGCCGGTTTTAGAGTGTAAGATTGTGCGTACCTTTCTTTGCAGGAGGGGCACATATATATAGGTTCCTTGATGGCGGTGTTGGGTATGGCAATGAATCTGCCACCCGATATTGTCTCATACTAGGATTCTAATTTTGAGGATGTACAGTTGTTCTTCCGAAATTCTCGGTGAAGATTCAGATGAGGATCTTCTAATAGATTCCCACAGACGGCACCAAACTGTTGATGCAGAAATCTGGTCGTTCTACTAGACCTAGCTGGCCTGTCTGACTTTGGCATCGGAGGGTCCCTTGCAGCACTTAAGGTCTCCATCTGTCTCATCTTGCAGGCCTCGAGTGATCTAAGGAGAACGACCATATTTCTATATCAACAGTTTCAAACCTTGGAAAACACATTCCATGACTTAACATTAGTCAAGGCATTGTTTGGTAAAATCACAAGTCTTGAGATTATTTTTTTGGATTACTCGTACATACCACACTATCTCTACCGCTCATCTAGTGAGCAGGTACTCAATAGAAGAGCTGGCTTGGGCAGTCAGGATAGCTTGAGGGTCAACCTAGGCCCAGATCAACCTCAAAAGGCCCCAATAGGCAGCCTGACCTGATTCTAACCTTAAGTGCACGGTCCGAATCCAACCAATTCCAACCCAACAGACCTCAACCTGAACCAAATACATCTGATTATTCTCACTCTTGCCCTAACCTGACTCGAATTTCCTCAACCTTAACTCAAATTCAAATCGGGATGGCATTTTTCAACCAAAGGGTCTTGACAACTTGACCTAACCTGACCCACACTCATGTTGGTTTTGACTCAAACCCAAGTTACAGTCTCACTTAACAGGCCTCTTGATTATTTTTGGGAGAACTATTGGAATTGTATTGTAGTGACATATGCAGGCAATATTTTGCAGAGATTGGTATGATGGTAGTAGAGAAAAACTGTATTTATTTATTTATTTTTGTTCCGCTCAGTAATGGGGGTACAGTGGGACCCTCCATTACCTAATCTAATCTGTTGAGCTGGTGCGATCTATCCATGATATCATCCATATGAGATGATCTCAACCATATGATAATCACACAACAATGACTCATGTAAGTGTTTTATCCACACTGTCTATCCATTTTGCTAGCTTATTTTAGAGCATGAGGTAACAAATGAGGCAGATCCAAAACTCAAGTAAACCACACCACAATTGAAAATTTCCCCAGAAGTTTTGGATCAAGCTGATAATTTGTTTTTAGCTTATTCAGATTCATGTAACTTTATAAATAGGTTTGACCGTATTGTCACCCTCAAGAAGTTTTCAACGGTAACATTTCAATTACCACTATTTTCTATGGTGTGGTCACTTGAGCGTTAGCTCATGCGCTAAAATGAGCTGGTAAAATGGATGGACAGCGGGGAGAAAGTGCATACATCATGGTGGGTCCCACGGAACTTTTCCACCACTGACTTGGGTAGTGGAGGGGTCACTGGCCTATCCGTGTGTGGGAATTACATGGTGCATAGCATATGATATGCAAGCACTTGGAAATTGTAGACGTGGCATACACTAACTCAAATAAAACCAACTAAGCTGCGGTACTAAATCAGATTTTTTTTTTTTTTTTTTTTTGGTGAAATGGTGAAGTGGAAGGACTTGGATTGCGTAGTGGAGCACACAACACCTACTTGGATACTGTGTGCTACAGGAAAATATCTGTGGGCTCGACCATGATGTATGTGTTTTATCCATGCCGTCCATTCATTTTCTAGCTGGGCAGATCAAAGTCTCAGGTGGACCACACCATAAGAAAGAGTCGTGATTGAATGCCCACTATTAAAACTTCTTGGAGGCTTAAAAAGTTTTGGATCAAGCTGACACACGTGTTTTCACTTTATCCAGGTCTGTGTGACCTAATCAACAGGTTGGATGGCAGATAAATATTACAGTGGGCGCGATGAAGTTTTAAAGGTGTGGTTCACCTGAAATTTGTATATACTTTTTTTTTTTTTTTATCTCATTCCTAATGGAAAATGGATGGATGACATTGATAAAACACATACATCATGGTGGGCTTATAGAGCTTTTCCCTAGCACACAGTACCAACGTTGGTGCTGTGTGCTACACTACCCAATCTGAGTCCCAAGTGGGAATGGGACTTGCATGGGCTCTATTTCATGGTTTTGGGCCTTTAGACATCCCGGCTTTGGTGCACCAACTTCCAAATGCTGCACTAATGGGCCTGCTTCATGTGGGCTCATGGTACGGTGATCAGGACTTTGAACCAACACACCTCACTTTGGTGCCTTGGTGGGGGAATACTAAATAATAATAAATAAATAAATAAATAAATAAATAAAATAAAATCTTCCTGATTGAAAGATTTCAATCCATCCATCAGTGGCCCAGAAATAGATGATTTGTACAGAAGCTTTTTGAGCATCTTAGATAAACGATCTTGATTGGATCGAGATGAGAGGTCCACCCCATAGTGGTCCAAAGTGGGGGCATGAGGATAATATTGAGGTAGTGATGCATGATGAGGAAGCTAAAATTCAAGGCCACTTGAAGGGTTAGAAGGTAGGAGAGGCATGGATCTAAAACAATGACAGAAGTCATACAACAATCATTCTCTTTCTACCAACTCCAACTATGCTGATGAGATATGAGAGGGAAGTTGGATAGTCTGGAAATGCAAGATTGCCCCAGCTAAGCTATCATGAGAGAGAGAGAGAGAGAGAGAGAGAGAGAGAGAGAGAGAGGCCATTTTGTCAACGAATATTGAGCTCGTTTTAAACCTTGTGCAGCTTGCATATGTATTTGCAGCATCTTTAGACTTTCAAACGTTCGTTCATGACAGCCTTACAACGGCACTTGTGCATTCTCATCTTTGCCTTCGCACTAATGCATACATACATACGTATACGTATATATGTGTATATAGGGATGAGCTCACATGGGGACGCGTATTGGTATTGATACTGCCAGTAGCAACGTCACGTGTGGGCCCCACAATCATGTATGTGTTTTATCCACACCGTCTATCCATTTTGGATCATTATTTTAGCGCATAATTAAAAAACATGAGGTAGATCCAAATCTTAGGTGAACCACACCACAGAAAACAGTGATGATTGAATGCCAACCATTAAAATCTTCCTAGGGTCCACTGTAATGTTTATTTACCATCCAACCTGTTGATTAGATCACAAAGAACTGGATGAAGGGAAAACAGAAAAATCAGCTTGATGCAAAACTTTTGTAGTCCCCAAGAAGTCTTTAATGGTGGGAGTTCAATTATCACTATTTCCTGTATCGTGATCCACCTGAGATTTTGATGTGCCTCATTTTTTGGGTTTACACCCTAAAATGATATGGAAAAATAGATGGGCGGCATGGATAAAATACATACATCATGGTGGGGCCTACAGAGCACCACTAGTGGCAGGTGTCCCTCCCAGAGCCTATACATGATTAAGTGGCCCACAACAGGGAGCAATGTCAAATCATGCATAGAACCACTAAATTCATGTGTTGTGGCCCACCTGAGTTTTGGAACGATGTGATTTTCACATGTATTCGCATTTCCTGTCTGGTGTGTTTGATGAATGGCTTGGATGGCGTATACACAACATGGTAGGCCCTACAAATCTCCCAGGAGGTTTTACTGGTTTTGCCATTTCCTCCCAAATGGCCTCTATGGTGTGGGTGCTCCTTAAGCATTTTCTATACACATCCCAAAATTAGGCTGCTTGCGCCTGATATCACCCATGAATGACATAAAAAGTAGTCAGAGAAGGGTCATACAGGATGATGGAAACAATGAGAAGAATATTATAGTCTTCCTCAAGTAATGTAAACTTTGGATTCATTGAGTAAGATTTTCAATCCATAAAAAAACTAAGAAATTTTGAATCAATTATATTACTTATATGAAAGACTCAAAACTTTAATAAATTTTGAATCAATTATATCACTTATATGAAAGACTCAAAACTTTAATAAAAGTATTAATTTAAATTGAATAAAAATTATTAAAATTAGAAAATTCTGCCATAACTCAAAAGTTACCTAAAGTATTAAAACTCTGTTTCAAAGCTTAATTTGTTAAAAATAAAAAGTCCAAATAAATCTTATCAAACAATTCTCAACATAATTAGAGGTAATTTTAAAAAAAGATATAAAATTTAAAACTTCAAAAATAAGGAGACATGAAAGAATAGAAATAACTAAATAATAATAATTTTTTTTTTAAAATTACAATTTTAAAATAGAAACATACACTTTCTTGCAAAACGTCGTACGTTACTTGCTATGCACGTCATTTGGCCCAAAACCATTGCTAGATAAAGATCTATAACTTGTGCGTTTCATGACAATACCTGCTTTAAAAATTACGACTAATTTACGATTCACACTTGGAATGATAATTCTTCCCCATTCAGAATGAATTTCTTCAAACTGGACCGGGGCTAGTTACGTTATATGTCCTATGTACGAATAGGCCCGGATCTAACTGACTATTTTTACTTTTGTCTGAGCTTCTTTTGATCTAGCTATGCAAAGAAGTCTTAGTGGCCATATTAGTGGTGAATGATTCGATATGCAATACTCATATCTAAAACCATGGGTTCAATAGGCCAAATCAGATGGTGCAACATCCAAAATCAAACTGTCTTGATTGATTTGCTTACAAACTTCTTACTGTCCAGCTTGGTGGAATCCTCTGAAACTAAATTGATTTCTGTATATATGGCATCTTACTCTGTTGGTGAAAATAAATGTATCTATGTAAATCAATTTTTGTGTCAACTATTCTCCTAAAAGAAAAAAGTCAATTATCATTTCCACACGCATGTCTGACCAAAGGTAGGATCCAGAAATGGATGGTTCTAATCATCTGAGCATGGAGTGGGCGACACATTTCCTTGAGATTTCACTTGGCTAATCTACTTCTAATTCAAAACATTTTGAATGAAATGTAGCTTACTCTTATCTCATCAAGGTTGAATGAAATGAGTCCTTTTAATTTGGGTGTTTTACCTCGTCTTGTCTCAGCTTCGTTCATTGCTTTTCACCTTGTTGTATTTGATGTCTTAATTCTAGTAATATACAGGCCAGTCAATGCTATCGACAGTTTATTCGATACCACATTTTTGATCTCATCGAGAATTTTTAATTTTTTTTCAGTTGGTCGTTGGACTAATTGGACGTCTTTTCGATGCTATCGGTATGTGTTCGATGACATCGAAAGTTTGTTTGATGCCATAGAACAAGGCTCGATGCAATCGGCGAACAAGACTTAATGCAATCGGAGAAAATCAAATTTTCAGTTTGACTGTAGACAGTTTGGGTGTTAGTTTGATGTCATCGACATAGCTTCAATGCCATCAAAAGATAAGTTTCGATGACATCAAAGTGTGTTCGATGCCATCAAACTATTCGGCGCAGATTTACGCAAGATCGCGATTTTGTAAGATTTGTTTCCGATTTTTCTTAGGATCCTTCTATAAGCTATATATATGGGTGTAAGTGGGGTTGGGAGATACTTCTAGGGTTCCTAATTCATCCAAAAGTTTCAAAGGGGTGTAGAAATGATGAGATTCGTAGTTGTTCGAATCAGGTAAGCTCTCTTTCTTTTTGTGATTCATGTTTCATAGTGATCATCCTGTTGGGGGCCTTGCACAAAACCTTAGGATCTAGCCCTCCAGAACAAACCAGAATTATGGATAATAAAGCAATGAAAACAATCAATGCATCAATCACACACCACATAAGAGATTTTTATGTGGAAAACCCTCAAAGAGGTAAAAACCACGGGACCTCGTCCAGATCAACAATCCACTATGAAGTAGAACGTTACAACCTTCTTCACTCACGCATGAGTGGATAAACAATAAGAGAAATAGAGAAAATGGAGAGATCTAATCGATTACGAGGACATAGAAGCGCTGAGATATAGATTGCACAGTAGATAACCTCCACGAGCAGAACCTCTATTCTATAAGCTTCCTCTCTCTCTCTTTCTCCTTCTCTCTCACCTTTGATAGCCCTAAACCCTTTAGCAAATTCCTTGTAAAGCTTTAAGAAACCCTCTTGTTTGTCTTGTGATACCTAGAAAACCCTAGACAACCCCTTTTATAGTTTAGGAAACTTCCCATTCGCATCCCGGTTGTGAAAGGACTCAAATCCGCAGTTTTGCGCAAAATCGAGGAACAAACTGCAAACCTTCGACTAGTTGAAACCTGTCCATGACCGGTCGAAGCCCACCTTCGACTGGTCCTGGAATTCCAGGACTGGTCTTAGCCTCCGAGAAAAAACAGCACGAACTCGCTGGACTTTGAGTCGTGTCAGGGCTCGAACCTACGACCGGTCGAGCGCCTCCCACGACCGGTCGAGCGGGGCTCAGGACCGGTCGAAGACGGGAAAAAAACCCCATCAAATCTCCTCATTTTTGACCCAGGAGGGATCTACTTTCTTCAAGCCAGCCAGGTTTCTACAAACCTCAAACTTGCCCTTGAGCAAAGCCTTGGTCATCATGTCTGACCCATTATCGTCCGTGTGGACCTTCTTAAGCTGTAACACCTTCTGTTCCAAAGTATCCCTGATCCAGTGAAACCGAATCTCTATGTGCTTCGACTTGGAGTGCTGACTTGGATTCTTGCTCAAGTGTATAGCACTCTGACTATTGCAATAGACCACGTGCTCTTCCTACTTTAGGTTAAGTTCCTATAGGAACCTCTTCATCCAAAGCATCTCTTTACATGCCTCTGTGACTGGAATGTACTCGGCCTCTGTCGTCGACAATGCTACAACCTTCTGTAGCTTGCTTTGCCAAGAAACTGCTCCCCTTGCAAACGTGAACATGAACCTCGATGTAGACTTCCTGGAGTCTATGTCGCCTGCCATATCTGCATCTGTGTAGCCCTCTAACACAGGTTTACCGTCACCATAGCATAGGCTCAACCTGGATGAGCTTCTTAGATACCGTAGTATCCATTTCACTGCTGCCCAATGCTCTTTGCTAGGATTGGCAAGATACCGGCTAACAACACCAACCGCATATGCTATGTCTGGGCGTGTACATACCATAGCATACATCAAACTTCCTACCGCTGACGCGTAGGGTATCTTCTGCATCTCTTCCACCTTTGCCTTCGTCTTGCGACACTGCCTGTCGCTCAAGTTGAAGTGACCATCTAGTGAAGTACTGACCGGCTTCGCTGCATTCATATTGAACCACTTTAGGACTTTCTCAATATACCGCTATTGTGACAGCCAGAGCTTCCTGCTGCTTCTGTCATGGATTATCTCCATTCTTAAGATCTGTCTAGCTGGGCCCAAATCTTTCATCACAAAAGACTTGCCAAACTCTTGTTTCAGCCTGTCAATCTTCTTGATGTCTTTTCCCATGATGAGCATGTCATCAACGTATAAGAGCAGAACTAAGAAATCACCATCTGAGAACTTGCGCGTGAACACACAGTGGTCCGACTCCGTTCTGTCATACCCATGTTTCAACATAAACGAGTCGAACTTCTTGTACCATTGTCGTGGAGCTTGTTTCAGCCCATACAAGCTCTTCCTCAGCCTATACACCATATGCTCCTTGCCCTTGACTTCGAACCCCTCTGGTTGATGCATGTAGATCTCTTCTTCCAGGTCACCATGGAAAAAGGCAGTTTTAACATCTAACTGCTCTATCTCCAGATCCCTGCTAGCCGCCAATCCAAGCAACAACCGTATGAATGTCATCTTCACCACTGGTAAGAATATCTCCTCGAAATCTATGCCTTTCCTCTGACTAAAACCTTTCACCACAAGTCTGGCCTTGAACCTCGTCTGTGAATTCTTCTGCTCAATCTTCTTTCTGAACACCCACTTGTTGCTCAAAGCTTTCTTGCCCTTAGGCAATTTCACCATGTCATAGGTGTGGTTCTTATGCAAGGATTTCATCTCCTCTTGCATAGCTTTCAACCACTCCCCCTTATGCTCGTCGGCTAGGGCCTCAGAATAATCTTCGGCTCTCCCCATCATCGGTTAGTATAATGTACTCATGCGGTGAGTACCTCTTGACTACCGCCGTCATCCGTCCCTAGATGACCTCCTCACCTGTGGCTCAACAGGTGGATCAAGTGAGGGCTCCTCCCCTGGTCCATTTTCTGAAGGAACTCTCTTGTCCTTTGCACTTTGCTGTACTCCCCCGTCATCAGGCACCACGGGAGGAGTAACCGGATCCATGTCCTCTAGCTCACCTGAACTAGGCTGGTTTTTCTTTGGCTTACCAATGTCTTCGATACACTGATCTTCAAAGATTACCACATCTCTGCTCCTGATGAGCTTCCACTCGATCGGATCCCACAATCTATAACCGAACTTTTCATCACCGTACACTAAGAATACACACTGCCTGATCTTCATATTGAGCTTGGACCTCTCGTCCTTTGGTACGTGAACGGATGCCCTGCATCCAAACACCCTGAGATGACTGTACGATGGATCATGTCCAGTCCACACATTCTCAGGTACTTCTCCATTCAATGGGGCTGATGGAGACCTGTTTATCAAATACACCACCGTGTGCATTGCTTCTCCCCAGAACGTCTTGGGCAATTTCGCATGGGATAACATACATCTGATTCTCTCAAGAATGGTGCGATTCATTTGCTCAGCTACACCATTATGCTGGGGGGTCTTGAGAACCGTTTGTTCATGCCGTATACCCAGGGACTTGCAGTACTCATGAAAGTTGCCAATGTATTCACCACCATTGTCAGTGCGGATGCACTTCAATGATCTACCTGTCTCTCTCTCTCGACCATAGCATGAAACAATTTAAACACACCAAAGACCTCGTCCTTGGATTTCAAAGTATAAGCCCAAACCCTCCTAGATGCATCATCTATAATAGTAACAAAATACAATGCCTCACCCAAGGTTTTTGTTCTCAAAGGACCACAAATATCAGAATAAACCAAATCTAATGCATGCACTTTATTAATATGAGAAGCAGATTTAACAAATGAAAATCTATGATGTTTTCCTGATAAACAATCAAGACGGGTTTTGAGAGGTGTACCTGTCACGTCAGGAAGGAGCCACTTCTTTGCTAGTACCTGAAGCCCTTTTTCACTCATGTGGCCTAGACGCCTGTGCCACATGTCAATAGCTGAATCTTCCGCTGCGTTCAACCCACCCTTGCACATACTGACACTTGTTTATATAGGGTGCAACACTTCTTCCCTCTGGCCATGATCAACGAACCCTTGATGAGCTTCCATCGCCCACCAGCAAACCGGCTTTCATAGCCATCATCATCCAACCTTCTCGTCGACATCAAGTTGAGGCGAAGGTCTGGGATATGCCTCACATCCCTGAGATCTAATGTGCAGCCCACATTAGTTTTCACACAAATATCACTGACTCCCACGATTTTTGATACGCCAGAATTTTTCATCTTCACAGTCCCATAGTCACCTGACTTATAGCTTGTGAAGGAGTCCCTGTGTGGAGTCGCATGAAAAAAAGCTCTCGAGTCAACCACCCAGTCGGTGTCCTGACTCGTAGCCGTGAGACATACATCATGATTTGTAGAAAGAACAATTACCATGTCGCCATCTGAAGCGACCGCAGTAGAATCTGATTAATCTTTCTTCTCTTTTTCTTTCTTGTCATTTTTCTTACCACGACATTCATGCTTGTAGTGACCCTTCTCTCCACAATTCCAGCATTCAACATCTTTTCTGTTACTCGACTTGCCTCTTGATTTATCTTGGGCCTTCCCGCCCTTCCTGTTATTTTCTCTCCCTGTTCCTGTGTCACAAGAGCCTCTTGCTGAGTAGACCCCTGAGACTTCCTCCTTGTCTCCTCATTGACGAGACAACTAGTTTCCTGTTCCATGGATATCTTTCTGTCTGGCGCGGAGTTACTTAGAGACACCACCAATGTCTCCCAACTGTCAGGCAATGAACTAAGCAATAGTAAAGCCTGCAATTCATCATCCAGGACCATCTTCATAGAGGTGAGTTGGTTCACTATATTGCTGACCTCATTCATATGTTCGGCTACAGAACCACCATCCTTGAATTTGAGATTTACAAGTTGCCTTATCAGAAAATATCTTATTACCTATTTGTGTCTTCCTCTCATACAGCCCTTGTAATTTCAGCTATAGGCTAGCGACTGAGATTTTCGTAGACACATGGTGGAATACAGAATCATCCAACCATTGTCTAATAAACCCCACCGCCTTTTGGTCCATCTTCTTCCAATCATCATCAGTCATATCCATGTATTTTGCTGATATACCTAAAATTGGAGAATATAGGTCCTTACAATAAAGCAGCCCTCCATCTTAGCTTTCCATATGGTCCAGTTAGAACCATTGAGGCTGATCATCCTTGATGAGCCACCTTCCATAATTCAAAACCCGATCCTACCCGTTCAATGAACTTAGCTCTGATACCACTTTGTTGGGGGCCTTGTACAAAACCTTAGGATCTAGCCCTCCAGAACAAACCAGAATTATGGATAATAAAGCAATGAAAACAATCAATGCATTAATCACACACCACACAAGAGATTTTTACGTGGAAAACTCTCAAGAGGTAAAAACCACGGGACCTCATCCAGATCAACAATCCACTATGAAGTAGAACGTTACAACCTTCTTCACTCACGCAGGAGTAGATAAATAATAAGAGAAATAGAGAAAACAGAGATATCTAACCGATTACGAGGACATAGAAGCGCTGAGATATAGATTGCACAGTAGATAACCTCCATGAGCAGAACCTTCCTTCTATAAGCTTCCTCTCTCTCTTTCTCCTTCTCTCTCACCTTTGATAGCCCTAAACCCTTTAGCAAATCCCTTGTAAAGCTTTAAGAAACCCTCTTGTTTGTCTTGTGATACCTAAAAAACCTTAGGCAACCTCTTTTATAGTTTAGGAAACTTCCCTTTCGCATCCCAGTTGCGAAAGGACTCAAATACGCAGTTTGGCGCAAAATCGCGGAACAAACTGCGTAACCTTCGACTAGTCGAAGCTCGTCTGTCTGACCGGTCGAAGCCCATCTTTCGACCGGTCATGGAATTCCAGACTGGTCTTAGCCTCCGAGAAAAAAACAGCACGAACTCGCTGGACTTTGAGTCGTGCCAGGGCTCGAACCTATGACCGGTCAAGCGCCTCCTACGACAGGTCGAGCGGGGCTCAGGACCGGTCGAAGACGGGTAAAACCCCATCACATCCGTCGCTCCGTAGGATTTTTTCCAAGTTAAATTGTTGTGTTCTTGTTGTGCTTGGTTTGTGCAATTAGATTACTCCTCTGTATTCTACTTATTGTGCTTATGCGGTCCCTCAACACACCTTTTGTACTGTTAGTACGGGTATTTTGCTGTTATGGTCTTGGCCCACTTCCAACTCAGATTTTCAAATGAATAAAATAACACTTTTGGTGGTATCCATGGTACACGTTTGGCTCAACTACCAAAAAAATAAGACGTATTCTGGACATATTTGAACATTTGGGTCGGTCCATTCATGGCCGGATGGTCTGCAACATCTGCATAGTAAGCTTGTTGTAAGGCACGGTCTTTGGGGCCCACCCTGATGTGTTCATGACATCCAATTCGTCTATCATGTCCATTCCATCATTTTATTATTGGAGCCCCGAAATCAGGTCCATCCAAAACTCATGTAGGCCATACTTTGTAAAATCATACCTAAAACCTTTAAAATCAGATGGGGTGGCCCACACGAGCTTTGGAATGGATTGTTTATTTTGGGCAGTATATTAATCATGTGATTGGATGGCATAAACAAAACACCATGTACCTCACACATAATCTAGAAAGTTTTAATGGTGGTTTCCTCATCTCAACTGTTCAGTGTGTTGTGACGCACCTCTGTTAGGATCAGAGATTATTTTTTGGATATGAGGAGAACTTGAAAGGTTGCACCTTTTGGAAGGATTGGATGTGGATCTTACATTAAGTTGTGCCCCACAAGACTGCGTTGTAGGATGAGCTTATTCGAAAACTATTACAGAGGATCCGGCCGCTAGTTCCTGGTTCAATAAAACCACAACGATGATACGCAGACCTAGTGATGTCATGCCAATAAGGAATTGGGTGGGTCCTAATGGTACTCATGCACCCAGTTCGTACAAGTGGGTCCATGATCTTATGATCTAGACCATTGATCTAATGGGCCCCACCATAGTGGGGCGTCCCAAAAGCTTTCTAGATTAAGAGATCCTAGGACTTTGTCTGACTGTTGCTGTAATTTTTTTCTTAGGCGTCCACTCTAGGCCGTTGATCAAGAGCTAGGATCCTCCAAGTAAGAGAGATTTTGGGTGGGATCCTTTACCCATTAGGGCCCACTGTATTGATGGTCTGGGTTGTGGATTAGGAGCTTTAGTAAAATAGGTACGTTATGATTGGATCAGGGTCTGATAAATCCATGTGGGGCCTTTAAGTTGGGTGTTCTGGACCAGCCCATCAAAGTATGAGCCCACCGTGCTTTGTCTAGGAATTTTGATTGGGCTGGACCTGTACTCGTTTGGGTTGGGCTCATGTCTGAACTCTTGAAGTTTGTAGCTTGGCCAGGGCTAGGCTTGTCGGCTTAAAGCTGTCAGGCTGGGCCAGCTTCTTAAAGCTTTTTCTCAGAGCTTGGCCTTGATTGTCAGACCAGCAGCACAGCTGGAAAATGTACGCAGTTAAAAGTGGTGGATTCATAATACAAGTGTGCAGCACTACAACATTCCCCACCCTAGAAATCAGGGTGATCCACCTGATAGGTGGGCCGCATGACTACATAGATCATGCATCATCTCTTTTTATTTAACCATCCATTTTTCATACATGTCTCGCCCACTTGATGGGTGGACCAGCCTAGTTTTTTGGGCTGTTTGGATTCAAGCCAAGTAACATCCTCTCAAGCTGTTCACGGGGGAACTTAGTGTTGGGGATGCCTTGCACAAACCTTAGGATCTAGCCTCCCGAAACAAACCAGAATTATGGATAATAAAGCAATGAAATAAACCAAAGCATCAATCACACACCACACAAGAGATTTTTACGTGGAAAACCCTCAAAGAGGTAAAAACCACGGGACCTCGTCCAGATCAACAATCCACTATGAAGTAGAACGTTACAATCTTCTTCACTCATGTAGGAGTGGATAAACAATAAGAGAAATAGAGAAAACGGAGAAATCTAACCGATTAAGAGGACATATAAGTGTTGAGATATAGATTGCACAGTAGAAAACCTCCACGAGCAGAACCTCCCATCTATAAGCTTCCTCTCTCTCTTTCTCTCTCTCTCACCTTTGATAGCCCTAAACCCTTTAGCAAATCCTCAAAGCTTTAGAAAACCTCTTCTTGTGCACTAAAAAACTCTAGACAACCCCTTTTATAGTTTATGAAACTCCTTTCCGCATCCCTGTTGTGAAAGGACTCAAATCCGCAGTTTCACGCAAAATCGCGGAACAAACTGCGTAACCTTCGACTAGTCGAACCTAGTTTTCGACTAGTTGAGACATCCCTTCGACTAGTCGTAGCTACAGTAAAAAACAGCAAAAATACTCGTTGGACTTTGAGTCGAAGTCACGACTCGAACCTTCGACTGGTCGACCACCAGCCTTCGACCGGTCGTGAGCCTGCTCACGACCTGTCGAAGATGGGTAAAAAAAATCCATCAAATCTCCCCCTTTTTGACCTAGGAGGGATCTACCTTCTTCAAACCAGCCAGGTTTCTACAAACCTCAAACTTGCCCTTGAGCAAAGCCTTGGTCATCATGTCTGACCCATTATTGTCCGTGTGGACCTTCTCAAGCTGTAACACCTTCTGTTCCAAAGTATCTCTTATC
Source organism: Magnolia changhungtana (assembly GCA_030180095.1). NCBI lineage: Eukaryota > Viridiplantae > Streptophyta > Magnoliopsida > Magnoliales > Magnoliaceae > Magnolia > Magnolia changhungtana. Next base: position 16,314,870 of record JASAUF010000667.1, on the reverse strand, counting down.
CAGTGATACTGAATCTCCATGTGCTTCAACTTGGAATGCTGACTTGGATTCTTGCTCAAGTGTATAACACTCTGACTATCGCAATAGACCACGTGCTCCTCCTGCTTCAGGCTAAGTTCCTGTAGGAACCTTTTCATCCAAAGCATCTCTTTGCATGCCTCTATGACTGCAATGTATTCGGCCTCTGTCGTCGACAATGCTATGACCTTCTGTAGCTTGCTCTGCCAAGAAACCGCTCCCCCTGCAAACGTGAACATGAGCCCCGATGTAGACTTCGTGGAGTCTATGTCACCTACCATATCCGCATCGTGCCCTCTCTAACACGTGTTTTCCGTCACCATAGCATAGGCTCAACCTGGATGAGCCTCTTAGATACCGTAGTATCCATTTCACTACTGCCCAATGCTCTTTGCCATGATTGGCAAGGTACCTACCGACAACACCAACCGCATATGTTATGTATGTACGGGCGTGTACACATCATAAAGATATATCAAACTTCCTACAAACCGACGACGCATAGGGTATTTTCTTCTCGCATCTCTTCCACCTCTCGCTTTGTCTTGGGACACCGCACATCGCTCAATCTGAAGTGATTATCCAAAGGTGGAGTACTAGCATTGGCCAAACCAGCATTTATATTGAACCGCTCTAGGACTTTCTCAATATACCGCTCTTATGATAGCCAAAGCTTCCTGCTGCTTCTGTTACGGGTTATCTCCATTCCTAGGATCTGTTTAGCCGGGCTCAAGTCTTTCATCGCAAAAGACCTGCTCAACTCCTGTTTCAGCCTGTCAATCTTCTTGATGTCTTTTCTCATGCTGAGCATGTCATCAACATATAACAGCAGAACTAAGAATTCACCATCTGAGAACTTGCGCGTGAACACACAGTGGTCCGACTCCATTCTTTCATACCCATGTTTCAACATAAACGAGTCGAACTTCTTGTACCATTGCCGTGGAGCTTGTTTAAGCCCATACAAGCTCTTTCTCAGCCTACACACCATATGCTCATTGCCCTTGACTTCGAACCCCTCCGGTTAGTGCATGTAGATCTCTTCTTCCAGGTCACCATGGAGAAAGACAGTTTTAACATCTAACTGCTCTATCTCCAGATCCATGCTAGCCGCCAACCCAAGTAACACCCGTATGGATGTCATCTTCACCACTGGTGAGAATATCTCTTCGAAGTCTATACCTTTCCTCTGACCAAACCCTTTTACCACAAGTCTGGCCTTGAACCTCGTCTGTGAATTCTTCTGCTCAATCTTCTTTCTGAACACCCACTTGTTGCTCAAAGCTTTCTTGCCCTTAGGCAATTTCACCATATCATAGGTGTAGTTCTTATGCAAGGATTTCATCTCCTCTTGCATAGCTTTCAACCACTCCCATTTATGCTCGTCGGCTAGGGCCTCAGAATAATCTTCTGGCTCTCCCCCATCAGTCAGCATAATGTACTCATGTGGCGAGTACCTCTTGGAAGGCTGTCTGTCCCTAGATGACCTCCTCACCTATGGCTCAACAAGTGGATCAAGTGGGGGCTGCTCCCCTGGTCCATCTTCTGAAGGAACTCACTCGTCCTCTGCACTTTGCTGTACCCCCCCATTATCAGGCACCACGGGAGGAATAACCGGATCCATGTCCTCTAGCTCACCCGCATTAGGCTGATTCTTCTCTGGCTTACCAATGTCTTCTATACACTGATCTTCAAAGAAAACCACATCTCTTCTTCTGACGAACTTCTTCTCGGTCAGATCCCATAACCTGTAACCGAAATTTTCATCACCGTACCCTAAGAACACACACTGCCTGATCTTTATATCGAGCTTGGACCTCTCGTCCTTTGGTACGTGAACGGATGCCCTGCATCTAAACACTCTGAGATGACTGTACGATGGATCATGTCCAGTCCACACCTTCTCAGGTACTTCTCCATTCAACGGGGTTGATGGAGACCTGTTTATCAAATACACTGCTGTGTGCATTGCTTCTCCTCAGAACGTCTTGGGCAATTTCGCATGGGATAACATGCATCTGATTCTTTCAACAATGGTGTGATTCATTCGCTCAGCTACACCATTATGCTGGGGGGTCTTGGGAACCGTCTGTTCATGCCGTATACCCAGGGACTTGCAGTACTCATGAAAGTCGTTAATTTATTCACCACCATTGTCAGTGCGGATGCACTTCAATGGTTTACCTGTCTCTCTCTCGACCATAGCATGAAACAATTTAAACACACCAAAGACCTCGTCCTTGGATTTCAAAGCATAAACCCAAACCCTCCTAGATGCATGATCTATAAAAGTAACAAAATACAATGCCCCACCCAAGGTTTTTGTCTTCATAGGACCACAAACATCAGAATAAACTAAATCTAATGCATGCTCTTTATTAACATGAGAAGCAGTTTTAATGAATGAAACTCTACGTTGTTTCCTTGATAAACAATCAAGACAGGTTTTGAGAGGTATAGCTGTCACGTCTGGAAGGAGCCGCTTCTTCTCTAGTAGCTGAAGCCCTTTTTCACTCATGTGGCCTAGACGCCTGTGCCACATGTCAATAGCTGAATCTTCCGCTGCGTTCAATCCACCCTTGCACATACTGACACTTGCCTTGTAAGGGTGCAACACTTCTTTCCTCTAGCCACGATCAACGAACCCTTGATGAGCTTCCATCGTCCACCAGCAAACTGGCTTTCATAGCCATCATCATCCAACCTTTCCGTCGACATCAAGTTGAGGCGAAAGTCTGGGATATGCCTCACATCCCTGAGAACCAATGTGCAGCCCACATCGGTCTTCACACAAATATCACCGACTCCCACGATTTTTGATACGCCAGAATTTCTCATCTTCACAGTTCCATAGTCACCTGACTTGTAGCTTGTGAAGGAGTCCCTGTGTGCAGTCGCATGAAAAAAAGCTCTCGAGTCTATCACTCAGTCGGTGTCCTGACTCGTAGCCGTGAGACATACGTCATGATCTGTAGAAAGAATAACTACCATGTCGCCATCTGAAGCGATCGCAGTGGAATCTGATTAATCTTCCTTCCCTTTTTCCTTTCTTGTCGTTCTTCTTACCACGACATTCATGCTTGTAGTGGCCCTTCTTGCCACAATTCCAGCATTTAACATCTTTTCTATTACTCGACTTACCTCTTGATTTATCTCGGGCCTTCTCACCCTTTCTGTTCTTTCCTCTCCCTCGTTCCTGCATCACAAGAACCTCTTGCTGAGTAGACCCCTGAGACTTACTCCTTGTCTCCTCATTGAAGAGACAACTGGTTACCTGTTCCATGGATATCTTTCCGTCTGGCACGGAGTTACTTAGAGACACCACCAATGTCTCCCAACTGTTAGGCAATGAACTAAGCAATAGTAAAGCCTGCAATTCATCATCCAGGACCATCTTCATAGAGGTCAGTTGATTCACTATATTGCTGACCTCATTCATGTGCTCGGCCACAGAACCACCATCCTTGAACTCGAGATTCACAAGTCGCCTTATTAGAAATATCTTATTACCGGTTGTCTTCCTCTCATACAGTCCTTATAATTTTAGCCATAGGCTTGCGGCTGAGGTTTCCGTAGACACATGGTGGAACACAGAATCATCCAACCATTGTTTAATAAACCCCACTACCTTTCGGTCCGTCTTCTTCCAATCATCATCACCATATCCTTGGATTTTGCTTGATATGCCTAAGATTGGAGAATATAGGTCCTTGCAATAAAGCAAGTCCTCCATCTTAGCCTTCCATATGGTCCAGTTAGAACCATTGAGGCTGATCATCCTTGAGCCACCTTCCATAATTCAAAACCGATCCTACCCGTTCAATGAACTTGGCTCTGATACCACTTTGTTGGGGATGCCTTGCACAAACCTTAGGATCTAGTCTCCCAAAACAAACCAGAATTATGGACAATAAAGCAATGAAATAAATCAAAGCATCAATCACACACCACACAGGAGATTTTTACGTGGAAAACCCTCAAAGAGGTAAAAACCATGGGACTTCGTCCAGATCAACAATCCACTATGAAGTAGAACGTTACAATCTTCTTCACTCACGCCGGAGTGGATAAACAATAAGAGAAATAGAGAAAACGGAGAGATCTAACCGATTAAGAGGACATAGAAGCGCTGAGATATAGATTGCACAGTAAAAAACCTCCACGCGCAGAACCTCCCTTCTATAAGCTTCCTCTCTCTCTTTCTCTCTCTCTCTCTCTCACCTTTGATAGCCCTAAACTCTTTAGCAAATCCCTTGTAAAGTTTTAGGAAACCCTCTTCTTGTACTAGAAAAATCTGGCAACCTCTTTTATAGTTTAGAGACTCCTTTCCGCATCCCCGCTTGCGAAAGGACTCAAATCATGCGGTTCACGCAAAAATCGCGAACAAAGTGCGTAACCTTCGACTCGTCGAACCTAGTCTTCGACTAGTCGTAGGACCCCTTCGACTAGTCGAGACATCCCTTCGACCAGTCGTAGCTACAGTAAAAAATAGCAAAAATACTCACTGGACTTTGAGTCGAAGTCACGACTCAAACCTTCGACTGGTCGACCACCAGCCTTCGATCGGTCGAGCAGGGCTCACGACCGGTCGAAGATGGGTAAAAAAAAACTCATCACTTAGAGCTAAAAATAAATAAATATGAGGTCGCGGACTTTAAAAACAAAATTAAAATAACAATGTGGATAACTTATTCCTAATTTAGTAGATGTGGGAGTACACTATTCCATGCATAAACATCACACATGTGCAATCATCCAAGTACAAGAACCTCAAATGTCCATTTGTGCATCATTAATTTTTAAGCTCCTAATCTATGTTAATATATCCATGCATTATATAAATGCCATAGATACCTTCGTCTATATTAAGCTCCCCATGTGTGCCACAACTGCAGATAATAGCAACTAATTCAAGATAACTCATTCAAGGTAACCAATCTAAGACAATATAACTGAAATGAGTTGTGCCGACACAAACTTTATTCGAGCCTTTCGCATCATTTTACTGTTTTATGTACTAACTAATACTGTGTGCCTCCTAATGTATAATTCCATTTTGATCCATCATTCTATCATATATGTATGTATATGCATGTATTCGAGATGACAACAAAGATCACCATAAAAGAGTAACAATCCAGCGCATATGTGTATCTGAGATGATGACACCAAAGACCATGAAAGAGTATCAATTCAATATATGTGTATGTATTTGAGATGATGACAAGGATGACCATGAAAGAGTAGCAATCCAATATATATCTATATATGTATTTAAGATGATGACAAGGATGACCATGAAAGAGTAGCAATCCAGAAGGTAATTGATTGCACGGGAAAAAAAAAAGGCCGTTGGGTGCAGAGAGATAGATAGATACTTGGTATGATGTGGACCACATGGGTGTGTGAGGGTACCCATCATCAAAGGCATTTACGAGATGGGGGTGAGAAAATGGTTCATTTCCTGGTTGACTACTACTTCTCTATGCAATAAGAGTTAGATGGAAAAAGAAAAGGTGGTCCTCCAAAGATGCCCATGTCTTTGCTTTGGCTCGACCTTCCATGTTCAAAATGCCATGATGATCATGGATGATGGATGATGATGATGCATCATCCATACAAGGAATTAAAGGATTTCATCCAGCTAGACCTGGTCCTCAAAAATGGCCTTGACTCTAATGCACTTTCTCCATTCAAACTTGTATGATGATGCATCGAAAGCTATAACCCCCTAATTGGACCACATGAAAGGAGGGAGTTTCTTGAAGGATTTGGGAGTTATTTGATACTCGGATAGCTTATGTTGCTTCATACTCAGGCACTCAGGAATTATACACATGGCACATATATTTACTTAAATTGAACCGACTTAAGCATGTGACCTACTGTTATTAAGTCATATTCTTGAAATAAGATTGATTTAATAGTCCTAACTGCTGATTTATGGACATTTTTTATTGAAGCAAGACCATTGGATTTTTAAAAAAATTTATTAGTCTAATCAATGCCTACCAATCCAATATTTAGATGATCGAATAAGCTTAATTTCTTGTTAAAGATATATACGAACATGGGACCTATTATTTGGACAGTTTTATTTGACTTACTTGTGTGTCACGCATACAACTTATGAGTGCCTGCATATCATCCACCAACTATGTCAGAGTATCAAAGTTTTTCTCCTAAAGGATAGAGAGAAAATGAATGCATGGGACCATCTCCTGTGGAGGCGCCTGACAGGGACCACGCTCCATCTGGAGCCCACCTCTCTCTCTCTCTCTCTCTCTCTCTCTCTCTCTCCTATTTTGATTTGGGTATTACTCTATAAGTAGCTATCCATGACCCATACGTCTTATGCACTTGGCGAGATTTGATACTCTGGCTGTGCGTCATGCTCCATACACAGGCCCTTAAAAGTGTTACACGTGGCATGTATTAATTCAAATTAAACACACTAAATTATGGAATCTAATATTATTGCTAAGCTAAATTATAAAAATTCAGACTCGTTGAACAATTCTAACTTATAATTCGTAGACACTTGTTTTTTAAAATAAAACTTTTTATTTTATTTTTAACTGTCCAATAAATATTCATCAATCCAATAGTTAGAGAATCAAACAAAAGCAAATTATTGTTCATGATGCATTTAAGATGGTACGAATAATTTGTACTGTTTAGTTTGAAATGCTCGTATGCCACGTATGCAATTTCACTGTAATTTCCAACTGCTTGCGTATGATCCATCACAGTATGCCAGAATTAATTACCAGAGATCCCATGCTTAGAAACTGTTCATATCTAGATAGAGGCATCTATGAAATCTAAACTGCTTATATGTTGGGTCCCATCATTTTGGACTACTCACGTGCATAAGTCCACCGGTCAGATGATCATCGATGCTGATTGGTGGGATTTTCTTTGTCATTGCATGTTGGGGAATGATGATACACTCTTGGAAGTTTGAGCTGTGTGGGGCCCAGATTTTTGTCTGAATGCAATCCAACCCATCCATTAGATCGTCACCCGAATGTTAGGCCCTTATACAAAAATTCAATCGGACCATAACTCAGGTGGACCACACCAAAGGGAGCAACCGTGGACCTGAGGAAGTCCACTGGGTGGTATATATATCATCCAACACATTCATCAGGTGCTTCCCACCATGATAAAGAGAAACCGAAATTCAGGCCATTCAAAAACTCAGGTGGGCCACAAGAAGTGAATATATAGGTTTTATGTGTGATTGGTGCATTGCTACCTGTGTTGTGTCCCAAACGAGTTTTGTATCAGGATTCTTGAGATGTAAGATGAATAGGAAAACTCACACCAGATGCATGGTTTGGATTCAACAAACATATCATGGGTGGGACACACACTGCTCGAATGTACGGTAATTACCATTAGTCGCGTGGGATCATCATTGTCGGGAGGACTTCTTTACAACGGCCTGGATTGTAATCCTCAAAAGTCGTCCAACCAGTGTTTGGAAATATCGAACCGGCGTGATTTCCGGATACGGACATACACGGTAGGGCCAAACAAATGAAAGGTGATCTTGTATGTATGTGCCACGTGTACGGAGATGGATTGCTTTATATATACTATTTGGTTAATTAATTATTAGCGTAGTTTTGATTCTAATAAATAAATAAGTTCCAAGTCATAAAGGAATCCCTCAAACACTAGCTTCTATATATAATCGAGTAAATCTCTATTTATTTTAAAGCTCGTGTTATTACCATACTAACATAAGTTTACGAAAGTTGAAGTTCGCCATGGTTTGGTGATCTTGTCCATTGATCAACGATCGGGCCATTTGATCAATGGTCTGGATCAACAGACCACCCATAAGAATTCATGGACCGAGGATACTATAATGTGCTTGGTCGGAGGATCACATAAACCTCCATGTAATCTCCGAACCTCAGCTCACCAGTGGAAAAAAAAAAAAAAAAGCATCCCCACATGAATGAGACAAACAGATTTTTTCGATCCAGACCGTTCAAATTATGGGTTTAACTATGGGGAGGACAAAACCCAGAAATTATACTAATCTAACGATCCCAATTGAGTGATCTACCCATTTAATTTTAACCATTGGCCATTTTTTCTTGTATTTATCCACTCAATGGCCATTATCTTCTCCAACCAGCGTGATTTTCTTTTTTCCTGCAGGTGGCCCACTATCTAAAAAGTCTGGATTATATTTAATTTATTCTACGATGTACAGTGAATGTTCATGTGACTATGATCCACGGTACGTCATACTCATGAGCTTTGCCAATCCTACACGCGCGTACGTGGATTGGGTACTACCCCACCACCTAGCTAGGACCGGACAGGGGTTCTGACAAGGGCGGCTCAACATTTTTGGGGGCCCAGGCAGGTAATAAAAATGAGGCTTTTTAGTTTTTTTAAAAAGAAATTTAATAAATTCAAAATTAAACAATAAATTTGCTTCTTGCCTCTTTAGATACAAAATTACTAATTTAAACTTTTGTATTCAAGTTTACCCAGTAAACCAGTTTCGATAGATGAGAATTTAATTTTTTGAGAACTTTGGGTTTGGGTTAGGTGGTTAGTACACATCCATGTCAGAACTTAATTAGCAATAAAGTAGGTAGCCGTGGTCCTGGTTATTAGGAGAAGAATTTATTAGGAATGATGCTATTATTTTGAAAAGATACCACGGTTATTATTGGTTATTATTGATAGTGCTAGTTTTTAGGATTTATTTTTTATTTTTAATTTTTAATTTGTAAACTAATTTTTAGATGTTCTTATTTCGTACTTCTTTTAATAAATTTTATTTCAAAAAATTTAGGCTTTTTTTCTTCTTCTTAATTTTAATTTTACTATAATATATGATCTTCGTAATTAAGAAATTTTAATTTTACTATAATATAGGGCTTTTATAATTACGAGGCCCTGGGCGATTGCCTTACATGCCTACCCCTTAGAGCCGCCCCTGGTTCTGAGGGGCCACCGTGATGTATGGGTTTTATCCACACCTTCCATCCATTTTTTTATATCATTTTGACTTATAATCCCAAAATTAGGCAGTTCCAAGGCTCAAATGGACTACACAGTGGGGATTAAACACTTACCGTTGAAAATTTTTCACAAGTCTTGGATAAGATGATATTCGCGTCTTCCCTTCATTAAGGTCCACGTGACCTTATGAACAAATTAGGTAGGTGTTATTACACCGCTTCTTCCTGTGGTGTGGACCACTTGAGGTTTGTATCTACCTCAACTGATATCGAAAAATGCACGGACAGTGTGGATGAAACCCATACATCATGGTGATCCCTCGGAGCCCCTGTAAGTAAGTAGGGAGTTTCTATGGACCGGGCTCGGGCCTGTCGAAAATAGACTTTTGAATAGGGCTGGCCCGACAGACCGACCGGAAAAGTTCAAAATCCATTAGATTGTGAGACAATCCATGCCCGGCCCGTTGACAGCCCTACGTACAAGGCGGGCCATCTACAACGCTAGCACATGAGCCAGCATGGCATATGATTACGAGATCTGACCTTCCATCAGGTGGACCCCACAATGTATATGGCCAGGCCTAGAAAGCAAATGTGATTCACTAATCGGATACGCAACATGGCTATAAACAACAACCAAAAAGAAAAGAAAAGGAAACAAACAGTTTTTTCTAAGTATTACAGCTGTTTTTAATTTGTGTCCCACGTGATAGTGGACCAGCCTGATTTTTTAGACCCGATTATCTACACCGTCAGACCCACCTGATGGACCATTTGGATCTTGCATCTGTGGTCCATTCTGGCACATGTGCTGGCGTGTAGGTAGACTGACTTACACCCCCGTGTCAGCTTAGCAAACCTCTCATTCTCAATTCAAGAAAAATCTCTGCTAGCCATACACCCGCCCATGCACACGAAATCACACATGCCAATACGTCACACGTTCGAGACAACCGTAGGAGGACTGCGTTGTTTGAATCTTCTATCATAACAATTAAGCTGATTCACTTCTTATGTGGGCCCAATAAAAAAAAGGTAGGCCACAATGTACAAAACAATCGGATGGCTACAAAAAATAGTTATGACATATGATACCAAAGAATCCGAAGAACAGAAATCGGTAGGCTATCTTTCAATCAGGATCGTCAATCTAGTGGAACCCACTATGGATAGAAACTGATTCGAGATATGCATAAATCAAATGATCCTAGCCATCTAAGTAGTGGCCTTCGAATCGATGGTGGGGAAGAAAATCATTTAATGGCCATGACTGAGTGCTAGAAAGTAAAGATAAATATGATTTTCGAAACATGTTGTCCGTCCATTATGAGGCCCACTAGTTGGACAGTTCAGATGGGTGTGCAACGCAGAGAGATGCCTCTAACATATTCGGGTGCTTCCTGCTCTACTTTCTAACCATCCGTTTGTTTTGTAGATGTCACCGAAGGCTCGCGGCAACTACTCGAGGCATATTTGGGAACGTGGATTTGGAACGCCTCATTCGGAACCCCTGGACTTGAAATCCTCCTCTTGTGGAATCAAAATCAAATTTAATCTAAAAATAACTATGCATGGTATATTTATATGGGCTTGAGTTTAATTACTAAATTAACTTTAATATATCTGATTAGTGAACTATGTAATCTTTAACATAATGGTTGTAATAAGCCGGCCGAAATATATGCTTTGCCCGAAAATGATGGAATTACAAGTCTCATATGGGCCACAATAACAAAATCACGTATGAGTGACTAACCAACAATTTTTAACCACTGATTTACATGAACAATGTTTGGACGGTGTTGATCATCATATTAAAGTAATTACATTGATGCAGTTGATAATCTAATTGTTTCGAGACATCATTAGTAGGCCATGTGCCCAATAAAATGATAGTCTACATACAACTTGGATTTGAAACCCCCAGATACAGGAGATTTGAAATCCCTCCAAATCCATGGTTGCAAACGAACCCTTGTAACATATTTAAACTAAAACACGATTGGGGTACTTCCAAACGGAGGCTAAGATAGGAAAGAGGGAATGGCCCACCAAGCAGAGGAGGGCATGTGATGGAGGGGAGCATCATCATCAACAGCAACAACATCCAAGTAAGAGAGATGAATAGAGCCAAAACGGCACTTCCCTTTCCAAACATAAATGAGCATGGCATCTGCACTCGAGTGCACATAAAGAAAATCGACAAAACACCAAACTCATTGACTCGTCCCAACCACGAGAGTATGACACCCACGGTTCATGTCCCATGGACCCGAATCCTCTACATTCCCTCTTTTACACGCACCTCGTAAAGAACTCTTTAAGTTCTGTGGACCCACCAACATCTAATCCGTCCAACAGGAGGGCCATAGTGGCTGCCGACACCTCTGGATTCAGGAACTAACAGTTGTGCGTGGCATGTATATATTCAACTTCAAACGAGTAACGATTTAAATGGCTCTTAAACCGAAAATTACCCTGATTTACTAACTGGCTAATTGATGGATATTTAGGAGGCGATTGGATCCTAAGTTAATTTAGATAAGCTACTTATGTCACAATTAACTTACCTTGGTTTCTACTTAGTCACCAAGTAGATATATTCAGCAAACAGTGTGCTTATCATCCAAAAAGTAAAAAAAATATGTTTGACTTCCAATACAAGTAATTATCCCAAAAGTCTATTTGATTCCCCTTACATCCACCATCCATCATGTAGGGGCCAACCTCTGATTTGTATTGTTCATTGTGTGGCCCTACCTTTGATGTAGGCCGTCCATCATGCAAGGCCAACCTTGGCTGTGGAGCATTTATTATTAGGGGTTGACCTTTAATGCATATTTCACTAGGGTCCACCTTTGATGTCAGTCATCCATCATATGGGCCCTACCATCAGTGTTATTGTCCATCATGTGGAGCCCATCTTCAATATTCACTGCCCATCGTATAGAGTCCACCTTTGATGTGGACCGTCCATCATGTGGGCCTACCTTTAATATGGGTTGTCCATCACGCAGCACTTGCCTTGGATATGGGTGACTCATCATTAGGCCAACCTTTGATGTGGACTGTCTCTCATGTAGGCCCCCCTTGAGGTGGATCATCCATCACGTGGGGCCTACCATTATTAATTGCCCATCATGTGGAGCCCACCTTGGATGTGGGTTGCCCATCATGCCGGGTTCACCTTGGATGTGGACCATTCATTATTAGGGGTGAACCTTTGATGTGGATCGTCCATCATGTGGGGCCCACTAAATCCTCCACCCATTCTTTAGATGATTTTCCAAGGCCATGAACTTATAAGTGTTCATGCCACATGAGCATATTCCCTTAAATAATTTTCATAATTTTTTTATCGTCACCCATGAAAATAAATGAAATAAGTTACTTTTGGGTAAAAATAAGTTACTATTTCTTAAAGGTTATTTATTTAAGTTTAATAACCAAACTAACTTATTTAAGAAAAGTAACTTATTAACTTCTGCAAGTTAATAAAATATAATTATTTGGCATATCGAAAGGTGGTCAAGTTGATGTCCAAATTTAAGAAACAAATGTCCATTGATCAGAGATTTGATTTATTAAATCAATCATTAGACTTTCTATGTTGACCTATCTACAAATTGTCCTACAATTTGGTTGGTTTTCTTCAAGCTAGTGTTTGCTACCGACACAAGTTCTGAGTGCCTGAGTATCAACCATCACGCTATGCCAGAGTATCAAATGACTCGCCTCTTTTCTTTTTTGTTAGGAGCATCATTGAGATGCGCTGATGGGCGCTGGAACATGATGCATCTCAAAATAGGAATGGAATGGTAGTTGTACCCCATAGGTTCATAGAAATGGCCAAAATGCCTTCAGGGCCTGTTTGGATTGTAAATTGTATTAGTAATTTGATGTAGAAGTGTAATGATTGTAAATTAAGGTACTTGTCTTTTGAAAATAAGTAATTTGGCCAACAATTCCCATATTAAGATAAGGGTGATAAAATTGCACTAATGATACTTTTATATTATATTAATGTCAAATTATAAAGAAAAATACATAGATGTACATGTTTGATTAAAAGATTTCAATTGCAGTACAATGCAAAATTATAATAATTATAAATTCCTTTACTTAACTCTTATTATATTTGCAATTGATTGTCAAATGACAGGTTTAAACAATTATTGTAAAACTATAATAATTATACTTTTATAATACATTACTATCCATACAATCGTGCAAGACTAGTCAAGATATTTAACCGTAGAACTCCGGTAGGAACCCGACCAAACGGTCCGGTTTTCTAGAGTGCACCGGTTCTTCTCCGAAAATCAAAGAATCCTTACATCGGTTCGGTTCTCGGTTTGGGGGTATGTAGAATCGAACCGAACCGTGAGCCGATCCGTAGAACCAAACCGTGGATCCGATCCGTAAAACCGAGCCATGGATCCGAACCTGGAACCGAACTTGGAACTGAATCAAGAACCCTTTGTTGTTTCCATATTCGACTCATGATTTATGGTTTATAATGCACAATTTAATTATTTTCATAAATATATTTTTATACACTTATACAATATCTAAAATTCATTGGACCACAACATGGATGGACATGGGCTTGCAATTTTTATAAATAGTCTAGAACTGATCCGTAACCAACCGGTTTTAATGGGTGCACCGTCGTACGGAAATATCCTAAACCTTTGGGAACGGTTCGGTTCGACTTTTTTGTGCACCCCCTATGCAAGACAATATCTCGGTAGTTGTTACTAACCGAGAGAATCCTTACTCTGAAGCCCCTTCTTCCACATATCTTGAACGTATACCATTAAAGGAGGAGGAGCTAACAATGGAACCGATATCTGGAACTTCGGAATGTGTTGAGACTACATCACTTCCTAAAATTTTTTCTGAATTTTATCTACCTGTAGTCTCTGATTCACCATGGGATACTAACTTTGAAACTTTTTCTGACACAGGTGAATTGTATATACTTTGAATACCTCAGGCGAATCAACGACAAATTTTTACTGAGGTATATAAATTTCTCTGGACATTCATGCTCCAGGGCATCCAAGTCTATTGCAAAAAGGGCTTTTGAATAATCTTGTTGAGGAACCTACTGAGAAATTTATCAAGATACTAGCCGGAAGAGGAACCTTACGGCATGACTGAATAGTTTTTTTTTGCTTTCATAGGACTAGAGTAGTTTGCTTATTGCCGTTCTAGGATAGTCGGTTTTATGCCGTTAGGTTAGTTTACTTTCTAAGTTGTTTTAGGATAGGTTGCTTTCATTGGTTTCACTCTTGTGTTGACCCACCCTCACGCTAATATCTCTTTGGAAAGGCCGTTCAATTTCCTCGTCAGGTATTATCTTTCCATCACTTCTCCTTTACCTTAGTTATCTCATGTACAATGCATGCTTCTTTCTTTTACATTGAGGACAATGTAGATTTTAAGTTGGGGGTGAGAGATTAGGTTACTTAATCAGTATTAGGTTACCTAATCAGTATTTTCTCGGTCTTAAGCAAAAATTGTGAAAAAAATTTTAGAATTTTTCTGAAAATTCTTGTGAACTCGAAGTGATTTGATGGCCATCGTTGATTTAGAATTATAAGATACATCAGGTTGGTAATTTATGACTCTTGAATTCAGTTATCCGTTAGATTTCACAGTTAAGTTCAAATTATTAATCCATTATTAGAAGTTTTAAACATTGATTGAGTCATGATTTCATATGTTACACCTAACTTACACATTAAGGCTTCAGTTCGATATTGAATTGTTAACCTGGTGGTCACTAGACATGGAAGGAATCACCCTGGGGAATTTGTCCATCACGCTTATAAAGAAGAATTGAATGGGTTGCGCGAATGGTCTTCACCATAGATTTGCTCCCTATAGGTGAAGGTTCAATTCCCCAAGTTGACATTCAGAAAGGGTTGGGCGACTGGTCTTCACCATAGGTTATAGGTGAAGATTTGATTCCACTCCTTAGCGTTACTTGTAATGGAAAAATCAAAAGATGGAAGAATGAAAAGATGATTTGTGAGGCAAGTTTTGAGTTAGGTTTTGGTTGTCATGAATTCTCTTGTTGGTTACCAATGATATCATGAAATTGATGATTGGATCTCTTAATAATGATAAGCCGAGTTACACTATACACTCATGGAACTCAATGTTTAGAATTTTTTCTAATTGATGGATTAATACTTTGAACTTGATTATGAAGTTTACCATGCGCTTGAGTCCAGGAGAAAGTAATGCTTAACATTTATGAATCTTAAAATTTTAGCATCTGCATTATTTTTCGAAAATCACTCGAGTTTATAGAAATTGTCCTGTAATTCCCAACTTATTTCTCGCATATTTTGCTCGGGACTAGCAAAATGCTGGTTGAGAATTGTGTTGAGGGTCAAATATTGCATATCAGACCCCAGTTATTACCTGAATTTATAAACATAATACTGTTTAATGGCCCATTTCAATCATGTTTGTAATGCAAGGTATATTTAGGAGCCTGTACTGAAAAAGGATACTAAAAAACATGAATTTAATGCTCTGAAGTTACTAAGGCAAGGGATGGACCCCAGGGGACCGAGATCGAAGAATTTACATGTCAGAGATCCGAAAAAATCACGCCACTCATGTTAAACGGGCCTAAAAATTGTCCAAAATGCAAGATCACAAGGTTTCCACCATCCGTTCGGCTCAAAACTTTATATATGGCCTGATGACCATAAATTAACCATACACGTCAAATTTCAGTCATTGGATCCTTGTGGAAGTGGCCCAACAAACAGATCAGCCCCTAAAATCCTGATTTGGGGCCCGCCTGATATCTGGATATGCGTCAAATTTTGTCTCAACCCCTTAATTGAGGTGGTAAGATGGATAGTCGGAATGGAGGTTGAGATGTTCCACCTTGTCAAAAACAGATTCCAAACGCGAAACTGTTTACATTTCTTTGCTGCGTAAAGAAAACTTCCACATAAAGTTTTCCACTAACTGACACAGCCAACCGACTCCACCATGCACATCAACCGATCATATCCGTTATAAAAGGAGGAGAAAGAGAGATGGAAAGGCTATCTTAATACATGAGAGAGAACAAGAGAGAGAGAGAGAGAGAGAGAGAGAGAGAGAGAGAAGGTGTAGACGGCTCCAATTTTCTTTCTTTTTCTTTAATTTCTTCCTTTCTTTTCCTATGAATCTGTTTAGAGCTTTTTGCTTGATCATATCAAGCTAAACCTCTTAGCTAGGGCCAAGAGGTGAAGCTTGTATTGAGATGGGAGACTTCCCTTTATGCCTTTGATTTAATTTTGATTTATGAACTTTATTTTATTCTAGTTTGTTTATATAGAATGCCTTTAGTTTTTAATAGTTAGTTGTAACTTAAATTACAATGGATCTACGACATCTTCTGGTATTTTCCATGTGTGTATGAAAGTTATGATCATATGAATCTTGTTGTTTACCATTGTCCCATGGGCATGGATGGATGACGAAATCCTTCCCTATGTTCATAACTCTCTCAGATTGGATGTGAATTGGTTAAATTCTCTTGTTTACTTGGTCTCCTGGGCATGGTCTTGTGATGGAATCAAGTCTAATTCTCATACCTCTCATCTCTTGAAAACTGGATCAAAGGAAGTTCATAGTTGATATTATATCTTCCATTTGGATGAAGATAGGACTCTGAGTCCAGATGTGTTCTTGAATAAAGCATAGATCGCCCTAATCTCTACAAGTGGATCCTCTGAATTCCTAGTTTCCTACCTTTAAATTTCTCAAGTTTTAGTTAAATAAAATCACAATTATTCCCTCAACTATCCTTAATTTAGATTACATCTTCGCCTAGTTTTAGTTCGAGTTACTTTGAGATTACGTACAAGGTTCAGTCCTTATGGATTCGACTTTGGTCTTACCGAGATTATTACTACATCACAACCCTATACTTGGGGTGTGAACAATTGATTCATTCTCACTTTTTTCAACTTCTATGCTCGCTCCAATTTTACAACGATGGTGGTTGATTCATTCTCACTTTTTTCAACTTCTGTGTTCACTCCAATTTTACAACGATCTTGATTTTAGATTGATGTCCTGAAAGGAATGAATTTCACAAAGTCATAATAGTGGATCTGTCAAAGACTTTGTTTCATATGCTCCTTGGTACGACTTCACTTGCACAGGTTGCACAGAAAGATGACACATGAATGGATTTAAATGAAAAAAAAAATGCTCTCAATTGAAGAAGGCCAAACAAACTCTAATTTTATTTTTTTTAATTGAAAGTTAAAACTAACCCTCATGGGTAATTTCAAGTGTAAAATTGGCCAAACGCTACTCACATTATATGTGTGATCATAGAATTATTAACTCATTACTTGATAAAAATAGGAGAGAGCTAAAAAAAATTAGAGCTAAGATGGAAATGGCTCCAAACAATGAAGAAGAAATTGGCCACATGTGTTGGTGTTTTTATCTTGCTGCAGTGTATGTTTAGCTTTCATCAACTCAACGAGAAAACAAAGTAACCGTCTGGACTTTTTGGAGTTCTCCTCGGCTCTCTTATTCCACAAGGGTTGTATGTGATTCCCGACTTGGTATTTATTGGAATCCAACCTATCCAATAAAGGTGCCTCTAATGATGCCCAAAAATGTAATCCACCCTATGAATTTGAAGGTTTTTGGGTGATTGTTCATTGATTTCTATAATGCAGCCTACCTAAATAATTATAAAGACCTAATTCTTAGATCCTACCATCATTTTAGTGGGGGCCACTTAATGCTTGGGTTAAACATAATACACAACGAGATTCACATCAGCAATAGTGTATGACAAATCACTCTTGTGGATGATTCTTGCACTATCAAGATATTCCACGCGCCCTCGTGTGGATGAGTTGCTATTTCTGAATGGAGAGGAGTTGCTCAAAAATTCTGACCTTGGAAACTTATTTGTTGAAATAGGATAATTGAATATCTTTGATTTTTAACTATCCGATAAATATCCACTAATCTAATGGTAAAGTAATCAAGTAAGCATTATTTTTCGTCCATAACAAATCTAATTTGAGACTTATTATATTCATAGTTTAATTTGAATTACATTTGTTCAAGCAAAAAACTTGACGCCCCTCCTCCGATCGTCACCTGCACAAGAAAGATGAAAAAAAGGATCCCGGCTAGAGCCGGAGAACCTCCGATGCTTAAGTCAGTGACTGGGCCAGAAAGGAGGAGGTTTTAAGTTATTTTCTGGTACCTTTGATCTTAGAGATGTCCTCCTTTCATAGGAGTGAAGGGTCCTGCCGTGTAGGGATTCTCTCCTCAATCTTAGGAGATTTGATTTGGTTGCAATCCGTTTACGGATTATTCTTGATCCCGAGATTTTCGGGGTCGGGAATCCTTTCACAAGATTTTCGGGATGACATTCATACTTACACCATCTCTTCCTTGCTCGGATCAGCCTTGACCGACTCCAGTAATAGATGAGTCTCGGCTGGCTGCAAGGACAAGGCTTTTTATCTTCTATCAGCTGGAATAGAGTCGACTCATAACTGGTACTATTTCTTATTCCGATAATCGACATTATAACCAACTTAATATGAGTCGGTTTTATGATCGATCGAGCGATTTCTAGCCTTTGGACCTTAATTGATCCCCTTTAGACGTTACTAGCTCATTATCCGAGGCAACTTCATGCGTCTTATATATTCGGCCCATGGCTCTTGACTCTATATCCCTCAGTCGAAATTTATTTTCCGCAATCCGAGTCAAGTCTCTCCCTTGGGTTTTAATGCCTTGCCTCAATCGAACCCGTTATCTCGGATCCTCGGGCAGTGTCAGCAGAGTTGGTCCATTCCATAACCAGGTCTCCTGACTTGTCATATTTTTCCCCAACAGTATGCCCCCTACTCCTTGTGTTAGCTATGTCGACACTAAAGGGCTGTTTGATTTTTAATTTCCCTGATAAATACACGGAATTACCTGATTATTACTTAATACACCTGTTTGAAAGTCGCCATGAATTACGTTTCGAAAATCGATCCATACAAACGTTGTTATTAATGATTTAAATATGTGGGCCCCACCATGATATATATGAGTTATCCACACCATCCATCCTTTAAAAAAATACATTTTAAGGCATGAGCCCAAAAATGAGGAAAATCAAAAGCTTAAGTGGACTACACCTTAGGAAACAATGATCATTAAAATGTCAATGGTTGAAAATTATTTTCTCCCTAGGGCCCACAGTGATGTTTATTTGTCATCCAACCTGTTAATAAGGTCACAAAGTCATGGATAAAGTGGAAACAAAAATATCGGTTTGATCCAAAACTTCTGGAGTCTTTAAGAAGCTTTCAATGGTAGGAGTTCAATTCCCATTGTTTCCAGTAGTGTGGTCCACTTGATCTTTGGATCTGTCTCTTTTTTTGGCTCATGCCTTAAAATGAGTTGGCTAAAGGGATGGATGGTGTGGATAATACACAAACATCAAGATGGGTCCTACAATTTAACTTTTTAATCCTCGGGTGACGTGAGGAGTGCTATAAATGAAAGGTGGCGGTCAAATCACCTTGGAATTCCAATCGGAAACACAGAGGTAAGTAATTATTACCCATTTACCTTGAATTACCTCCGTAATTAGAAAATCAAACAGGCCCTAAGGAGTAACGAGTTTTTAAATCAGTATGCCCTGGAGACCGATGTTATGATGGAGCATTTAATGCTTCTTATGTCGTCCTTAACAAGCGTCGGTTCAATGCTTGAAGTCGCACGAGCGGACAGCCGTCGAAACGTTTTGTCCGCTTATGAGCATCAGACACATGGCGAGGGCATTACTTGCGTCAGTCGGCGTGCGCAACGTGTCGGGCGAGGGAGCGGAAATAGGCGTCTATTCGACTCCTCTTTAAATGCCTCTGCCACATGGCAGAGCTATAAAAGGAGGAGTGGGACGCCCTTTCCCTACTTTCGCGTCCGCTCTTTCCTCTCCCGTTTTCTTTTCTTCTTCACTATTACCATTCTCTTCGCCATTTCCATTCTTCTCTCCCTTTTACGTTCTCCGTCTGTGCGTTTTTCGCCTCTTCGGTGAGTTTTCTCTCCCTCCCTTTCCTTTTTCGTCCTAATGGCAATGTATTCTTCAAGTCCCCAGGAGGGGGTTTCCGGTGATGAGGACGAAGCGAGACATCTCTGGGATGTCTCGGAATCGCCCACATTGCTAACGGAGATGGCGATTAGTGCCAACAAAGCTTTCCAGTTCTTTAAAAGAGTGTCTGGAACTTCAGCGGAACGTCCTGCTCAGGCAAATCCTTCTGGCCTGATTATTGCCCCTAACAGACCTACCCCTTATTTTCCTGGGTATGATCTGGAAGAAGAGGATGAGGAATTTGAGGAGATTACAGAGTCGGTTCTTCTGCGGAGATCGGCGAGGGTCACTGAATGGGTGATTGAGGAAGGGGAGACTGAGGATGAACAAAAGGGCTGAGTTCCATCGGTCTTAATTGAGATGGACTTAGACAAAATTCGAGTCGGGTACCATGTCCCCGACTCAGTTATTCTTCGCCTTTCTCTGCCGAGTGAACTACCCGACCATCCTCCTTATGGGATGGTTGCAATTTTTCAAGTTACCATGCAATGTGGCCTGCATTTGCCCCTTCAACCCGTTGCTCGGGATTTTCTTTCCAGACTCCGAATTGCTCCCGGGCAGATAGTCCCGAATGGGTGGAGGAACTTGTTTGGATGTTCAGTGTTGTGGGCTAAGGCAAAGCAACCCCCACTGACCATTGATGAGTTCCTTTATCTATACCAAGTACGGCCAAACTCTCAGCAACCCGGTTGGTACTTTTTGAGCGCTTAGCGGAACAAGGGCGGCTCTTTGATAATTGACCCTCCGACCTCTAATAAGCACTGGAGAGAGAGGTGGTTCTGGGTGTGCGGCCAGTGAGAGACTGTCGAGTCTGGGCTCTTTGAACCTCGCGTTCCTCGGGCATTCTCTGAAGCAGGTGACTCGGCATGTCCTTTCTATGTCTTTTCTTGCTATGATTCTTCTGAGTCTGACTGAACGCATTTTGCAGACATCCCCAAGAAAAAGCCGAAGTTAGGAGCCAACGCTCTAGCTCGGATCAAGGAACTGTGGGCGCTAAGTCCGGAAGATCGGTCTTGGAAGAACCTTCTTCGGCCAGAGCGTCTTCTTCTCTCGGGCCTTGATTCCGCCGTGACAGGTATCCTCTATTTGTTCTGACACGCTTCTCCTGAATTTTACCTAATTCTCTACCTCGTTTGATATAGATATGGCTGAAGTTCGGCCCCTTCTGAAATCAGCGTCCAAGATGAAGGCTCCTCCGAGGTCGGTGCTCATGTTGGAGCCTCGGCCTTCAAAGAAGGCGAAGACGGCTCCAAAGGCTAAGGAGTCATCCGCCCCAGTCGCTTTTGCCCCGGTTATCCCGACTGTCGTCGTACTCTCTGACCCCGAAGAGAGGGCAGAAGAGGTGGACAAGGCTCCTGCTGAGCCCCCATGTGGCTCCCGAGCCAGGACCCGTTGCAGAGCGGGTCTCGGAATAGAGAGAGGAGCATAGAGAGGAGACTTCAAGGGGGGAGATAGTTCGACCGGAGACATCAGCCTTCTGGCAGGCTGTGTCTGAGATGGTCTCTTAGGCTCTTTTCCATGGGAACGAGAAGGAATTTATTTCCCTCTTCGAAGCCTTTGGGAATCGGATACTCTCCCATGCTGCGAAGATCTTGCTCGAGGTAGGATTCGAACTTCTCTTAACTGGTTGCCTTTCCCTGTCGCGATCTAACATTATCGTTTTCTTCTGTAGTTTGCCCCTTGCCTGCTGAGGACCAACACAGATTTGACCGAGGCCCAGAGAAGTGTGGCGAATGTTGAAGCGGTTTGGAAACGGGCAGCGAAGGCGGAAGCACAACTTGAAATCACTACGCTTCAGGTTGGCCGACTGACTGGCGAGCTGGGGCTTGCTCGGAAAGCGACTGGAGATGCCAAAGCTGAGTGTGCTCACGTAGCTTCGCTATTGAAGGAGGCTCAAGAGGAGAGCCGACGAGCGACTCAAGCTCATGCCTCCTGCGGAGATAAGCTAGCCCGGGTCAAGGCTGAGGCTGAGGTGATTATTCAAAGGGCCATTGACGAGGCCAAGGAGGCTAAGGATGGGGCCGTACAGGTCTTTCTCGGATCCCAAGAGTTTGAGGAAAAGAGGGATCGCTTGTATCAGAGTGGGTATATAGCTTGTATTCATCTGATGAAGCGGTCTTTTCCCGACCTCGAT
The DNA here is from genome assembly GCA_030180095.1 of Magnolia changhungtana. Classification (NCBI taxonomy): domain Eukaryota; kingdom Viridiplantae; phylum Streptophyta; class Magnoliopsida; order Magnoliales; family Magnoliaceae; genus Magnolia; species Magnolia changhungtana. Next base: position 16,292,576 of record JASAUF010000667.1, on the reverse strand, counting down.
CTTTCGTGATTTGATAAAGGTACTTCTAGATCCGAGGGACCGGAGGCCGAAGCTGCAGGGTCTGCTGATGCTGCGGCTGGTATCGAGGTCGAGTTCGAGGCAGCTCCAGAGGCCGCTCCAAATGGTGGTAATAGCTAAATATCAGCCACCTGCCGAGTCAGCTCTATTTTTGGCACTCACACCAGCACTCGGTTTTGGCACCCACACCAGCGCTTCAAGCACACCCATCTTCAGGGCTGACTTAAGAGCAGTTGCAACCGAGAGAAGATTCCTCACATTAAAGCCGACCGTCTCCGCCTTTAGTTTTTATTACTTCCTCAATGTAACACCGCTGTAGAGCTTGGGGTAACCCGATGTAAAACACTTGGAGTGATAAATGAATATACTTGGTTTTATTCAACTGGCTCGGTTTACGTGCTATCCACTTTGTTTTCCATTGCCCTTTTGAAGCCTTCACACATCCAAATTTTAAGTGCATGCGTATCATCCACTACACTCTGCCCGAGTATCAAAGTTTTCATTTCAGTACAGTAGGGTGGATAAGTGTGCGTACGTGTCCCTGAATAAAAACCAATGATGTGATTCTTGTAACTGATGAAATTTGAGTTGAATGATCATGTAATTTTGTCCTTACACTTTTGGTAGAGTTGTCAATTTTGAAACAATCACTGACTTTTTCTTTTCTTTTATTTATTATTATTATTTTTTACTTCGAGTGAATCTACCCTTACACGTGGGTCGTGACTTGGAGAAGCGTTTTATACTTTACAGGGTCCCACAGTAGATGGGACGACCAATCGTCAGATCAGGTGACTTTTGGGACAAGTGGACCGTTAAATGAGGTAGTTTAATGGACCATATTCATGCGGGGGAAAAGTCTTTCGATTGGACTGCAAGGATCTTCCGATACGTTCAGAATTTCTTTTGTCACAAATTCATCATAGGGCATGCGAGATCAACGGTTCAGATCTCCATTGGTGGGCCATTTTGAGTTTAAACTGAGTGGGCGTCTGGAGCGGCGTAAAATTCAAAATCTAAAACGAGTAGGTTTCTACCTTTCTTTCAGGTGGATATTAGCTTAGCAAAAAGAGATTTAATATGCAGGCCACTGCATAAAAGTTCTATGAATCGATCTTCTCATGTTACATGTGACAAAATTTCATGATGATATGGACCGTTGATCAAGTAGCCCACCTAATCGATGGGCCATGAACAGAGGCTATTGGACAACTTTGTGAGATTTACTACTTGAATGCAGACCACTGCGGTAACCTTCCCCTTTGAAGGCCATGTAAGTCTAATCCGCTTGTTTTCATCCACAACGTGGCCCACCAGAACGACAGTCCCAATTGCCACGTTTGCCATAAACAGCATGTTGGGTCCCTCTCAGCCTGACTTGTGGAGGCAAGCCCGGCTCATCAGTCATCACTACATAGGACAAATATGCATCAGATCCACCTCGTCCATCAGGTGTACTGTTCCATGATCCTAAAGCCAAATCAAATTCCCATAGGTGGGCCATACCACGGGAAATGATGAAAATTCCGGCCTAAAAATCTAAATTCACGTGGTGTAGCCTACATGAGTCTTGGAATGTTCTGATCGTCGGGGAATCCATTCATCCTTGTGGCACTCAGACGATTGGATTGGATGGCAGATACAGATAACTGCAAACCCCAACAACGATTTCAATAATGGGACTTCCATCTCAATTGTTTCCCATGGTGCAGCTCACCTGACCGTTGAATCAGCCCGATTTTGGGACCCAGTCCAACTACTGGGTGGCACCCTTTAATGGGTCGGGTGAATATCATCCACATGAAGTCGTTCCATCCACTTCAGCAACAAAAGAAGAAGAAGAAGAAGAAAAAGCATTCTTCCCACTCTCACTAGTACCTTCTAATGTACTCTGCCGTACTCGACACACTAATCTTTTTACTTAAGGAGTTATTATACTTTTTTAAGTTAATATTAAACTAATGTGACTTTGACATGATGAGAGCACATGCACCAATATATTCAACACGTGCCAATGTGGAAAATTCTGCAAGATTAAGGTCTTTTGCAAGTGTCCCCTCCCATGTGCCCATGCAGCCCTATTATCTCAATCTGTACCAGGCAATGCTTATTCGTTTTACACTAAAATTTCAAATCTTTGTACAGACTTTGAAAATAAAAATTCTTCCTTTTTTTACGCACACACCCCCACACCACACACTCACATGCCCCCATACCACATGGGCACTCAATCCATGATCTCCTTGTGAACAGAGTCTGTTTACCACTGAGCCATCGAGCTACACCATGCAAACTCTAATCTATAGATGCTCCATGTTGGGAATATTTTTAGAGCCTGTTTGGCCTAAAAATGAGTTCATCTCATTTGAGCTAATTGTAATTATGTGTTGGAGATCCTTTTTTTTTTTTTTTTGGGGGGGGGGGGAGAGAATCTCTTTGTTAAAATCTTAAAATCTTACGCATCCTAGGCAATTACCTTATAGAAGTCTTAATTGGAAATTTATTATTTTAAAAAAAAAAAAAAAACGAAACAAATTAACGACAAGAAAGAACTATCA